>KV425926.1:28766-152810 GCA_001632375.1 Exidia glandulosa HHB12029
ACGAAGTCTGGGCACGCGCAAAGTTGCGCCCGGTCTCGTGGACGCGTCATGCGCGACGACGAGCGCGTCATGCGGTGCGGCCGGTGTCGTCAAAGGCGTTTTGCTGTCCTCAACGCGCGCCCACCACTTCACGTTTGACGTTGCGTCTTGCGCGCGAGAAGGGATTCGCGTCCTGTCAGGGGAACGGAGAAAGCGGCGGCCGGCACCGTGTTTGGCGTGCCGGATTTGCCGAGTGGGAACGATCGTCTCTGGACTCATTTGAACCACAGATGACCGCAAGGCACGACAGGCAGGGTGTTCGGGGATATAGTATACTCAGTGGAAGACGATGCAGTGAGCCCAAAGTAGGCCGCGCGTCGCAGCAGGACCCAGGTTGTCATCGAATCGTTGTCACATCGTGGTCAACCGGACGAGTCCGCGTCCTCTAGTGACGCCAGTAAGACGTGTAGCACATATTTGACGCGGTTGCTGGATAGGAGAGAGAGTCCAGACAAAGCGAAACCCTGGTAGTCTAGAGATCGCGGGGGAAAATGTCGGTCGTCCGTAGTTGGATTACAGGACTCCTGTACACGCGCGAAAGCGTCCCATAAGCCGCCATGGTCAAGTAAGTGTCGTTATCCGCGAGGATACTGGGAGAAATTGCGCCTCGACGTGCCCCAACGGGTCAATTATAGTAGGCTAGATGTATCAGACTCGGCGTCGTCAGAACGAGTGGTCCTAGCAATTTATACGCCGTATACGTATGTAGCACATGAGTTTGTGACCACCTAACTGGGAGGTCAATATTCCGATGTCCAGGGCAAACTGTTCGCGGCGAGAGCCTGAGGAAAGGGCTCGACGCGACGCGCTTCGAAGTCCGCCAACGCCTCTTGAGTTTTCGATCTCGGGGAGCATCCTTGGCCTTCCCACAAGGCACATACCACTAAATTAACGTCTCGTAGAAAATTTTCCCGCTGCGCCTGGTGGATGGTTCTATTTGGAAACCCCGGTTTCGTGAGAAACCCTGGAGCCTAAGAAAATATCCTTGTAGAAACGAGGTTTCGTGACGCTGTCAAGAATTTCACTCAAGCGTTGGCGTCCGGGAGATCGTGCCGATAGGGCATCGGCAGTCGCGGGGCCGAAACGTTCCGGTCCCGGCGGTTTTCTTCGTTCCAACGCGTCCGCCCACCCGTCCATCCGCACGTAGCCACCTTGCCTGGTTTTGCCTCTGCTCCGGCTCGCAGCCCCGTGATGTAGCTGTAAGTAAGGACGCGCCTACCCGCGACCTGGCTGAGCGAAATCTAGCGGTGATTTGCTGGGCAGTGAGCGTGCCCTCGTGAACCGCTCAGGGTCCGGCGTAACCACGCAAAGTGCGTGGGGGCGCTCTGCACAGGACCGGGTCCGAAGGCAGGCGCGTGTATCATCGATATGCGCGTGGGCGTGAACGGCGTCGCAGGGCGGGCGCTGGCGCTGGCCAAGGTGAGCCGTCCCGTCTGTTCCCGCGATTTTGCCATTAAGCAGATTGCTTAATGGCAAAAAACTCGGGTGCTGTTGTGTCACCTTGCACTGACGCCCATCCTCGTGCAGGTGATCGTCCTCCAATTGCACGCTGCTTTCAACGCTCGTGACGCATACATACACCTTTCGATCTGGGCCCGGCCTCGCACTCGCTCCTCATCGCGCTCATCGTCACGCGTTCGAGCACCTTCAACACCTCGCCCGCTGCGGCCTCCACCTCGCACTGACGCGTATCCTCGTGCGGGCGATTACCCATACGGTTTGTAGCGCAGCTGTCGCGCGCTGCTCGATGGCGCAATGTCAACAAGGTGAGTGTTGCCTTGGTGTTCTGTGTTCTGCGCCTGTTGCCCGTTCGGCGGGGCGCGCATAACCGCCACCCCATTGCGTCCGAAGCTGGTCCTGTCTCCGGCGCCTATTTTGCTTCAAGTATTTGTTACCCTTTCGCGAGCTGACACGCCTCTCTGCTGCAGATCGAGCCGCTCTTCGTCGCTCGCTCTGCACACCGCGCCGATGCCCGGCTTGCAACTTCATGTGGAGGGTCATATTGACCGTAAATTTACGAGCGCGGGCAAGACACATGCAGCGGACGACGGTGAGCTCAAAGGGCGTAGCATAGATGAAACCCGCTGGACTGTACGCGAACGACACTGACGCACGGCGCAGGAAGCAACTGTACTTTGCGACCGGGATTGGGCCCGTAGACGTTATACGCGGGCTCATGTCATTCAAGAGCACGGTGAGCGTGGACCCTGCGCCTTCGAGTTCCCGGGGCGGTGCTGATGCTTGTGTACTACAGGTCCTCGCGCACGCCATTAATATGGTGTCTGTGAAGCACGATGCCTAACTCGCGCAACAGCATCGCAAGCGGTTATCATTTGTGTCTCGTCTCGCTGGTATGTTGTCCCTGCTACGCATAGCACGCCGACGTCGTCTCGCTGACACGTACTCCCGTTCGCAGGCCTCGTGCCGGCCTTGTACTTGGCTCGAGCGGCGTGAACCATGCGCACAGTATGACCGACATCCAACGACACGCGGAGATCGTCCATGCAGAGAGTCTGATGGAGAAGGTACATCGTCCGTCACCTTATCCTGTACGTTTGCTGACGTTCCGCTGCAAGGCGGTGGTGGGGATCGTACGTCCGTACGTAAGTGGTGTGCGCCGTAAATATGATACTATTGCGCGGACGAGCGATGAGCAGCTTCTGTATAACATGAGGACTGCTTTACGTCGGACTGAACACTGTCAGGACACATGGGATAAACAGGGTGTACATCAAGCTGCTTGGGTAGCCGTGCAGGTGCGCGCATTGTGACCAGGCAGGCGACAGATACGACAACACTTCTGTCCCTGCGTGGGGAGGACATCCTCCTCGTCTCCACCGTCTCCGTCGTCTCCATCGTCCTCGAAATCGGAACCCGAGGCCTCCTCGTGTGCAACGCTCGAGCCACGCTGGAGCGCTGCAATGGCACCGACATAACGTGCCGTAGGACGACGATTACGAGTCCTTCCTCCATGAGCTGGACCTTCGCGAGCGGAGGTCAATCGTGCCGTGCGAGGCCGACCTTTCTTCTTGATGACGGGCGGGTCGTGGAAGGGATGCGGTGGATTGCTCTTCTCGTGCTGCTCGTTTCTACAGGCAGAGTTAGTCCTAAGGCGTCAGACGTTGCGCGATGCGACGAACCCTATAGTCTTCATCTTCTGGAGTAGATCCTCCAGCTGCTCCTGGGTCTGAATAGCATTCATGAGGGGCTGAAGTGCTGCCTGTGCCTCGTGATAGATGGTTCGTGACCCGAGCGTAGTAGTTGCCGGGGCCGGGGTGACGCGCGAAGTGGCAAGGGGATTTGAGAGTGCTGTCGTGACTTGGTCACTTGGAAGGTTGAGTCTACTCTCGTGGACGATGTGAGTTGTGGCGACGGGTGGTACTTGGGCAACATCGAGAGAAGGGTCACTGAGCCACCTGGGGTATCGAGTCAGCCAAGTCAGAGCTATCTGGGGACCCGAGACAACGCACCTCTTGCGGATCAAGCCAATATGGAACTGCATGCCCTGAACGCGTTGCCAAACAGCGAAGAAATGCCTGCATGGAATACCGAGGTTTGTGAGCATCATGCAGTCACAGACGTGGCACAACGGGTCGATGATGGCAACGGTATGAGTCGCCTTTGAGGCTGTATGCGAGACGGCGAAGAGATGTGTGACGGTCAATTTCTGGCTGGAAATGACCTCCAACAGGTACTGCGTGGAAAGGTAGAGGGCGTCTGAGCTGAAAGGATCAACACTGCGCTGTATATGTGTCAGTCGCAGTGCTCCAGAGCGTAACCTAAATAGGGGCCACTTACCAGCTCGTCTGCGGAAAGAGCTGTGGCCTGCATAGACATCTCTGCCGATCCTAATGCAGAAGCGGTCTACGAACACGTTAGACCAGACCAATGTGCAGGAGTCAGAGACGACTGACCCAGTGCCTGTGCCCGCGTGGAATCCTGAGGACAGACACGTTGTAGAACATGCTGTCGCTCATCTGCTCGTAAGTCTTGTGCATCGCGAAAGGGCCAGCGTATTCGCGCAGTAGTCGCAACGGTTGTCGGAAGGTACTTTCGAGATTCGTGTCGTGATGTCGCCGTGAATTCTACAGCATGATCAACTCGAAGAAGTGGCCATACTCAGACTAATCACATACCTGACGGAACTGCTGTGTTTCCTTAGCTGTCTGCGCGGAGGTACGCAGATTCAGCTTATCAAACAGCTGCTTCACAGATACCGTAGGACCACCGAGACTCTTGTTGACGCGATTCTCCACCTCTACACGCCCAGTCGTGCGAGTACCCGCTGTGAACGTGATCGAGACCCAGGCCCAAGCCCAGTGTTGACGAATCGGATAGAGATTCTCTTCCATATACGAGTGGGAAGATGGAAAGGCGGAGAGAAGAGCCTGCCAGCGCCGATCAAACTCCTCTGGCGATGGCGACCAGTACGCACGATAGAATGCAGTCTTGAACTCGTCCCATCGCTGACCGAGAACTGGAACAAGGTTCTGCGCAACGTTCCCGTTGAGATGGTCAAGACAGAAGAAATGGTTAGACAATGGCATCCGCAGATCCATGGCCGCAATGACAGAGGGGTGACGATCCGAGAAGAGGCTGTCCGGCGGGACGTTGCCAGTGGAGCGAAGATAGCAGTCAAACACCGTAAGCTGCGGCACATCCAGCCCTTCTAGGACCCAGTTGAGGACGGAGAGCATCTGGAATGATGGTGCGTGTCCAAGAGAGTCGCCAAATCCGAGGAAGTGAGTCTTGGACCAGCGATAGATGCTCGCGTGCGAGTCTGAGATGTGGACTACGAAGAACTCGGTGATACGGCCCGTTTGGATGAGCTGGCGTATGTCGGCAATGTTCTGGTTGTAAGTACGAGGAGACTGGACGAATAGTTGCGTTGCCGAGTGCAGGAATGATGAGGAAAGCCACACACGATCTGTGACACCAAGCCGAGCCTGCCGAGCCTGAGAAATCTCTGCACAACCGTCGATGACATCGTCCCATACATAGTTCTCGTCAAGGAGGCTGGACAAGTCGCTCCAATGAGCACATGCGGAGAGACCATTGACATGGCTGGAGACCGGCTGTGACACGAAGTACGAAAGTTCCGCGGTGGACAGTGGGAACTCGGGAAGTGACACGTAATTTACGAGTGCCCGACAATCGTTGAGGCGGCTGGTGTTACGATTGAACAGCTCAAAAAGACGTATCTATAAATGTTAGTCATCACGGAGGATGACTACAGCATAGCACACGAACCTTTCTGAAGTGGCAAATCATTACAAATGGCTTCGCCAACGACGAACGCTTGACGGTCAGGACAACGCTGCGAGATCCACAAGCGTATTCGGTCGGCAGTGCGGCCAGGATAGGCTGAAGGTCCGCGGAGGCGGGGACGAAGTCGTCCGGCATAAGGTTCAGCGCCCCGAAGCGGTCTGGCACGCTGTTGAAGAACGTGTGGCGAAGTACGGCACCAGGTTCGAGCAGACCGGGAAGTTGCAAGTCGCGGGCCTGCGCGAACGTAACACGGTTCATGAACGCGAGCGAGTAGAGCACGTCGTCCGGCGGTTCGACGTAGGCGGAGTATGCAGCATCGGGCATGTCGGCTGGATGGGTCTGACGGGTACGTACGCAGTCGACGAGGGAACAGGCAGAGAGAGCAACAGACTCGGACAAAGTCAGTCCACCATATTACCAGAGTGAACAAGGTTGTGTGCACTTGCACGCGTTCGGAAAAGCTGGTGTAGCGCGTTGTGCCAGAGAATGCACTAGCGGGCGAGGCATGCCGGCGCGCTGCGTGCGTGCGCCGGCCATCTCATGTGGTAATAGATCATATACTGCTTGCCTTGGATACGCAACCACCTTTGTTCATGTACCATACGTGTATGATACGCAAAGCGCACGAACGGCAGGTCTTCCGATCCGGACGACACCTGTCACGGACAAGTAGACTCAGACAAGAAGGCGGCGACTAAATCTGGGCTGCTAGAAACCTCTCCGAGAACCTCCCAGAAACCCGAATTATGGACGCCGACGGGGTTTCCAAATAGAATAATCCGCGCCTGGTGATTGTCGACTTTTATCTGCGCACAAGTTCTCGACGACTTGCCGACAACTTATCGCCGCTGGCTCCGACGATTACGTATCACAGTGTGTCTTCCGGAATATCACTCAAGGCACCTGTATCCTTTTCATGTTGAAAGGAAGAAGCGCCGGACTCAGACGCTCACAAACACGTCTGATGATCTCGAAGCTTCCCGGCGACCTCCCTCCTCCGCGAAACCGTTGTACTTGTAGTAGCTCAACAGTCTCTTGAATCAGGTGGTCAACCATTACCGCTGGGTAGTCGTTTACTCAGTCGAACGAACTGTACTCTAGCAAGTCGCGGTGATGGGCTCTGCGAGGGAGACTGCCGCATTTGGTGACTTGACTTTCAGCAAGGTTGTCTTGAGTCTGGAGTACTAATACTACTCGATGTAATAGGGCGAGATATATGCAGGAGGAAAATGTACTCGATATATGAGTCCTAGCACTCGTCCTCACGACAAGTCCCGTTCCAATGTCCCAAAAATCCCACATGAGTTATCGGCCGGTATCACTCACTATCATGCCCTATAGGGCAGTCAGATCTGAAGCCAAGGTATCAGAATAGCTCGGACCGCATCCGCAGCTGTTACAACCTATCGCCCCTATAGGGCCCTATCGGGCCCGATACCGTTATAACGGCCTATCAGGCCCTATAGGCTGTTGGAGCCGTAGGAACAAATAGTAATAGCTATACCTCGCAGCTGTTACTGCGAGGCGCCGCTTCTCTCGGATTTATTGTACCTCTTGCTTTACTGTACCGGTAAACTTATGCATTTGCTTACTTACTTTTACTTACTTACTGGTGGAACTTACTTTCGACATGAAGGAGGCTCGAACCAACGACCACCAAGTGCAGCGCCACATCAAGGGAATTGGTGGTGCAACTCCACTTGTTAGTTATATGCCGTTTTGGCTCCGCCGCTTCTGGCAGCCGTGAGGATCTCGTTCCGTGATAGTTATTCTCCTAGTGCATGTACATAACATATACCATACTCTCTCAGATGCTCACACCGCGTCTGTGAACGCCGTCGATCACGCGTTGTTGTGCCCGATAGGGCCTCCGCGGTGGGCTGATGGGCGCCTATAGCTCCGACAGGCGCCTATCGACCGTGGCTGGGCGCCTTATCGGCCCCGATACGGTCTGAGCCTCGCCTATCGGGCCCTATACACCAATATAACTCGCCGCTGGGCCCCGATATCCTACGATAACTCAATCGGGCGGTCTCAGACCCGATAACTCAAGTGGGATTTCTGGGACAAACCCACTGCCGCCTGTGATATCTTACCGTCTTCCCCGCCCTTTGTGTTCCACCTCTTTGGATTGATGCCTAAGACTGTATAGGCAGGTGGTGCGACATCTGATTACGAACGCTGTGGGGGTGTCAGAAACACCACGGATCCCGCCAGACGTGGGCGCTCAGCGGATAGGGAGAGAGAGAGGCGAGTGCACGTCACATGGTGGTATAGACCAGATCGAATCTAGTGTACATGGAACGCGACCGAGAGGTATATAAGCAACGCGAGACAGGAACCGAAGGAGCGAGAAGAGTCAGGACGTGGGAATCAATCAGAGCAATCGAGACGAGCCATGCGAGGCAACAAGCGGGGCGGTGCGAGTCATGTGGAAACGAAACCGAGAAGCCGAAGCCGGGTATGACGCGAGCGAGGACATGCGGGATGTATCGGGACGCAAGCGACGACGGAAAGAAAGAGAGAGAGAGAAGCCTACGTATCTAGGGAGTCCATGCGAGACAAGAGAGAGAGGAGAAACGCGTGTTCGAACTCGGGCGACCGCCTGGTGACGAGCTCCTCAACCTGGCCCATCTCGCGTGCACGCTCGCGCGCGAGATAGCCTAGGAAGGCGCGATATGCAACGCGACGACGCACCGCAGGATCCACAACTGAGCGACGAAGAGCACGAGCGCGACGCCGCCGGCAAGCGCGATATAGAAGCGAGGCTTGCGACCGTCGGGATCGTAGACGAGTCCTCGCGTGGGGCCACCCAGGAATGGAGGGAGCTCGCGTCAATAGTCGTTGTGGGGTCTCGGTAGTCCTCGAGGTTCGTTGCGTGGTGCTCGTGGTCGGAAGACGATGCGAGTCGTCTCGCGACTGGTCGTGTGGACGTGGGGTTTGCAGTGGCGGCACGGCGACGGTGGACGGTTCATGGTGTGAGGGTAAGCGCTAGATCTGATGGCGGGCCGCAAGGTTTCGGATACGGGCCCAGCTGTCGAGTCTCTCGGCAGGCTCAATGCCCTGCTCCACCCACGAGCCTTCGAGGTTGACGTCGAGTGAAAGGCGAGGTTCGCGAGCCATGGCGAGCTCGTAAGGTGTCCGTTCCTGGCTCGACGCGAGGCGTGTATTGACTGCGAGCTCTGCAAGATCTATGAGCGACTGCCACCCCTCTCCTGCCATGGCTGCGAGGTCGTTCGCGTGTGTGCGAGCTCGTACAACCGTTGTCGTATCGAGTCGCGAGACGTCTCGAACGGGCTTTGCAGCGAAAAACGCAGAGAAGACGGGCGGAGATACTTATTGAGCGACCGACTTCCTACAGGGGGTTGAAGTTGATCGGACTTCCGCGGCCCTTTCGGTCATCACATCCGACGTCCTCAGTAATTTTTCGGTCTGCTAGAGCTGTTAGATGCTACTGTAGGAGCATATACTCTTTCTTGACGGACCGGATGGCTCCTAGTACACCACATAACATCGTGTATTTTAATATCGTTCAAGCCACTCATATGTGACTGCCATTCACACCACGAGAGACACAACTAGCAAATCTCAACTGAGGTTAAGACGACACATGCATACTGTTATGATTAACAGGTAGAACAAGGACAACGGACCTAGAAAATAACAAAAAACCAGATTCTTCCTGGGTCCCGTCCTGACTACGGTCCGTTCCAGAGTGCTTGGGTAACACTCTCTGAGATAGATACGGTGCAGTCGTCACATGTGGCCATAGCTACCTGGGTTCTGCGGGGCAGATGTGTCGTACTTGGAGTTGTCGGCTTTGATTTGTCGTCAGTCGGTCCGTCGATCAGTTCCGTTCCCATTTGTCAGCAGTCATCAGTTCCCAGATCGGTCGTAAGTTGCTCCATCATGCCTGGGTCGAACCCAGGTAGCTACCCCCCCCTTGAAGGAGACCCACAAGATGTGGTCCGAGACCCATCTGGCTGAGCATGACCCAGCTGCTCCATGCTGGCATTGTCAAAGGTGTGCGAAATTACTACAAACCCTATCGTCATGGATTTTTCATCCTGCAGCTGCAGAGAATTCAACCTCGCCTTTCATTTAAGAAACAGAGCTCGCAAACATGCTGACGGATGCTTGAAAGGCTAAACGGGTTGCACGACTTCGGTAGTGATGAAAAAGGACCTCCTCAGGAAGTGAGCCAGACGGAAAGAAAACCTTACCGTACATGTGCGAACCATGTAGTCCCTGCCAGCGCCGTCTCCTCTCCTGAGAGTTGTGCAAGAGTCCCCAACAACTGCTCTAGACATGATGCATGCGCCGACGTGGCTGATGGCCTTTCTAACTTGTGAACAAAGGTTCATACTACTCCTCTCTAGGCCCCAGCGGTTTTACTGCTAAGGAACTCGCAGGTGATCCGCGGAGATGCAGACTCGGAGTTAAGGGTCAAGCCGCGAGTCCCGGGATTTACCGTTTGGTTCCTCCTCCTTCCTCCGTGCACCGTACCGTCACAACCTGGCGCTCTCGCTGCGATATCAAGCACGCCCGCCGATTCTCGAAAGAGCCGCAAGGCACGACCTTTGCCAGTTCTCTCGCTCGTCAGACTTGCACCAGACACCCATTTGACCGACCAAACTAGATTCCCACCCTACACTATGCCGTCCACAACACAGGAGGTCAAGAAGACTGCCGGCAACGGCAGCAACAGCATACAGATACCCCCTACTCCACATCCATTTCCCCTCCTAAACGAGATCGTGCTGCTCATTGCAGAGGCGGTTGAACCCAACGTGGCGCAAACCATCAAGCTCGCGCAGATCAGCAAGCAATGGCGCCAGGTCGTCGTGCACTCCAGTGTCCTGTGGCGCCGCCTGACGGGTCTGACACCGGCAGGGACGCAGAGCCTCGGGACTCTCCTCTTGCGCACTGGCATCCAGCGCTTCACCATCGAGCTGCAACTTGGCAAAGTCTGGTGCTGGCCACTGCAGAACCTGCGCTCGTACTTGAGCCGTGTTCAGTCCCTAACGATCACGTACGACGACCCGAAACCTCACAACAGGTACTTGAGCGAGTTCATATTCACGCTTAGCGTGAACCTCGACCGACTGGAGAAGCTACGTTACTTTGCGCGTAGCCCAGAAAAACTCCCTTTCTGGGCGATGAAAGCACCCAACATGCGCAGCGTCACGATGCACATCTCGCAGATGAGGCACCTGCGGCAGAACTCGCGCCCTCAAGTCACCGAATTCTGCAGCGTTACTCCGCCTCCAGGCGACGACGACTATCAGCATCACTGCCTCGTCTACCTACACAAAGCCGCGCCAAATCTGGTAACGCTTACTCTGGACGCCATCCCGCACGACGCTCGATCTCCTCCACATTTCGCCGCTCTCCGCAATCTTCAACTTCACTCCCGTCCGGCCGACAACAGAAACGGTCTCGTCCGTTCCATGCTGCAGGGTCTTGGCGCAGCAAGCTTCACGCTTGTGGTGTATAAGCCGTATCTGAAGAGCTTCATCGTTGACGGCGCCGACCTGCCTCGCCCCGAGATGATAACAGTGACTCGCAACCAGGTTTCTGGGCAGCTCGAGCTTATCATCCACGCTGCACAGCCTGTCCCAGCAACACATCACCTTTTCAACTGCAATCCCCATTCAGTGTCAGCCCTCTTCACCATCTCCACCATTTCCGAGCGCTTCAAAGATGTCGGCCTCCTCGGGCTGTCGCTCTCGTTTGAACGGCCCGACAAAGAATTCCTGTCGCGGATCGCGCTCCCTGCGTTAACGAAGCTGGTACTCATCGTTCCCTTTGACCCGACACTCGCCAACGACATCGAGCGCATCCACACTCTCCGGGACGACGCCCTTTCGCACTCGGCGTTCCCTGCGCTCTCCACCGTGTCGTTGAGGAGGGCTCCCCAGAGCTCGGCCACGGTTCATGCGGAGCACGTGCTCGCTTTCCTACGGCGGCGCGCGGAGGCCGTTGAGGGTTCGCGCCTGGTGATAGAGCTGCAGGTCGGCATCGAGGTGTCGGGTTCGGCGGACGCGCTGGAACAGCTGCGCGAACGGTCGTCATTCACAGGATGCGTTCCCAACTGCTTGGAACCTCCTTCTGCGTAATCATTCTCTTCTCCTTGCCCATCGCCGCCGCGTGTATCGATTTTCTGTATCCTTAGCTCGCTTTGTAGACTGCTCTTGTAACCTGTACAACTGTTCGCGCGTCATGTGTCGTCTTCAACGAATCCATGCAATTCTCAATAACTGTAGCCTTTCCCCCGTCCGTACGAAATACACTCTCCAATAAGATCATTTTCTGCCGTCACTGAGCCGCAAATAACGCTTCTAAGCGAAAGAAATTCCACCGCTCGACGAGGCAATTTTCAGACCATTATCAGTCGTAAATCTTCCGTTAGACACGTTCAATAAACACCGCTATGTGGCAGAAATTACACCGTCTATCAAGAATCTCGCAGCGAAGAATGAGGACGGAAATCGGGCGTGAATCCGCCGCTGAAATCCCCCGCTCACCAGACAACATTCTGACCCTGCTGCAGAAAAAAAGCCGCTCAGCGGTGGCGGATGCACCACCGAGCGGCGGAATTGTGGAAGAAATTCTTCCGTTCATATGGACACAGTGGTGTGCAGCAAGCCCAAGCAACAAGATGACTAATAGCAGAGTACAAAATTTATAAACCTGATCACTCCAACACTTTAAGCAAAGCCTCTTTCGACTCCAGCAGCGACGGCAGTTTATCATCCCTTCGTAGCCTGACTACCGGCTCCGGGCCCTCAGAGAGCGTGGGCGAGGATTGGGTAGACCCAAGGCCTGTGTCGTGCGAGCAGGTGATGCGCAAGAAGATGCTGAAGAGCCGTTCACGGAGCTTGAGGAGGATTGGGAGTGGGATCCCAGTCGGCGGGACCCACGGGTAGAGCATGGCGTGCGTTCCAGGCAGGAACACGGATGACGACTCTGCATTTGTGTCGCCCTCAGCTAAAAGCTGCGATAAGAGCCAACATGTGCGGCAGCACTTCTTCGACACGCCGATTACCGTTGGCTTCGCCTACGAATCGCAATCAGCGGCTAACACAGACAAAAATGTGGATAGGGTACCATGAAAACTTTTTCGAAGCCTTTCATGTCCTGACCGTGGGGATTGGAGCGCTCGAGGCACATGAGACCCATGAGCGCTGCCTCGGCATGGACAGTCGCCCTGCCCGCGAACTGCTGGACCGCATTTGTCGATGGAAGGTTGAACGGCGGCAAGTCGAAGAGACGCTTAACGTCGTTGCCTTTCGTCGCTTTCGTGTTCGGCGGCGTCATCTTGATGAAACCCGTAGAGCTGAAGAACGCCAGGGCACGAGCGCGATGATCATGCACGCGGAGAGCGGTGAGATACCGGGTGACAAGCTCGTCAATCGTCGACCGCGTGATGTTCGGCTTGACCGGGTTCACACGAACGTGCGCAACACGCAGCGATGCCCCACGCGCGACATGTCCAGTGACGTGGATGACAGCGTCCCACCATGCGCAGAGCGTTTTAAGATACCGCGTCACCAGTGAGCCACCATCTTCGTTGTCTTCCGGATATACGGCGTCCTCATCGCCCGCTAAAAAGACTGTTAAAATGATGCGGTATTCGACGACAGTGACTCACGGTCGTCTGCGGGTGCGTCGCCGTCAGCTGGGAAGCTAACATCAGAATACACAACACGAGTATTGTAGAGTGCTCACGGTCTTCTGCTTCGGGTACATCTTCGACGGCTGAGAACGCTTAGTGAGACATTACGACGAGTAGAAGAGGCAACGGGAGCTCACGATGTTCTGCGAGCACGCGGTCCTCCGTGTGGGCTGCAACCGAGTGTGAGAATTTACGCTGATTAGGTGGGGTGGCTCACAACTGCCAGTCGCTTCCTGCGCGCGCCCCTCCGCGGGATCCGACGAAACTGACTCGGGTCAGAACCGCTGCGTCTGTGGCTGAGCAAGCGTACCTGTTGCTTCCCTCGTTTCCGATGCCGCCTTGACTGCATGTCACTGTGAGAAACAGCGCGCGCGCGCTGGAAACTTGTCGCACTTTTCTCAAGATGTTGCGAAAGCTTGACCTCTGGACACACTCTTCAGCAGTGGAGATAGAAAGAGTATGCCAGCTGAAACGTACCGAGATGCCTCGTGGCTTTTGAGCGTTGAAGATCATAGCGATTGCTCAAAGTCGTCGCCAACGGTTCGGAGAGGAGTGCCGGTACAAGATGACGAACCAAAATCTGGAAGGTTGGCATCGCGTCTACGATGTTGTCCACCCGTACAGGCAGTGAAGGCAAGGACGTGGCGTCGGCATCGTCTGACGGTATGGCATTCGTGTCGATGGTGTGGTAGGTACGCTCGAGAAGCTCGAGCCACGGTCCGATAGTGTTCTGGTCGATGGTGTAGCGGGAGGGCTCCTCCGCGTTGTTGCCAAGAATACCGGCTTCCGTCACGAAAGTGACGTCGTCCTCGGAGAGTTTGATCTCGAACTTGCGCGGGGAATATGTACCCTTATCGAGCCCCTTCCGAACTTCCTCCACGATGATGTCGATAGGTGGCTTGCCCCAGCAGCTGCTCCCAGTGTTCAATCGCGCTCGGAGCTTGTATATGGCGCGGAAGTGGATTAAAGACGCGAATGCCCGCATCTTGAGCTTCGCTTTCAGCTCGGCGTCCGAGGATCGCGTCTGGGAAATGTGGCTGACAATAGTCACTACGTCATGTAGATGCTCTGCGAAAGGCTTGGTTCTTTAATGGCCGTCAGCTTACCAAGGCGGTTACACGCAGACGAACCGCGTTTCGGCCCATCCGGCGAGCAGCATCAAAGCATTCTCGTCGTCCTCTGGGATGATAGGATCGATGATGTACGGGAGAACGTTGCCGGGGCCGGCCTGGAGAGGTTTGGTGTTGAGCGATACGATGGCAGCCTCGATAACGAGAGTGGACGGAATGTGCGCCGTAACCGCATTGACGGCGCTGGCCATCGGGTCATCCGCGTCTCCGGTCGTGACGAGCGTTGACATTCGATCCGCGGCTTGCTGCTTTAGAAATGTGCCGCTGTCCGTGACAGGGTTGAGAGCGGCTCGCAATGAAGGACCGTCCCGGGTACGCGAAAGCACAATCGTCATGTTCGTGATGTCACGGCAGACGATTTCCAGAGAGTCGCCCGGAAACACGCTCGCGCACGGTATATCTGGAATGTTGGTGGAAACATGCATCGTCGGTCGGGGAAAGAGAGAGCGAGAGAGAGAGAGAGAGAGATTAATACAACTCCGCCACCGTCACGGTGCCGCCTTACTTATCCCCTGCTGGCAGCTCATCGGCCGCTTGCATACAGCCTGGTGCACGGTCGGTGGTGATGAAGGAGATTGTGTCGCACGCTGCGCCCAAGGTCGTGTACGTAGCGCGCCTGTAAACCCCGTAACGCCTTGCTGACTCGGCCTCAGGACGAAAATCCAGTTCTCCCGCTTGAACCCGCAGCAAGTCGTGCAGCTCTCAGAGTTCGAAGTCACGCACAAGGACCTGTATATTCCAGAGGACCATGTCCCTGCAAAAAACGGCCCGCTGGACCGACGGCCGGTGCGCGCGCTGGCCTGCGATGAACCGTAGATAGCTGACATTCTGTAACCGTTCAGTCATGAAATCTAAGAACACTCGATGTCCAACTCCAAGCTGCACACACGCTCAAGCGCGACGCGCAAGTACGCTCTTCATTTCTCTCATATTGGGCTTTATTAACAGGCTGTAATTCTCAGGCCAGATGCAGGCCTGAGCACAGTCTTCATGGGCGTTGCAATGCGTTTTACGAACAATACACGCGATTACGCGGTCGTGATCCACGACGGTATGGGCATCGTCGGCTCCGAGCGCGACGTACACCACGGCGACATGCCCGGGACGGCCGTAGACCGTTTACTCGACGCCCTCATGCGCGGTGCGGACATCGCATGCCAAGTCAGCACGCGCGAAGGCTTCGAGATCAAGGTCCGCGCTCCTCACCCCTTCGCACGTATGCTGTGGTATTCAAATCTGTCTCAGGTCACGGAAGCCATTCACAAACGACGCTGGATCATCGCGACCAAAGCAGGCGGCATCCCGCTTCAGATTCGCGACGGGTTGGACGGCACCCTCGTGCCGCCCGGCGACCCGCGCGCGATTGCGGACGCGATGCTCGACTTCTACGGCTCGGGCAAGTATGAGCGCATGCGCGAGGTGGATGGGAACCATGTTGATCGGCCGCTTGGTGGGCGCTGGACGGGCGAGGGCGAAGGCCCGAGGGAGGAGTTATTCACGATCGGTAACGCAACGATGTGGCATGTGCGTACTCGCCGGTCTCTGCTTGCTTGTTCGTCGGGCTGATGAGCTGGTGTTGCACAGTTCTTGTGGAACTCGGTCATGGGTTTCACTAAGGAGGAGAACGGCGATGAGGAGCTGGTCCGTCGTTTCGATTTTGGGAGCGGGGAGAATGACCTATGGACACTCGACGGGAAGATGGTTTGGGATCTTCTCAAGATTAAGAATGCATCGAATTAACATAATTGACTAGCAGTAATGTAATCTCCTCGTTGTTGTCTAATGTACCATGATTCCGGAATAGTATCACTTAAGCGCCAGCCTCCAGCTACCGTCAGGTTCAAAGTCATCCAGTGTGCACATTCCGACCCAACGGTCTGACATGTCAATCGAGTTTCAGATTTTCCCGCACGCTACGCATCGACGGCAAGGAGTATACGACGTGGGGAAAGCTGCTTATTACTTTCCAACGATAGGTGTAGCATCAACAGCGCTATATTCCAGATGCTCAAGTATAACTTAGCATAAATAGCTAATGCGTGGATGCGCTGATGTTTAGCACAGCTAAATAAATGGATGCGTGGCGAGGACTTCTGCGGAGAAGGAAGTAGAGAGCCGAGAGCCTATTCGTCGTCGGAGGGATCCTGCGAGTCGACCGAGATATGGAATCCGGCGAAGGAAAGGAGACGACGCTGGTGCTTGCGGTGTCCACTGCGGCGGAAAGCAGAGCAGGACGCGGATGGGTCCGGGGTAGGAGAGCTGGTGGGTGCGGGAGTCTCAGTCGGAAAAGACGGCTCTGACGACGACGGAGGAACTTCAGTCGAAGGAGGGACGTCCGTAGACGATGGTTGCGACGCGGATGAGACGAAAATGTCGTTCTGTGCACCTGGCTGGAAGCCCATCTTCATATTGTAGCCTGAGGGCAGCGGTCATGATCATGACATGCTCCTCCTCAGGCGCGGACGTACCAGGGCTTCGTGCTTGTCCATCCTTCTGCGGAGGCTGGTTTTCGGTATCGACATTGTTGATCGACGGATCCTGGTGCCAGATGATCCTGAGAGAACGCTGTCAGACATGGGATGAGTGAAGAAGGGTATAAAGCCTTACATCTTCTTCGCGCCTTTAACACACTTCGACTCATCATCCTCGCACCACTGCGGCGTCTGCGGCGGTGCGATTGCAGGAGCGTCCGGACGAGCGTTCGTAACTTTGCACTGCACACCATGAGATGAGGCCGAACACGGCGACAGGCTATGTACTGACCTTGAAACCTGTCATGTACATGTTGGGGATCCCACTGGTACGTGTGATGCGTGAGTTTAGAGTCACATACAGTACGAGAATGCATACCAGTTGTTGGGCACCCAAGACCAGCCGCAGATACAATCGTCACAGCCAGGCAGATCCGCCGGAATGTCGTATTCGACAACACGCTTCCACGGGGAGTTGGCCAGTACACTGATGACGACGAGGTTGTCAGGCGTCACGTTGTTGATATCCGAATTATACGAAATCACTATTTCCCGTTCTGAGTCAGCGCTGGCAGTACCAAGAGATCACATACTGAGGACGGTGCCGGCGGTATCATCATGGTTCTTCGCATGCTGGCGAGAGGTCGGATGCGTTATCAAGGTATGTTGCTGCTGTACTCACCAAGTTCGGCGTCGTGATGCTGTCAACAGTTTGAGTCGGTCGAGATTGAGAACGAAAGTGTCACAGCGTACCAGGAGTTGTTCCACGACCCATCCTCGAACTCCGGGTGCTCTACAGCGAAGCCTCAGCCATGTTGAGAGGGACAACTAGAAAGGAAATACTCACGTCCGCCATCCGGCCACTCTGACGTATACTTCCCGTCTATCAAAACGTCGTATCAGGCGGCAATTGGGATGAGACGCTCAGACGACGAACCGAAGCTCAGCGTGGTTTGACCGCGGTTTCCTTTCCAGAGAGGTTCAACACCTGATCACGTTAAAGATAGCAGTAACATACCAGCAAGTTCCAGCTGAACGGAGCCGCCGGCAGGTCTGGAACGAGTCAGCCTCTCCGCTCTCGCAGGCACTGGCCAACATCGCTCACAGTTCCATGAACTCGCCTTCCGGCGGCGGGAAGTTACGACACTGCAAGGGGTCAGTGACTGGACAACGGAGGCTGCGAAGTAGTCGACATTACCTCGCCGTGGAACCAAAAGCCGTTCATGTCCTTCTGGTACAAGGGATTAACGATCGTGTTCGTATTGGGATCGTTGTCTTCGACGCTGAGAACACATGAATGAGTACCCATCTCCGCACCACCAGTGGTGCAGTACCTCAGTCCATTTCGGCAATACATACCTGCAGAGTTTGAGTATATGAGACCTGAATTGGCTTTACAGCTTGGACGTACCGGGACCCCAAGGGCCAATGTGCGCGCTAACGGCTGCAGCGAGAGCTGCGACGGTCAAGGAACGGGACAGCATCGCACGTAGCAAATAAAATGGACGGGGAAGGAAAGGAAAAGAAAGGTAATGAAAAGTTTGAGGATAAGGAGAGACACGGGCAACACCCAGCTTGGCTCGATATAAGAACCTGCCGACGCGCACAGCCGCCGGCGATCCTTGTCCGTAGCGTTAACCGTGAATGGACCACTGGCGCGCAGAGCGTCTATGGGGCACCTATATCGCATATTGTTAATAGGTGAGTTGAGCAAGCGACGGGCATACCAGATTGTCAAAGCCCCCGTTCACTTGCGCGGGGTGTTCTGTCTTTCAAGCTGCATCTTCCGCGGAATGATCGCCCCGACTGGACCTATTCTCCAGCGCAACCGTGATCCGCTGCTCCTCAGAGATTTGTTAGATGCTTGTGACGCAATTATTGGCCTTATGGCCTTGCACGGCTATGCGGCGATGACTCGGAGCAGATCCTCGTACTTATTCATGACATGTGAAGACGATGACCTGCCAGTGCAGTCACTTGAAGTTCTATCGTTGCAACTTGTGCCACCCCTCCGTCGGACAGATATCGGGTACGCTCACCGGTCAGCGAAGGATTGCAGTGAGTGGCAGTTTTCATTGCAGGACGAGGCAGTGACATCAGTGTCATCATATAGAACACGTGTACAAGCTGGAAGACGACGAGGAGCAGGACTGTAAGACTATCAGATACGCAGAGCCCAAACACCAAGCAGAAAGCGGACACAACAACGTAAGTTTGGCACAGGAAAGAGTCGAGATGTCAAACGCGTTTATCAGCCAGAGGAACCGCGGCTGCTCGCTTCAGCAGGTTGCCAGCCATTTCGAGTAGAGCAGGAATCTCCGAGGCGTGTGCGGCATCGCGTTCCAAGGACCGGCGAGCATGCCATAGATCATCCTCTAGCGTCTCGACGCGATGTTCCAGACGGCGACGCACAGACCGTTCGTCGACGATGTCCGCTTCCAGTTGGCGTTTGGCGCGTCGAAGCCGCTCGAGCTCAGCGCTCTGCTCCTGCAACACGTTCCCGCTAGCCATGCTACTGATAATGGAAGAGACGGAGACGAGTTCGCTTGAGGGCAGAGCACGTGGGAGAGGTGCAACAGATCGCGCCTGAACCGGACTGGGAAGAGCAAGAGCACGCATATCTGGTTTCCGGCATACGACCTGTAGGTCGGTCGAAGGCGCCGACGAGGCTGAGCAGAAGCTTATGAGCAGTCTATACTAGAAAGGTAGGCTACGACGTACCAGCACAAGTTTCGGAAGTGACGTCTGGAGATGATGAAATGTTAACGTTGTGAGCCAAGTTGATGTATTTCGCGGCCTCAAGCATATGCGCATTGGCAGAAGTATCTCCTGGATCTGAAGTCGTCTCAGCATTGATGAGGTGCCATGTCAAGTAGGCGCACATTTAGAAGGTGCACGGGCAGTATGTAGTGTTGAGATGAATAGGTAGACCGGTCGAGCGGCGTCACGGTCTCCGCGACTAAGCACGGCTGCAGGAGGTATCAGTCCATGGTAATGGAGGTACGCAAAGCCCCATGCGGTACTTACATTTTAGAGCCGCCTGCGCAACCAGATGTGCCTGGTCGAGCATACTTCGAATCTTGTATTGACGCGCAACCACCAAGAAAGCACCCGTAGAAGCCAGACTCTTCACCAGTATGTCGATTGCAGGTTGCGCGTCGTCAGGCAGAGAACCGAGTCGCAGCGCTGAACCGTTCCCAAGATTCAGCAGTGTATGATTGGCGGGATCGTGTAGTACGAGCGAATGAGCAGCAGGCGTCACAGCGGAGGTCAGGTTAGAATAAGTAGAAGTTGCGACTGGCGGAGCACATGCGCGAGGCGATTCAGCTGGCAGAGTAATAAGATGGGAAGCAGCAGCAGCAGACTGCGAAGACGAGAATGAGGTTGCAGGCGACGTTGTTGACGCCGAAGTCACGTCGTTAGTTCGCGAGGACGATGATTGGGACCCGATAGTCGAAGTAATGTGGGGGTCGCGCTCGTTACCGAGAGAACGTTTGGTCGCCTTCAAGTTTTTCGACGACGGAGCTTTTATGGCTGCATGCGATGGTGGAGATCGACGGTCATGCTCATACTGCCGATAATCGTAGTGATTCTTCCTGGGCTGGCGAGGAAGGTTGAAGGTGGAGATGGGTCGCCCGTGTCCGGCGGAAAGCAGGGCCTCGAAACGAGTTCGAAGTGCTTCACGGTCGCGAAGAGGCAGTACACGAAAGCTAGTCGCCGACGCCATCCTCGAGCACTGCTCGACCGTGACGGTGCTTGTAAACTCGACGAACGCGTGGTCGTTATCGTCTTCGAAGGATTTCCACGGATACACCGCGCGCACACCGCAGAATTTGCTGAAGACAGAGCGAACCTCCGGTGCGCTGTATCGACCGCCGGCTTTGCTGACGTCTACGACGCGCGTGTACAGGTCCATCGAAGCAGTGAAGAGGGAGGAAGCCAAGGGGCGCAATGCGGGGTTTGGACTCCTTAGCGCGTTTTTCAGCCTCTTGCTGACGTCAACAGCACTTCGGCATTCTAGCATACAGAGCAAGATCGATACAGTGGGATAAGTTACGGTACAGGGCATCATGTTAGGTGCACGCCGTGTTATAACGAAGCTTCGAAAAGGAGCGGTCGAGCTCTCGACAAGACCGGTGCAGGTGTTACAAGTGCAGGCCTGAGTGGCGTGAGCGTTAGGGATGCAGAGATACGTGTCGACTCACAGTGATGTCCCAAACTTCGCCGACGGGTTGCCCATGATAATGGCCTCCGAAACACCCGTGAGGCTGTCATTCTTGCCGACTGCCGCCGCGTCGAAGAGGTGGTCCGTTGTTTTCTCGAACGATGCCAACATCAGCACGCTATCCTTCATCTTCGCAACGCCGAAACGCGTGATTCCCAGTACTTCGCCCTGGGAAGGTATGAGAGGAATACCCATGTGCCAAAAGCCCGCACACCTTGGTAGTCATACAATCGCCTAGCAGCATGATGTGCCGTGCATCCACCGTTAGACCGTGCTCTCGCATCGTATAGTTGATCTGGTCCACAATCGTCGCTCGCGCAGCCTCGATACCAAGGACCTTCGCGACCTCTATGATATGATTGCTCGTTGTGTGGGTGCCAATAATGCCTGGCAAGCGGTCAACACGTACAGACATCGACGGCAGGTCGCGCGCACCCTCAGTGATCATGACTTCCTGCAAGCCGTAGCCTTCAACGATAAGCTCCTTCTCGTCCTTCTTGCCACGTTTGTCTTCTTTGTCCTTCTTGACGATAACGGCTCGCTGTACTGAAGGCACGCCCTGGAAACGTTGGTAAGTTTACAGAGGCAGTTTGATCAGTGAGCACGACGGACCTTGACGATCACGTCTGGCAACGCGCGACGGAGCTCTCGAAGGCGGAAGTAGCTGCCTTCTCCTTCAACAAAGATGCGAATCCTATTCTTGTTAGGAAGGACACCGACAGACTGGAAATGTCAATACGCGGGAAACCGAAAGCGGCGACAAGAACGCACGCCATCCTTGATCTTGAGCTTCTTCGCTCTGACGATGGCCCACTTAATGTCGTCAAGAGATAATGAAAGCTGGTGTGTTCGTCAGATACGACCACCAGCCCGGCAATTATAGGTACCTGCAGACGTTGTATCGCCACTACGTCCACGATTATCCCGATATAGCTGTAGTCACTACCCCAAGCCTCCTCGATAACGGACGCAATCTACCACGATGTCAGCAGGACGAATGCTTACGATACCACTGTCACGAACGTCTCCCAGTCTCGTCTTCTCCAATCTGCCCTTGACGATTCTCGCAGTATCTTCGCTTTCGCGGTCGACCAACTTGCAGCTGATAATTGGCGTTGCGATCGTTTTCGCCGCGTTGATGATCTCCTTGATACGGGGTACACCAAGTGTGACGTTCATGGACGCCAAACCCGCGAAATGGAAGGACTTGAGGGTCATCTGCGTGCCAGGCTCGCCGATGGATTGAGCTCCAATGGCGCCGACGTTGGAACCCGGCTCGATCTTGGATTGGACATACCGGTCCCAACAGTTCTTCAAGAAGAGGACGAGCTGTGGCTGGGTGACCTTGAGGGTGTTGTTGACTGCATTGACGACGTCGGCTAGGAACTGGTCAGCGTTCACCGTAGCGTGCTTCAAGATCCTTACCAGAGGCGCCGGCGTTCCAATCAACTGCTTCTTTGTCGCCATATGGACGTTCACGTCCGTCGCGAAGACCGTACCGCCGACGAACCGTGGCCAGACGGTCGACGAGATTGTCGCGGACGTAAGCCTTGACAGTGCTGAGGTAGTCTTCTTCGGCGTCGCCCTTCGCTTTCTTGAGTTCGATTTCGGACTCGGCCAACTGCTCAATCTCATATGGGAGAAGACCAGGTCCATCACGCGGCGCGATAGACTGCCAGGGAGAATCGTAAGTCGCAGGTGTCGACCATGTAGCAAACTGTACATACGGATGCGTGCCGCCATGCGCGAACGAATTCGACAGGAATATCTTCCGCTTCCATGCACGCGGGATCGAGGCCGTCGTTTCCGTAGTAGAACTGTACAACGCCACCAACAGAATTTCGTACAGACAGGTCGTACTGCGTCGTGAGATCCTCCAGGGCCTACCAACTTCCGTCAGCGCCGACCAACGATAAGAATCGTGCTTTTCACCTTCATCAGCCGACGTTGCATGTAGCCAGTCTCGGCCGTCTTGACAGCAGTGTCGACGAGACCTTCACGACCAGAAATGGCGTGCAGCAAGAATTCGGTCGCCGTCAAGCCGGTATAGAAACTGTTGCTCACGAACCCCTTGGACGCCGGGTCTTTCGACTTCTTCTCGAAGTGCGGGAGCGAGCGGTCCTGGAACCCGTCTGGCACACGGCGACCACCGATAATCTGCTGCCCGACACAAGCAACCATCTGCGCGACGTTATCGACCGAACCTGCAAGTCATGGTTAGTACGTGCCCATGACGATGCACTGCCGAGCATACCTTTGGAGCCACATGTGGCCATGGTCCACGGCGCATTGTGCCTGCTGAGCTCCTTCATGCAGATCTTGCCGACCTGCCCACGAACGTCGGACAAGATGTCGGAGATGAGCGCTTCGAGGGTCTGGTCGGTGTTACATCCAGGTTTGTTCTGCAATTGACCGCGCTTTGCCTGTTCGATGAGCTTCTGGCACTTCTCGTACGCCTCGGTGACCAGGCGCTGCTTCTCGCGAGTCAAGAGAGGACCGGGCGTAACATCGTTGATACCAATCGAGAAACCAAAGTTGGCTGCAAAATGACGTGTCAGTGAGGGAAGCGCAGCGTCTAGATGCATGAGAACGTGCCGAGGAAACGAGCACAGAGTTTTGCGAGGCGGCCCATAGCAATCGCAGCCTCCTGCGGTCCGTAGTCCTTCATAATGGCACCGAAGACAGACTTCTTCTTCCCGCTACCAATGGTGGCCTTATCCAGCGTCCCGCACATAATCTCGCTGTTGACGATGACCAGCCAGCCGTCGTTTGGGCTCAGGTCGTTGGCGGGCTTCATCTCAGCCGGATAGTCTTTGGGATCCGGCTGAATGAACTGGTTGCACTTCGTCTCGACGTTCACGTTCACCGCGCTGTTCTTGTTCGGCCGAAACAGACACGTGAAGATCTGCTTGCCTGTCCAGAGCCGCGCGGGCTTGATGATGACCGGCGGCGGGAGCTCGATATGCATGAGCGCGTCGCCGAAGTAGCCGGCGATTTGCGTGAACTGCGCGCGCGTGTAGAAGCGGTCCTTCCGGCAGAGGAGGTAGGACGCGGTGATGAAGTCCTGAATTGCGGCGATGACTGGCTCGCCGTTGCGCGGTGTCACGAGGTTCTTGATGACCGACATGAGCTCTAACGCTTCTGAGCGCGCTTCTTCCGTCTGTGGGACGTCTGCAGTGCCGGTGTAAGCCCTCGACAGTGACTTTAAAGGGTTTGTGTAGACGCACGGAGGTTCATTTCGTCGCCGTCGAAGTCTGCGTTGTACGGCGTGCACACACATTCGTTGAGGCGGAACGTGCGCCATGGCCGTACCTTCGCACGATGGCACATGATGGAAAGCTTGTGCAGACTCGGTTGACGATTGAACAGCACGATGCTGGGTATCTGTGTCAGTATTGAAAGTTTCCATCGAGAACGCTACTCACTCTCCGTCAATAACGTGGCGCTCAACGACATCGCCGACGCGCATCTTGTCGGCCACATCGTTGCGGTTGCCGAACTTGAGATACTTCTTGAAGCCGTTGCTCGCCGCGACGACGTAGTTCGCGCCGGGATGTACATCAGGTCCGTTTCGCACGGCGATGCGCAAGGTCTCGATGTTGCTCGACGTGACACGTTCCGGGTACGTGAGGATCTTGGCCACACGCTGTGGAACGGCAACCTCGTCGATACGCAGATTGGGGTCGGGAGAGATGACCGTGCGCCCAGAGAAGTCGACACGTTTGCCGGAGAGGTTGCCACGAAAACGGCCCTGCTTGCCCTTCAGGCGCTGGCAGAAACCACGGATAGGGCGTTGGTTCTAAGCATAATGGTTAGCGCGACATCACTGGGATGACTGGTTCGCGTACGGGCTGGTTCTGGATACCTGGAAGCTCGCTGTTGATGTACACTGCGACAGACGTCTGCAGGAATTCCCACTGCTCCTAGAAGGCTGTCAACATATGCGGGGACTCGAGATCGCGCGAGCATACCATAAGCTGCTGAATCGGCGCGCCTTTCTGTATACCCTGCTTGATCAACGTGTTGGAGAACACGATCTCGGCGAGCTTGACGGTCAGATCGTCCTCGTTGCTGCCACCGTCCTGGGCCACCGAGGGTCGAATGCAGACAGGCGGAACCGAGATGTACTGCCATAGATATTGCTCTGGCCGACCGTGCACAGGCTTCATACCGAGAAGCTCGCAATCCTATATGCCCGTCAGCGCCATGGCTCCCGCACACGCAAAGCGACCGACCTCGTCCGATATCCGCTGGAACAGGTCCAAGACCTTTAATGGATTAAGATCCTCGACAACGGCCTTGTTGACGTAGGTGCCAAGGTCCTTCTGGAACTCCACCGCGGCCTTGAACGTAGTCTTGAACTTTTCCATCTCGTCGGCCGTCTTCTTTGCGCGGTATTTGTCGTGGATGATCTTGAGAGTGCCGCCCTTCTTGACGATGCCGTTGATAGAGGCGCAGTACGGGCAGACGATGACTTTGCGGCAGAGCGTGTTGACCGCCTTGCACAGGGACAGACGTTGGAGGTTCTCGAGGCCGGGTCGACGGAAGCGGGTGAGGTACATTCGGCGGTCGCTCTCGCTCAACATCACGCGAGAGCAAGTCTAAGAGGAGGTCAGCCCGCAGTATATAGGATAGGATAGATAATAGATGGAAAGTACTCCGGCGGGAGACGACCGCGTGCTCGTTCGCACTGTGTACACCACGGAAAGACATGGTCGGGATGTCCTTTAACAAGAATTGAAGCCTCGCACACACCCAGCGCTAAACACCTCGTGTGCGGGCTATCGCAGAGGACTGCGGCCGTGCGCACGCCAGAGTGTAGATAAAAACTGTAGCTAATCGCAAACCGACAGCACCAGACGCAACGCCCGCGACCCAACGCATACGCGGGCGAGACAAGGGTGGCAACATATCGAGACGTCGACAAGACGGACTGCGAGCCGAGCGAGGCGTTCTCGTCGTCTGACGGAACTCTGCATTGTCTTCGTAGTTCGACCAGACACGCAGTCTAGTGAATGCGCCTGGGCTCCGCAAGCCAAGCAAGCTGGGACGGCCTGAGTGATTGAACTGAACTCAGGCTGATTCCCGCGTAGCGGGTGTGGGGGGAAGGCGGCACTCGCGCTGCTGGGAGGAGCGGTTCCGCTGCACTGCGGGCGGGCGCTCCTGGATGGCTGCTCCGTTGGACGGGCCAGACGGGAAACCAGCAGCTGCGGGCCTTCAAGCGTGCGACGAATCGGGAACGACAACCCAACGACGGCAGACGCTAAACAACAAGGGACGGGCGGGTGGGTACAAAAATTTCGCCGCTGAGAGCGCGAAGGGAGCCGGAAAGGGGAGTTACGGCTCCGCTCCGTCTATAACTAGACTTTGTTCAGGGCTCGTTCCTCGCCCTGAACTCACGCAGGCAATTCCAAAGCCGAGCCGGGGACCCGCATGGAATATAAGCACACACGGATAGCGGCCAAGCAAGTCGCAGACATCGCAGGATCAGACACTCGTAATGCGTGTGCGTCTCTTTGCGTGGTTCGACAGGTGCATCAGCGGGTGGAATGCAGGCTGACGAGGTAGTCTAGAGCCTCGTTGAATATCGGACGATTGTGACTGCTCGACAAGAACATGCCGCCCAGCGGCTACGAGCAACATTCCCATAGCAGCCTCGCTGCCATGTCACGAGATAGGAAAAGGCGAGGAGAAACGCAACGCAGGGTAGGATGCCGGACGGACGGGGAAGCCGCCCGCGGAAGAACGAGTATAGGGCGGGTCCCCAGAGCGCCAGCGCGTATAAAAAGACGAGCACAATGCGTAGCGTGCGCGCGCCAGTTTCGTATGGCGATGGTCTAAGGGACAGACATGTGTGAACATACCTTGCAGATTTGCTGGAGGACGCCGATGGTATGTCGAAAGTAGCCGACGTGGAATACAGGCAGCGTGAGCTTGATATAGGCGTAATGGCCGACGCAATCTTGAGTCGGGTGACCGCACGTCTCGCAGGTCGCGTTCTTTTCGACGGTTCCCTAGACAGAATATCAGCTATCGACGGTTCATCGCAGCCCAGCGCGCGCACCAGTCGTCGGTCCAGCGGGCCGTTCTTTGCAGGGACATGGTCCTCTGGAATATACAGATCCTTGTGCGTGACCTCGAACTCTGAGAGCTGGACGACTTGCTGCGGGTTCAACAAGCTGAACTGGATTTTTGTCCTATGGCCAAGTCAGCACGGCGTACGGGGTTTACAGGCGCGCTACGTACACGACCTTGGGCGCAGCATGCGACACAATCTCCTTCATCGCTACTGACCGTGCGCCAGGCCGTGTGCAAGCGGCCGAGGAGCTGCCAGTGGCGAATTGTCGAGGAGCGAAAGTTGACTCGAGCCGAAGTTCCGAGAAGCGCTCAGCGCGGAGTTGACACGATTTCCGGAGACTCGGACTCATGTATCAAGCACACTACTATCGGGAGTAAGGAAACATATGTCTATCTCATGCGGCAGTCGAGCCCCTGGCCACTCATCTCCTCGTGAATACAAGAGGAACATGCTGAGGCCTGTAGAAAGTCAGAGTTGAACATGCGCGAGTCCAAGTACTGTAGTCACGTTAAGGTCAGGACGGGCTTTGCTCGTAGCAGCTGCTCCCGCTTCTGCTCCACCGTCAAGCCCTTCCACTCCGGATTGTCCTTAAGGGTGATTTTGTACCGATGTATCAATGTCGTGAGAATGGCGAGTCCTTCGGTCTCGAAGAACCTTCAAGCAGTTAGTGTCAGCGTAACTGCCCGCCCTCCGCGGAACGTACTTCCGCCCGATGCAAGCGCGGGCGCCAGCACTGAATGGCATAAAAGCGTCGCGCGGATACTCGCTGAGGAAGCGTGAAGGCCTGAACTCATTTGGGTTGTCCCAATAACGCGCTACGAGTCTATCAGCGCCTGCACTTCTGTGCCGCAGGACGTACGATTGTAATGCATTCCCGTGATGCTGATCCCGATGAACGTGTTCTTAGGCACGACCACTTGTTTGGGAGAGTATGTCCCATCCGGATGTGTCGCTGTAGTGGTGAACACACTGTCTTCGGCGGCGTACTTCGCGATGTTGGTCACAGGCGGATATAGTCGCAGCGTCTCGTAAAACACGCTGTCTCGTCATATGGTCAATCTCCACAGTTAGATCGAGCGCGACGTACGCGAGGGAGTACGTGAGGCGGCCCATCTCTTCGTATGCCTGCAGGCGTGAGGAGGGGTCTATGCTCTAGCATTGCACGACGTACTGGCATAGTCCCATCAGCTGCGACCACAGACGTAATATGCTGGTAAAGCTTCTCCTGCTCGTCTTGATAGAGTGCCAGAAGGCCAAAGGTAAACGCCAACGTGTGAGCCGTGGTCTGAAGAAGAAAACGTGAGTGGTTGAGCCACTGGCAGGAAGAAGCATGCCTCACCTCGTGTCCAGCAATGAGGAATACAAAGACATTGCCTATGAGTGTCAATCCGCGCGCCTAGTATCAGACTTGAGTGCAGTCCTACCGATGAGCTCCTCGTCGGTAAGCTGATCTTTGGAATCATCCGCCGCTTCGAGCAAGCCCGAGAACAAGTCGAATCGCTCCTCCCGCACGACAGCATCTCGCCGTTGACGGATCATTTCCTTCATGTAGACCTTGAGAGACGTCAGACGCTACAGCCTTTGAGAGTGAGAGTTGGCTGTCTGACATTCAGGTCATCGAACGCCAAGGCTGCGTGTGCCCAGCTTGCCCGTAGTTGTGTGGCCCATCGAGGGAGGAGCATCGGAACACGAAGGTTGAGAGACGCGACGTTTAAAGCCTCTTTGAACGGCATAACGTGTCCTGCATATGGATTCAATCGAGTTGAAAGACGTGAGACGACGAGGTACTCACCTTTCGGGATGGCAGTATCGGCGTCCCACGAGACTTGGCGTCCGAAACCTCGCTCATGCATTAGACTTGGGACGTACCGTGACGCCGACGTCGGAATTCCGCACACCTGCGACGCCGATGACGAAGAGCGCGATCTAAATCCACCGAGTTCAGTAGTAGGTTCGCTCCCACTGTTCTATCTGCACGTACGGGGATCGTAATCTTGACGCAGTGATCGAGCTCTACTGTCGACTTACCACGCCACTCCTCCGTCTCAAACAGTCCAAGGACGATTTTAATCTGCTCGCCAGTCAGACCCGTTGAGCACTTGACTGAAGCGAGACGCACTGTCTCATCCCAGACGAGCCTGTTGTTGCGCTGACGGATACAGACGGAGTCAGCATAGCCTGCGACTCGGAGGGGCGCATTACCTCGGAGAAGCAGGGAGCAACTGCCTTGCGAAACTTTTTGTGTTCGTCAAACTCTGAAGCGATGATGTTGGGACCGAAGACGGCGAGGAGCCTGTAGAACTGGACCGCCTTCGGGAAACGGTTGCGAGCGGAAGTGACTTCCTGCGCGTGGAGAAAGGTCGGTATTGGCAATAGGAGTCTATGGGGCGTATACCTTTACAACTGCTGGGTCTGCAACGAGGATTCCAGCCCATACGCGCGGAAGCGCGGAAACCTATGCCATTTATGACTCGTGAGAACGCCTTTGCGAACATAGCAGCACTGCGATCGTACGGTGCTGCAGATGTCAAGCCCGAATCCGGCGAACGCTGGAGGACACTAAGCCAGGGTAACATGGCTTCCGGTACGCTCACTCTCGTATTTGCGCTCCCAGAGCCAGCGTCCCGATGCAGATACGCCACGCAGTCGCTTCCACGGTGCAGGTAAGGGCAAGGGCCACCCCGTAAGTCGAAAGCCGGGCAAGTCAGGACCAATGGCCTTCGCCCGAGCGCGAAAGTCAACGAATCGTCTGAGCGCGAGGAAAACGAAAACGGTTGCCGCGGCAGCGGCGAGCGAGCCCAGGTCCAGAGTGGGAAGCATCATAGTGGTAAACACGCGTTGCTGGACAGTACGAGATATACGACGTTCAGATCTCGTACGACTTGCCGCTGAGCGTGCAGTGGTTCGATGGACAGTAGTACTGTGTCATTATCGACTTCAGACGATGACAGCGTTCAGAACAGTCAACGCTACGGCTAATCCCGACTTGGACAGAAAAATCACGGTCGGCTCGTTCCGATCATGATCACGCTCCTTGGCTTTGCATCTCGCGGACGAGCTGCTCGATATCGACCTGCGCGGCTCACATTCAACTCTTGAGATTACACGTCGCTGAAGTCGACGTGAATCCTCTCTTATGGATCAGTCCCCTGCCTATTCACCGCGCACGTGCTTTTCCCACGGGTGTGTCGGTTGCTGAACGGCGGGGTAGAAGAAGTTCAATCATACAGTGACCCTTAATTCGGTCGTCCACGCAGTTACGAACATTGGATGATCTTACGAGGCGCCACACATTCCTTTCTTGTTCACCGTCGTTTGGCGAGGTTGTCGCTGTAAAGTAAAGGGGACACCCTCGTCTCGTCTCCACCTTTTGACTTTCTACCGCGTTCAGATTACGATCCTTCGATACTTATGTATATCCGACAGATCTTGCCATACAATTTATTTGCGTCCGCCGACGAGGCTGCAGCTGACACGAAACGCACGATGTCGCAACCGCTTTTACTTGTCATCGTTGAAGACTAGGGCAGCGTAAGTTAGTCAAATCTGAGAATGTAAGTAAGTAAGTAAGTACTGGCCCGAAAGCCGTGGTAAGTAAGCATGTAAGTGTAAGTAAGTGGATGTAAGTTAAGTATAGGGTCCAGGACGCCCAATACGCTTCCTCTGCACCGTCTACTGCCATTCCCGGGGTCTACGCTAGGTCTACGACGTCGTCCACAAAGAGCGGAACATCGGAGAGCAGGTCTGTAGCATAGAAGTAATTGGACGAAGGTCGACGCCCAGGCCTGGAGGACTCCGAGCAAACTCCGAGGAGATGTTGCAGATAGTAGGCTTTCTCGCGCTCGGCGCGATATCGAGCTTGCGCAGAAGGCGGTCGTATACACTCGGGCGGCATAGCGAGGGACGGAAGTGCTCCCGTCTTGTGCGCCCGGTTGTTCCATTGGGCGTCGATTGGGAGCGTATTTCGTGTAGCGCTAGCGTGACGCCGTCCGAGCGCGTCACGAATGCATGACAGTCGAACAGGGTGCGAAACGACGCCGGCGGACTGATACTTGGTATGACCACACTGGACACAGTCTGGGGCGGGTGCATTTACGTTTGCTCAACTTACATGGACTTACATCGCCAAAATCGGGTCTCGGTAAGTAAGCTGTATATATACAGGTAAGTAAGCGATTAACTTACCGAGGTAAGACCAACTCGACTTACTTACGCTGCCCTATTGAAGACAGCGTCTTTGGTGGAACCCTAGGCCGAATTACACAACTACCGCCGACAGCGACGCGTCAAACAGGATGTGTGAAGTGATAGGATACCATATCTGTCAACCCCCCGGCGCCCTGACTGCTCCCTGTTCTGCATCGCTGTGTGCGGTTTGTTTGCATTCCATCCTTGCCATCCTCGGCCACGGAACTCCGGATAAGGATCGCCGGCTGTGCCGCGTCTCCTCGGGATCTTATATAAAGCCAAGCTGGGCATTGGGCGTATCTCTCTTTATCCTCAAACTTTTACTTATCTTTTCCTCTCTCCTCCATTTTATTTTCTACGTGCGATGCTGTTCCGTTCCTTGGCTGTCGCAGCTCTCGCTGCAGTCGTTAGCGCGCACATTGGCCCCTGGGGTCCCGGTACGTCCAAGCTCTGAAGCAAATGGAGGTCTAGTATACTCAAACTCGGTAGGTATGTATTGTCGAAACGGACTGAGGTACTGCACCACTGGTGGTGCGGAGATGCGTACTCATGTATTCTCAGCGTCGAAGACAACGATCAGAATACGAACGAGAACGCTAATCCCTTGTTCAAGAAGGACATGAACGGCTTTTGGTTTCACGGCGACGTAATGTCGACTCTTGCGCAGCCTCCGTTGTCCAGTCGCTGACCCCTTGCAGTGTCGTAACTTCCCGCCGCCGGAAGGCGAGTTCATGGAACTGTGAGCGATGTTGGCTAGTGCCTGTGGGGGCGGCGAGACTGACTCGTATAAGACCTGCCGGCGGCTCAGTTCAGCTGGAACTTGCTGGTATGTTACTGCTATCTTTGATGTGATTGGGTGTTGACCTCAATATTGAAAGGAAACCGCGGTCAAACCACGCTGAGCTACGGTTCGTCGCCTGAGCATCTCATCTCAATTGCAGCCTCATACGACATTTTTATAGACGGGAAGTATACGTCAGAGTGGCCGGATGGCGGACGTGAGTATCTCCTTGTAGTTGTCCTCCTGAGCATGGCTGAGACTTCGCTGTAGAACACCCGGAGTTCGAGGATGGGTCGTGGAACAACTCCTGGTACGCTGTGACACTGCTCTTTTGATTCTCGACCGACTCAAACTGTCGACAGCATCGGAAAGCCGAACTTGGTGAGTACAGCAGATACTATGATGACGCATCCGACCTCTCGCCAGCATGCGAAGAACCACGATGATACCGCCGGCACCGTCCTCAGTACGTGATCTCTTGGTACCGCCAGCGTTGACTGAGAACGGGAAATAGTGATTTCGTACAATTCGGATATCAACGATGTGACGCCTGACAACCTCGTCGTCATCAGTGTACTGGCCAACTCCCCGTGGAAGCGTCTTGTCGAATACGACATTCCGGCGGATCTGCCTGGCTGCGATGATTGTATTTGCGGCTGGTCCTGGGTGCCCAATAACTGGTATGAGCTCTCATACTGTATGTGACTCTGAACTCACTCGTCACATGTACCAGCGGGACCCCCAACATGTACATGACAGGTTTCAAGGTCAGTACATAGCCTGTTGCCGTGTTTGGCCTCATCTCATGGTGCGCAGTGCAAAGTTACGAACGCTCGTCCGGACGCTCCTGCGATCGCACCGCCGCAGACGCCGCAGTGGTGCGAGGATGATGAGTCGAAGTGTGTCAAAGGCGCGAAGAAGATGTAAGGCTTCATACCCTTCTTCACTCATCCCAAATCTGACAGCGTTTTCTCAGGATCATCTGGAACCAGGATCCGTCGATCAACAATGTCGATACGTATACCGGAAACCAGCCTCCGCAGAAGGATGGACAAGCACGAAGCCCTGGTACGTCCGCGCCTGAGGAGGAGCATGTCATGATCATGACCGCTACCATCAGGCTACAATATGAAGATGGGCTTCCAGCCAGGTGCACAGAACGACATCTTCGTCTCATCCGCATCGCAGCCATCGTCTACGGATGTCCCTCCTTCGACTGAAGTTCCTCCGTCGTCGTCTTCAGAGCCGTCTTCTCCGACTGAGACTCCCGCACCCACAAGCTCTCCTACCCCCGACCCATCCGCGTCCTGCTCTGCTTTCCGCCGCAGTGGACACCGCAAGCACCAGCGTCGTCTCCTTTCCTTCGCCGGATTCCATATCTCGGTCGACTCGCAGGATCCCTCCGACGACGAATAGGCTCCCGGCTCTCTACTTCCTGCTCCGCAGAAGTCCTCGCCACGCATCAATTTATTTAGCTGTGCTAAACCTCAGCGCATACGCATTAGCTATTTATGCTAAGTTATACTTGAGCATCTGGAATATAGCGCTGTTGATGCTACACCTATGGTCGGAGAGTCTCAGTTTGTTAAACGAGAAACCTTTGCCACCTGACGCTAGCTCTGCCTCTCTACGTACGCACCCGCTTCCCCTTGTTCGTTGCTTCGGTTAGTCTCCTCGTGCCCAACTCCGGCCACCGCGGCCACCGCCGAATGCGCCGCATGACAACTTCCACTTGGGCCTCATCATCGGCTCGGAAAAGTGCGAGATTGCAGACGAGGATTAGTCGTCTCTGCCTGACAGGAGCGCGTATCATGTCCCAATTACTGAAGTTATTATCTTCACTTTTACTCGGGATGGACGCGGTGTACAGAACCGATGGTAGAGCCACAGCACGCCAGGACGGCGGTTTATCCACTACGAGGCAGTACAACATTGAGTTCGATTGTCCAGTAAGTGATGAGGAAGTACATTTACAAGCCTCGGGGCGTAGTTAGACAAGAGTAAGAGTACAGCTTAGTACTCGAAGTACGTGATGTCGGAGGTCTGGTCAAACACCGCACCGCCGTCCTCGGTAGGACGCGTCTGGATGGAATGGAACTTGACGCCGTCGGCGCCCTTGAAGACGCGGACGTGTATGCAATGGCCCTTGTCGTCGACGGCGATCTTGCCGAAGTAGTTCGCGCCGTAGGGCACCTCGTTTACGCGATACTGAACAAGGTGGAAGAATTTCAAGTGGTCAATCTCCCGCGCCTGGTTCAGGTGGTGGACTGCGGACGTGTGAGCGGGACAAGAGCTAGGGGATTCTGGGGGAATGACGCACCCTCGTCCGCCTTATGGAGTTCCCAGACCTGATTCCAAGTGAGCCTACACCGTATGAAGATCGAGAAAAGGTACAGACCTTGTGCAGAATATCGTGCTTGACGCTATTGAAGATCTCCGTGGTCTGCTCGTCGGCCTGACGGACAGGCGTGAGGTCGTTCGTTACAACGGCAATAGGCTCGGACTACAACCGTGAGTCAGCAACGAGAGGAAGACTCTGGCAGAGGCACGCACCATAGTGATAGTAAAGGGCGGTAGTCAGGTGGTGAGAGTGCTGATGCTCCTCGCGGCCTTATATAGTCGACCGATGGCTGGAACGTCGCATTACGTCATATGGTCATAGGACGTCGTTCGCGACCTGGGCTGGCTTGAACTCGACCTGCGAAGCGGTCAAGCCTCCTGGCACAAAGACGTTGGCTGCGATGACGAGAAAGGATCCCGGCGACATCTGCGACGCGCTGAAGTGCACACTGCGGCTCGTGACGTCAACATCACGTGACCTGACGGAGGTCACGGGACGCAAAGTACTCGCGAGGCGTTTTTGAAACGGCGGAGGATAATACCCCTAGCCAGGGCTGCCGGGGCGGGAGAAGCGGAGTTGGAGAATAAAGGGGTACTCCACGCTCTCTTCACCCACGACGACCCACCAGCAGCCACCGTGCGCGCGGTTCCATGGCACCAGCATCTCTCGATGACACGACGGCGAGCACGGGCACGGACAAGGGCAGCATCGTACTCATTTGCCTCATCGCGACGGCCATCCTGCTCGCCATCGCGGGCGGGGCGATACTCCGTAAGCTGCGCGAGCGCCGGCTGAGAACAGAGCACATCCGACGCGAGCAGGAGAAGGCCGCCGAGCGCGCGCAAGCCATGGGCCTCACCGGGACTGTCGACTCGCAATGGACCGTCGACGACATGCCGCTCGGGCTTCTGCACGGCAAGAAACGGACGCGCAACTTGGAGTCGACGCTGGGCGACCCGCTGCACGTGAAGCTCGAGGCGCTGGTGCAGAAGGAGGACGCGAAGAGCTCCAGGTCGATGTCGTCCCCCATGCTGCAGCTCGCGCGCAAGGGCAGCCAGTCCAAGCCCGCGCCACCGACCGGCGGCGTCACTGCGCGACGCAGCGTGTCCGCCGCCCTGCTCACGCCGAAACGCGACACGCAGAAGACGGCGGTCGGCAAAGGCAGCAAGACGTCGTCGCCGAAGAACAAGTTGCCCCTGGCGCCGTCGGCCGCGTCTATCGCGTCCTGGACCCGGGTGGCACGCGCGCTGCTCGAGCCGTCGCGCACTGTGTCCACCTTTGGCGGCCACTCGCCCCGCTCTCAGCGTCTGTCGACCGTCATGACGCCCAGCTCGCCGAACGCACTCCTCATGCGCTCCGAGCTGCCGCCGCCGGCCATCACGATATCTGTGCCGACCAGCACGAGCCTCGGTGCGCAGGCGCGGGCGGAATGGGAGATGGAGATGCAGCTGCAGACCGAGCTCGACGGCGGGGAGCCGTTCGAACAGTACGTCGCCTGGGGAGAGGCGCATGTCGCGCCGAGCACATTCGACGAGCACGCTGAGCATATGACTGAGCCGGAGGAGCGCGACGTCGTCGAGGACATGCAGTTCGCCGCGCTCGACGTTCCCCATCATTATTGATTCTGTTTTCATCGTCTCAGACTACTCCAACGCCGTTTGTATCGCTATCCAGTCATCGTCAATGTCCTGTATCATCGTATAATGTACCTGCGAATACTTTGAATACCCACTACCTAGATTTTCAGAGGAATACTCAGCGACCTGTTCAAGTCTCACAAGACAGTGGGATTCAGTTGCAGAGGCGTCCAAGTTGGGACAACGAGCGAGCCGTAAATTGGCGTAAACAAGCTCGACCTCGGCTCTGCCGCTTCGCAATGTCGTCGCCGACGGTGACGAGCTCTTCAGCGCGTCGCCGAACCTTTGGCGGCACCCAGGAGCCCGGACTGGCTGAATGGACCTCCAAGATTCGCCAAATGCAGCAGGAAGTCGACGAGGACGTCGAGAGCGAGCAGAAACGGCTCGCAGAGGTCAGTCATCTTCCGTAGACGTTGCAGTCTCTAACGGCATCACAGGAGATAGCTAGGTCCAGGATGGAGCGCACGAAACGACGCGGGACTGGGACCTATGTTCTCTGTAAGCTCGGCGACCCGCGCGGCGTGCGCAGTCTCTAATCTGGACTTTGACAGCTCCAGACCTGGCGCAGGATGTCGGATCGGACAGCGACGACATGCGCAGTATTGTCGACAAGCAGAAATCGCAGTCGGACGCGTTCAGGAAGCTCGTGGGCGGCGGCGGCGGCGACGATGCTGCCTCTGCGAGCTCCCGCGCAACCCCGCCCCCCAGTGACCGTGCCGCGCCGATTTCTCTTGCACAGTTCATGGGCGGCCGCGCGACGGGACCAAGGCTCAATAAGCACGCGCCTCAGCAGGATGCTGTGGACTATACGGCCTACGAGCAGCCACGTGGTGGCGTGCACCCCGTCTTCGGCTCGCGTGCGCTCAGCCCGACGGGGAGCGACGAGCTCTCCGTCTCGCAACGGGCGAAACAGCGCGGTGATGCTGGCGTTGCGCTTCCTGGTCTTGCGTCGTCGCGCTCGACGACTCCGGCAGCTTCGTCGCGGCCCTACACGCCTGTTCGCTCACCCGACGTCGTCACGCCTTCCTCGAGGACCCCAGAGCCAACTTTCCGTGTTGCGAGTCCGAGCTACGAACCACGGAGCATGTCCCCACTAGCGAGGTCAGAGCCTGCCCGCAAGAGCTACACGCCCGAGCCTACAGCGCGAGCCGTCAGCCCGGCTGGACATGTTGGGAACGCGTCGAGCTCAGTGTATACGCCGCGTTCTAGCACACCGCTCGCTACTCAGACTTTCGCAATCAGTCACACCCCCGAACCCGTGACGAGCCCCAAGCGCAAGAGCTTCACCCCTGAACGCGCCGTCAGCCCGCCGCCGCCTGCGTCCAGGTCGCGTGCGACAACACCTTCTGCCGCGAGCCACTCTAAGCCCAGCTCACCTTCTCCCCGCGCTACGAGCCCCATTGGTCGGCAGCAAACGGGGCCCAAGAGTCGGCCAACGACGCCTCATGCTCGTACTGAGACCAAGTCTCCCACGTCCTCTCGGCCGTTCACGCCAAAGAGCCAATCTGCGCCTGCACCGATTACGACTCCCTCAAGCAACCAGTTCCGCTCCGGCGCGATGTCGCGTCCACACCCTTCGCCTGGGACGCCACAGCGGCCGATGACATCGACCACGACAACGCCTAAGTCTTCCCCTCAGGCCGTTCATACACCTTCCTTCCTTGCGCGCCCGCTTCCACCCGGCTCCGTGCGCCCCGCTCAGCAGATCATCCCACCCACGAAGGCGATGTCACCTGCATTCTTGAAGCCAGCAAAGGAAAAGGATCTTACGCCGTCGCTCTCGCGTTTGCAGGGCCGCGGGTTTGTGGAGCAGCGCATTAAGGCGGCCTCGAAGCTCCAGGACGGCGCTCTGTTCAAGCCATCGTCTCCCGTAAGCGAGCACGGAGAGCGCAAGAAGAGCTCGCTGGTTGATATCTGGGCGAAACGCGAGGAGGAGCTGAAGAACCCACCGTCGCCGAGCACGCCCAAGATGGTGGGTAAAATTGCGACACCGTTTGCTAAGGCGCAGCAGCAGGCACCGGTATCTCCGAGTCCTGCGAGTAAGCCAGCACCGTCACCTGCGCCTGTGACCGTCGCCAGACCAGACCTTGCGCCAATCGCACCGCTAAAGCCCACCCCGCCGCCAGCTACGGCGAAGCCTGTCGTATCTCGCCCCCTTCCCATACCCACGCCGGCGGTTGCGCAAGCACCTATCATCGCGCCGACGCCGACCAAGCCTCCTGCACCTGCACCGGCGTCTGTTTCCGAGAAGTCTTTAGGATCATCGCATACGATGATCTCCTTTGCGCGTCCAGCTGGAAGCGAAAGCAAGACGTGTGTTTACTTTTCTCACGTTTACATCTTGCGCTCACTGCCATTTCCAGCGGCGATGGCCAGAAGATGTCCCTGCCTGCAGGAGGAGGGGCTTCAGGGCTGGAGAGGCAGCCATCCGACTCCACGCCGTTGACGCATGTGAGTGCAATGCGTTTCCTCTGCGTCCACTTCGTTGCCCTTACCGTTCGCCCGCGCCCTCAGCTCACACGAGATAGACCGAAGAAGCGCGGTAAAGCGTCGTCGACTCCCGCGCCCGCCGCGGCTGCACCTGTGCGTCAGTCGCAGATCGGCGATGGCGCGAGCGACTTCGACTCGGTTCGCGTGCGGAGCGAGCTCATACGCCAGTTTCCCGCGCCGCCCTCAACGGGGGCAGACGAGCTTGGACGAAGGCAGGCTTTTCACGAGGCCCCGCCGGAGGACGAGCCGCCGCCGGACGGGGAGACGAGGACGGGGGCGGTTACGCAACATTCCGACGACGCTAAGATGAGCACGGACGATGATGATGGCGCGTCGACGCGGCCGCCATCGTCTGTCTTCGCGGCTGGTGTCGAGGCGTGGGCAGACCGCGCCCCAATCGGTGTCGGGGGCCCGTTGCCGAAGAAGAACAGTAACGGCGACATGGGCATGGGTATTGGGCTCGGTATCCCGCCCGTCGTGTCGCGCGGCCAGGGACGCGCGCTGCCTGGTCTGACAGGCGGCGGCTCCCCGTTCTCGTCCGGCGGCTCGTCGACCGGGGCGGGCTCTGGCGCGGATGATACGAGCTCGAACATTACAGAACGACCACTGGACCGCGGAAAGCATCCTCGTATCCCAAGTACGGGTACGCGTGCAACAGTCATGGACGTCGCGCAGGCACTCAAGGAGCGACATGAACGCGAGAGCTCGGCAACGTCGACGACCTCTGCCACGTCTGATCCTGAGCAAGTCGATACGCAACCCGCGCCAACTGCCGTGGCTCCCGAACTTGAACGAGAAACGACTCCTCGAGCCGACGAGACTTCCCAGGAGGAGGAGGAGGAAGCGCCCCGCGTTGATGTGCGAGCTGCTGCCGCAATGTGGGGGAAACAGTCTTCGTCCTCTGATTCCGAATCATCGACGCTGGGTGCTCCGCGCAGACAAGACACGAATGGACGCATATCGCCTCAGCGCACTCCGGAACCCGAGCAGAAGCCTCTTGCGCCGGCTGTCGTAGAACAGCCGCCTCCGTCACCAGAGCCAGTACCGGTCCCAGCTGTGGCGCCAGCGCCAATGCCTGCTCCGATCTCAGCTCCTTCCTCGTATACCGCTCCCATTCCTCGGGCGCGGCCTCCTGCAAACATGGAACGCAGGCGATCTACGTACGAGAGGTACTCGAGTATCATCCTCCCGCCTCTTCAAGAGGAGACGACACCAGTCAACTCTCCGCAAGCCTCGCTGAGCCGGGCGCATACTAACGGCGTCAGCCCTGTGCCACCGGAGCCGGAGCCGGAGGACGAGGGCGTTGCGATTCAGGAAGTGATCACCAAACTGGACGCAAGTCCAGCGGAAGAGATCCCTGCGCCGGAATCTGTACCACCTTTTGAAGACGTTCCTGAACCTGAAGAACGCATTATACAACTCGGTACGTTGCCTTGAGTCTACGCCAATAGCGGTAGTCTGATACATGTTCGTGTAGATCACGACGATGGTCTGCTTCCGCCGTTCAACCTCAATGCGATCCATGCATCCGCGACCACTTTCCAACCTGACGAGTCGATACAGCCTCTTTCGGTCGAAGTTTTCATCATCTCCGGCTCGACCTCCACGCCGGCGCGCAAGCCGGAACACGTCTTTTACGAGACGGAGACAATTGCTGTCGTATATCGGGCGAAGGACCAGAAGAGCGGCCTCGTCAGTTCGAAGGTTTGGGCATGGCGCGGACGTGAAGCAGCCGCAGGCGAGCGAGAGGAGCAAAAGCTCGCTGAACTTGCGAAGCGCTTTGGTACAGGACTGGTGCGCAAGATTAGATCTCGAACGTGATGAGTTGTTGATGTGCTCTCTTCAGATCGACTGTCCTCAAGGAAGCGAGTCGCTTGAGCTTCTGCATGTTCTGGGTGGCGTCCTCATAGTTCGGCAGGTAGGCACCATTGTGCTCGTTGGAAGAGAACATGTTCTGATTGCGCATAGGGCCCCCGTGCTCACTGGACGGCTGAAAACACTGCGATGCATCGCGTGCGCACCGTTGGGAACGCCGTCTTTATTGAGCAGCTCGATCTCGTAAGTTCGTTTGCACCTCTGAGGGCATGCGCTGACGCTGCACATAGGCCATCAGCAACCTGTGCTCGGGATACAGCTACTGCCTTTCAATCCTCGGCGCACTCTATGTCTGGCATGGACGCGGCTCGCCTGAGGCTGAACGCCAGCAAGCGCTCACTTATGCCAACACTATGCTCCTCGCGGAAGGCATGGAGGAGGTCACAGAGCTCTCTGAAGGCGCAGAGGACGAGATGTTCTGGGCTATCCTCGGCGACGAACCGTACGCGAACGCGGAGTACTGGCAGTGGCGCCTTGACCTGCCGCACGTTGCGCCGCGTATGTTCCGCATCGACTCTAGCAGGGGGAAGGACGCCGTCAAGCACATTCCCAACTTTGCGGCGCGTGAGATCGCGTCGGACGGTGTGTATGTTGTGGACGGCGTCTTTGAGTTGTTCGTCCTCGTTGGGGCACAGGCGCGTGGGAAGAGGACCGACATACGATTGGCACTCTACATCGCGGAGGTGCGTGGTTGGACTTGCACACATCCTCGTGTATCCAGCTGAACGGGCTTGCAGAATATCTCTATGGCTGTGGCAAGACATCGGCCGTTCGACCCTGTCATCCATGCGCTTGTGATGCCGTCCCTGTGGCCGTACGTCTTTCTTGCGACCTCGCTTTGGGTTCGCCGTGCTGATTGGCGATCGTGTAGGCTTGATCTGAAGGCGTTATTCCGTGATTTTGACGAAGCCGCACATGTCAGTCGCATCTCGTTTGAGCATTTCCCGCAACGTGCGCTGACGGAAATTGCAGAACGAAGGCACCGAGCCCGAGCACATGAACGTTATCGCGTACGAGGAAGCTCACGATCATGTGCGTTCTCAGTCTACGCCGCACTTCGGCTCGCTACTGTTACTGACGTCGTCGTCTCAGATGTCACGACACGAATGGCCATCCTCTCAACTTTCTGACCTACATTTCTTACCTTTAGGCGTTTCTCCGGACATGCTTACATGATATCATACGTCCACACATCTTTTCTTCAGTCTTTTCGTATTGTTGTCCGTCTGGTTTAGCTTTGCTTTGTATCGGATTATCTCTCCTTCTCCTTCTGGCGCACGTTATCCTGACCTTTTGCTTCTACCCGCAATGCTATCGAATTGTCTGCAAATGCGGGCGCAGGAGCCACTCTTTCGCGTGTACACAAGATGTGTCTGCCTCAGCAACTAGTACGAGAGGGCTGAGAGCATTCGCGATATCCGCGAGGGAGGGAGGCCCTGGGAGGTGTCGTCTTCCGCGGAGGAACGGGGCATGAGTCCCAATGGATTGTCGACAGAATGCTGATGTAACCTGCCCAGAAAATGCCTCCCCTTTTCTTGCAAGCCGAAGACTGTGAGTTCGAAGTTTGAAGTAACCCCACATTCGTCATATCTCCGGATCACTGCAGCCGGACACGGATCTCCGCACCTTATCTTTCTTCCTTGCGCTTCCTTCTGCTTTCCACCGAATCAAAGCTTTAAGCGCCATGAGCCTGGTTCTCAGAGCCCGCCATAACAAGATCGTACTTTCGTCTCTATGCCATCACCTATCTCAGGCTCCCTCAAGTCCCAGTCGAGCACTCTCAAGTGCGGCATCAACGCCCATAGACAGCACGTCACGTCCACTCCTTTTTCGCTTAGGAAGTACGACGTCCCCTTGCTTTGACAGGGTGCGGGACCTGGATATACCTGTGGTCGCCGGCATGGTGAAACCTTGTGCGGCGCCGCTACTGAACCTATCCGCTGCTGTTGCACTGACCCTCCTCGCTAGGTACTGGAGGTGTTTCGACGTTCGCTGTCAAGGCCCCGGACCGCGATGCTTGGGTTGTCGAAAGCGGGGCGTCGCTCGGCAGGGGCCTCCAAGTCGTCAACGACCGAGGCTCTCACTGGATCATCCAGCCGACTGAAAGCATGCCGCTGGAGATATTCGTCGAAAAGCTGTCTGCGTTGGACTCCAGAGCTGTCAAGCATCCAGCGCAGGCTTCGCCGTCCGCGAGACCCCAATCTGCCCTCACATATTCCAATCACGATAGCAAGGCAACGCGATTCGTATTCGACGCGCTCACGGATGTTGTCAACGAGGGCATCGCTATCGACGGCTGGGACGACGACGATTACGATTACGTCGCTGTCCTCGCGAACGCGCTGGAGTATAATGGTGTGTCTCTATCGAGTCTTGTCTGGGATCCGAACGGCGCGAAGGGGTGGACGAAGGAGATGGCGTTCGTCGCGCGGGCTGTAGATGCGTACATGAAGCACGCTGTGGCCCAGGCGAAAGGCGACGAGGACAAGGAGGGTGATATTGGTAACGACCACGCCTTGCTACGCCTCGTGCTCAAATTGGATGGCGAAAAGAATCTGCTATCCGCGCTCTCTCAGTCCAGGTCCGATAGCTGAATGTTGTAACGCACTGATGTTCTTCGAGACGGCGGGGTTGCTGAACAAGATCAGTTATGGTAAGATTCAGTAACGTTGAATGCCGTGCAACGTTACTCCAATATAAGGCGGCGAATCACAGATGCGCTCGCTTGACTCGAGCTCGCCGCCTCTGAGATCTGACCTGCGAATGGTGTCCCGAATGCTCGTCCCAGGTGCACGGCCCCGCGCTTCTCAGTCATGAGTCCTCGGTATTACAGTACCCTGCCGATCCTGCACCAAATCCAGTTTCCCTGACTTCCGGACGCTGACCACACTGCCCCTTTGGGCTGGATCCTCTCGAGCTCGCTAAGCTGTTCAGACGCATGCATTCGCTCAAGACTGAACCCATGCTACTAGCCAGTACCCATTCTTCCTCGAGTAATGCAATACGGACGAAAGCGTTACGTAGTTGTGTCGAGGTACAACAAGTCTCACGCTGTGGAAGCAGGTATACATAGATGCAGAGACGAGTATTGGCGGCAACGCACCGCGGAAGACTTCGAACACGAAACTCTGAGCAGTCTCGTGTACAGCAACACATTCGGACCTGATGTATTGGGCTGTAGCGGTGCTGTATTATCATAGAGTATCCCTGTACAGATCCGGGACATTTTGCAGTGCGATGGGCGGTAGTGGACACCGGGGACGGCATTCATGCCCAAAGGACTCCTCGAACGACGCTGCACTGCCTGCAGTACCTCGTGGGCAAATCCCGAGCAGGCGAATGTTGCAACTGCGGCCTGCGGGTCGTGTGCGAGAAGAAGGTGAGAGTCAGGGGAGAAATGCGATACCGCATTGCCACGTGCTTGGAAGCGCTGAGGGATATAATATAGATCGGAACTGCTGAAGACGAGGCTGTGAGGTTTGTGTGAGCACGGGCGGTGAGGTAGAACTGCGGCGGAAGCAGAGGTTGGCCAGCGCCGGAGCGGTGGCACTTTCCGTTTATAACCCTGCTCTGGACAGCCACGGTTGTGCCCCACTTTCTCTCTCTCCCTCTTACAACTCAGCCTTTTTACAACGACAACCAACTCCAACTTACTTTCCATAATGCAATACGCCGTCGTAGTCCTCAGTCTCGGTGCGCTGGTCGCTGCACAAGACTTCAAGTCGTGCGTCCTTCAGTCTATATTCTGCCTCGTTGCGCTGACGACCGCTGCAGGCTGTCCCAGTGCGTATTACCAGAGAGCGGGGTCGATAGCGAGACTGACCACGACGCAGAGCGTGCCAGAACGGCGTCACCGCCGTCCAGTCCAACGCCGAAGCCAACTCGTGTATAAATGTGTCCGGCCTGCTCAGTCTGCTCGTCGTGCCCGCGGACCAGTCGCTCATCACGCCCGTCAACAACTGGCTCACGGCGTTCTGCGGCGCGGACGACTGCTCGTCCGAGACCATCCAGGCCGTCGTCGCCAACGTCTCCACCGCATGCGCGACCGACTTTGAGAGCCTGGGCGTCACCCAAGACCAGATCAACACCGTTCTGCCGTACATCCAGGACAACTTCGGCGCCGCCAAGCAGATCATCTGCCTTGCAGAGTCCGTCACCGCACCACTAGCGGCTGACGATCGCGCGCTAACCACGCACACAGCACGACCCAAGACGAGTTCTGCGTGACCGAGCTCGCCAACAACCTCCAGACCTTCCTCGGCGCGCCGCTCACGCTCAACACCCTCAAGTCGAACGCGAACCTCCAGTCCGCCGAGGGTGTCCCGACCAACATCACCTGCGTGCCGTGCACGCAGGCCGCGCTCGTCAAGCTCAAGGACACCCAACTCAGCACCGTCGTCGATCTCTCCTCCGCGGTCGGTACTGAGTGCGGCGCCGACTTTTCCTGTACGTAAACGTCTCCAGTTCCATTTGAGCGCCCCCGGCTGACTGTGCACCGCAGCGGCCACCACCTCGCCCAGCAACATCATCGTCGGCACGGGCTCAAACGTGCCGAAGGGCCAGAACGGTGACGGCAGCGCGTCCCCTCTCGCCGTCGCCGGTTCGCTCTCCGCCCTCGCAGGCATCCTCGCCGCGGCGTTCTTGGCGTAAATGACTCTTTGCTTTCTATGTTTCCTGGACACTTTATCACGATTCACTATACCGCTGTAGCGTTCGACACACATCGTCCCTGCCCTGCAATCAGACCGGTTTCTCCAATCCGAGGAACCGGTCCGACATTATTCTGGCAAAGTTCTCACTACTTCGCGCAGCGCAAGGTCATGCTAGTAATCAGAGCGAAAGACAAGATCATCTTGGAATTGCTTTACAGCGCACGAGCGGATGCAGTAAACTCTGCCGCAAGCTCCGACAAGTGCTGGATCGCCTCCCGCTGCGGGACGTTGATAGGGCGCTGATCTGGGTCGGGCAGCCTCTCCTGCTCGCCCTGTGAAAGAGGCGAGGTTTGCGTCGATCGCAATCCAGTCTCGAGTGTGCACGTAACCCGCACGAGGATATTGAATAGCTTTTGCCGGAGCTTAAGCAGGATGTGCAGCGGGATACCGGGCGGGGGGATCCAAGGGTAAAGCATGGCATGCGTCCCGGGCAAGAAGAAGCTGTTGACCGAAGATCCGGACTCTGTGTCGTCCTGCTCAAGGAGCTCGGAGAGCAGCCAGCAACAGCGACAACACTTCTTCGACACAGCAATGACAGTTGGCTTTACCTACAGACGAGTTATACTCGAGGCGCAGAAAGGCTTGACAGCGTACCTGGAACACTTCCTTGACAATCGAAAAATCGCTAGCACTTTCTTCCGAGCGTTGGAGACACGCGAGGCCCATAAGGGCAGCCTCTGCATGGATGGACGGCCTCTTCTGGAGCCGCTCAAGCGTCTGCGCGGATGGAGGGTCGAATGGCGGCATGTCCTCCTCATCCTCGGGCCCCTCGCGCGGTGCTGCGAAACCAGTGGCGCAGAAAAACGCGACGGCGCGAGCACGATGCTCGTACGTGCGAAGAGCTTGCACATATCGTTGGACGAAGTCCACAATCCTAGTCTTGTCGATAGGATTCCCTGGCACGTCGTTCACAAAGACGTGCGCGACCCGAAGCGTAGCGCCTTCCGGGATGCGGTCCGCGACATGACTGGCGGCATCCCACCAGGCGTAAAATGTCTTCAGGTATCGAACGACGTGTGAGCCGCCGTCTTCGTCTTCTTCCGGGTGTACAAGATCCTCGTCGTCGTCTATGAGAATAATGCCGTCAGGATGGAGAATAACAAGTACTGATGCATGTAGCTCACTTTCTTCTGCAACGACAGCGTCATCCGCTGGGGACGCTACCGTGAGGATCCACGACAACTACGATAGACGAGGTAAACTTACGATCTTCTCCGTGTACCGGATCCCCGTCGCCTGCAGTAATAGCGATGTGAGAATGCGGACCAGTTGATGACCGCGGCTCACCCTTTCCCAGGCTGGCAGTAGTGTGCTGCGGGCTACCGTCCGGATTTCCCGCCGATACCACTGCGTGTGACTTCTCGACTGTGTATATGGCATTGTGAGAAATTCTACGCGCAGGATAGGGCATGCGCACTTGTCGCAAGTGCACCGGAAATTTTTTTGTCTGGAGTGCAGCCTTAGCGCTTGATAACGCCGGAGAAGGACGCTGACACGTACCGACTTTCGCCGAAACCTCGATTCGCTTATCTTCATACGAAGTGCGAAGACGGCGAGCGACAGAGTCCGAGGCGATGGCCGGGACGAGGTGCTTGACGAGTATCTCGAAGGTTGGCATAACGGTGATAATATTCTTGACATGCGCTGAGAGAGCAGATGGCAGTGTCTTGGGGTCGGATGCCGCGGAGGTTTCGGAGTCGATTATACCGTAGGTCTTCTCGAGCAGACTCAGCCACGACGGAAGGCGCACATCGTCGAGGACGAAGGTCGTGCTGTTCGGAGATGGCTCAATGCCCTCTGCGGTAATGAACTTGGCCTCAGCCGCGGATAGCTCGATCGTCGATTTCGTGGGGTGATACTGCGCGTCGCCGAGTAGCCGCTTAACCTCGTCCACGATGATGGTAACAGGAGGTTCCCCCCAGCACCTAGAGCCATTCGCGACCCTGGCACGAAGCTTGTACACCGCTCGCATGTGAACAAAGCCCGCGAAAAACTCGACAGCGGTGTTCAAGGTTTGTGATGGGATCCCTTTGGTGCGTGAAAGTTGCGCAAGGAAGCCTACGATCGTTACAACGTCCTGGACATACTGAGCGAATGATGATTGTCTTTGTGCTGGTCAAAAACCGCAGTGAGTTGCAAAATGGCAGACGAACCGCGGTGTCTCCCATGTGGTAAGGAGATGATTGGCAGCCACTGGGTCAGATGGTGTCACCTCCACAAAGCTGAAAGGTTCTTTGGCCGCGAGGGCGACGTCGTGAGGAGCTTTCGTGTTCCGCGAGACGATCGCGGCCTGGACGCCTTGTTGTACAATGTGGCCAGTTACGGCATTGACTACGTTTGCTGCTTTGTTGGCGGAATCCCCGGTCGTAATCAGCGTCGAGAAGCGGTCGAAATCTTTGACGTATCGTAGTTTGTCGCCGTCCTGATGCTGGCGGGAAACAGCTCTCGACGACGGTCCATCTCGGAAAGGCGTCAGTGCGGTCGAGAGTATGGTAATGGCGTGGCTAACGCCCTCCGGAGATTTGTCTGGGAATACGGACGAAGAGGATATCTGGGGAAGGTTGGTGACGACGTTCATGGCTGAAAGATGAAACGCCGAACTCCGCCGCTCCGGCCGCTGACTCCCGCTGATTACATCTTACGATGCTGTTTAGTCTCGTAACCAGACGCGACGCTGCGGAGTTTAAAAACTGAGCGGAGCGCAGCGTAGCGTCTGGGAGCAACCGTCGCCGTTTAGATAGGCTGCGGAATCCTCATAGGCGTGTGAAAAAAGACTTGGGCAAAATCGACCTCCCTCCCCTCTCAGAAAAATGTCTCTCAGGCCCATACCAAAAAGGGAATTTCAAGACGATCCTAGACGATTGCGCATAGCGTGAATTTTGACCACAGAAAATACACAGTAAATAGTAGGAGCCTCCTCTACTTGCACAAGGTACTTTAGGGGCCTTCATGATGTTAGCAAAGCCACCCATGCGTGTTTTGGTGGTTTGGGAAGCCGCGGTTCGTCTGCAAAGGCAGCAGGGTTCTGGTTGACTGGAGCCGACATTGCTTGCAGCTCTGCAAGTAGCTAGACAGCGACATACTCCCAAAACTACCTCGAGAGCATATTTTGGGGTCATAAGATTCAATCTGAGTTGGTACACGAGTTTTCTTGGACGTGCGGTATTTACTGAGTATTTTCCGATGTGAAAAATGGCGCTATGCGCAATCGTCGAGAATCGCCATGAAATTTACTTTTAGGTATCGGTCTGAGAGACGTTTTTCTGAGGTGACGGAGAGGTCGATTTTGCTAAGTCCTTTTTCACACGCCTATGAGGATTCCGCAGCCTATCTAAATCGCGACGGTGTATCCCAGCCGCTACGCTGGCGACGACCCGGTCGGAGTCTGAAGTAGCGGCTGGTCACGAGCCTAGCGTTATAAAGCGCGTTTGCCACATTCTGGGTCGCCGCACGCGTCCCTCACTCCAAAATACTCGCACTCAGGGTCCAGCGCGGTCTACGCCTCGCTCAGACCCTCAAGAACTACCGCGCAATCATGCCGACATTGCGCTCGGCCTCTGCCTCGTCCCGCGCAAGCCCTTCTAAACGCGCCAAACCCGAGCCCGTGTCCGAAGTTGAATCCCTGGGAGACGCGCCAGCTACGCCTCCTCCAGCGCGGAAGAGAGCTCGCGTTGTGAAAGCCGAGTCTGACGCGGACGCGGACGTGAAACCCAAGTCCAAGGCGAAGACCCCACGCAGCCGCACCACCTCGCCTGTCAAGAAAGCGGCGTCGGAAATGTTCACGCCCGTCGTCATGACCGTTCCGCGCGGTCCTGAACCTGAGCTCGTGCCAGCGCAGCTCACGTTTGACCTCGATGAGGCCAAGAAACATCTCGCCAAAGTCGACCCGCGCTTCGGCGAGCTGTTTGAGCGTCGGGCGTGTAAGCCGTACGTGAACCTGTCGACCGTGGATCCCTTCCAGACGCTGGCCCAGAGTATCCTGTGAGTACTTTTCTTGCGCCTGGCCATCAACTCTGAATGCAATTCCAGGTCTCAACAGATCAGCACTTCGGCGGCTCGCTCGGTGTGCCACAAGTTCTGCCGCATGTACGACCCATCTCTCCCGGAGAAGCCAGTGTACGCATACCCCTATATTTTCTGATATGCACTGACATTTTCATGTTTCAGCGACGGACAAGTATGGCCGCTTTTCCCTACAGCGTCCCAAGTCGCCGCAACGCCGTACGACGGCCTGCGCGCCGCCGGTCTCTCGCAGCGCAAGGCCGAGTACCTGCACGACCTCGCCGCGCACTTTGCTGACGAACGCATCACGACGCACAAGTTGCGCGCCGCGTCGGACCAGGAGCTGTACGATATGCTCATCGCCGTACGTGGTATCGGGCCGTGGACCGTACAGATGTTCGCCATGTTCTCGATGCGGCATCCGGATGTGTTGCCTGTGGGCGATCTGGGTGTGCAGCGTGGCCTTGCGAGGTGGACGCTTGCGGCGCATTCGCCCAAGGACCATGTGACGATTCCTAAAGACGAAGAAAACGAAGACGAGGATGAGCAAAGCATGCCTCGCGCGACAACGGCTGAACCAGACGCGAGTGGTCAGCTTCCAGCGCCGATGCCCGCATCGATGCCGCCTCCAGCGACTCCGCGCAAAGCTCGTCCGATGAAGGAGGACGACGACGAAGGCGTCTTTGCCGATCCTGCGGAATGGCTCCCGCCGCCCATTACGCCTTCTGTAACTCGTATTCTTGAGAAGCAAACGACCGAGCCGGCAGTGCCCCTCCCGCCGGGCCTGACGGTCGCCCAACTACGCTCGCGTTTGACGGGCAAGGTGAAAGTCAAGTGCGTCGCTCACCGTCCATGCGTCATTCTGCGGCGTAGCTCACAAAGTGCAGGGGTGCGATACTCACGCCGGCAGAGATGGAGGCTTTAACGGATGCGTGGAAGCCATATAGATCCATTGGTATGTCCATGAGACACTGGTCCCAGGCATCGCTGACGGTGTTTCAGGCGTATACTACATGTGGGCTCTCGTAGACCAATGAACTTGAAGTGTGCAGTCCTTGTACATTTTCTCGACCTTGACAATATTCAGTTTGTTCTCAATCGTATAGCCTCAGGCAATGTGAGCAGGTAAAGACCACGGACCGGAGAAAGTCGCCCAATCTGCATGATCTGCTTGACTAGGCCAAAGTAAACGCTACTCCGGAGCCCAAACGTTTCGCACGCAAGCTTTACGAGCCCGCTGAACGCTGGAGCATTTGCGGACGCGCCAGACAATCGCGAGGGCATAGGAACGACGCTCTGTTTTGTGAATGCCTTTGGCAAGGCAAGCGTGCATAGGACCGACATAAGAAAGCATGCACACGACCCCCCTCCACGACGCGCAAGTCTTTAACGGTTAGACTTGGCGACACGCTCGAGCTCGTCCTTCTTCTTGATGGCATACGAGTTGGAGGAGCCCTTTGCGGCGTTGATGAGCTCGTCCGCGAGGCACTCGGCGATCGACTTGACGTTGCGGAATGCAGACTCGCGTGCCTGGATGAAATGTCAGAGAGAAGGACCCCGAGTTGCTATGTGGAACGCACGCCGATGGTGAGGAGGGAGATGGCCTGGTTGACGCGACGGAGCGGGGACACATCGACGGCCTGGCGACGGACGGTACCCTGGGAGCCGATACGCGTGCTGTCTTCACGCGGGCCCGTGTTTACGACGGCGTCGACGAGAACCTGCGCAACGTGAGTTCAACGCAGACTAATAACCCGGGCAGCGCGCACCTGGACCGGGTTCTGGTCGCTGAGCAAGTGGATAATTTCGAAGGCGTGTGCGACGATGCGGACGGCCATGAGCTTCTTGCCGTTGTTGCGGCCCTTCATCATGAGGCTGTCGACGAGACGCTCGACGATGTGCATCTGCGCCTTCTTGAACTGCTTCTTGGCGTAGCGGCCGGCGGTGTGCGGCAGGTAGACGGCGTGGCGAACTTGCACGTAGTCGGCGAGCGAGATGTCCTTCACCTCGACGCTGCGTTGAAGTCAATATCCTGAACGCGGACCACGCTATAGCGCAACGCACTCGGCAGACTCCCACTTGCCAAAGAGTTTTGCGGAGCCCTCGGGCGCGTCGGCGGGCGGGCGGGGGACGTCAGCAGGGAGCGTGAGCGAGGCCATTATGGAGGTGGGCGGGGAAGACGGCCGGACGGTGCGCGAGGTCTTGACGCGGCGGCGAGTTTTGGAAAGAGGCTGAGCGGGATGTCGGGCGGACCGGAACTATGCCAGAGTTTGCTTCCGGCACTGTACAGCGAAGAAACCAACTCAATTTTCTCTACTTATGTCAAACTGCGTCACTAACACGGATTGAATCTGAGCCGAGTAGTGGCGAGAATTCCTCACACGGGTCTCAAATTGGCATACCAGTTCGTCGGCGCGCTTCAACTTCTGACTTCTGAAGTCATCGATATCGCCAGACACCTCTACATCATCTATGTCAGGTCACCCATTTTGCAGTCCTTATTGTGCGAATTCAGCGCCGCGTCGTCGCGGCAGTGTATGTCGTCGACGTCGCCGACGAGGCGGCCCAGCCTGAGGTCTGCGCGCGCCCGACGCATTGAAACGGATTACTTCAGCGCGACTCGGGAATGCAGTAACATATGAATGCACGCAGTTGCTCGGTATGTTCACCGCAGGTCCGTAATTTGGTTCTCTGCGTGCAAAGCCTCATGTTTCGCGTAAGCTTTTTGAACACTTCGTTGTTTGCTCGTTGCTGCTCAGCAGCCTGAGGTCTTGTCGGTGTATGCCCTCAGTCGAGGCTCGCTCTTCGCCCGGAGGTTGTTCAAGACGTCCTGTCCCACTCGGAGGACCTTCAGCGTCAAAGACTCAAAGAGCGCGTGAATGCCGGCATACGGCCAATTGAACTGGTGACTGGGTCTTAGTCATCGCGCTGGTCGGCGCTACTTATATCACGCAGAAGATGGCCGGCTCGTCGTCCGGCAGCCTTGCCGTTACGCCCCACACACGATGGACGAGGAAGAGCGACAAGTTGACGAGCCCGTGTCTGCAGCGCCGACCATCCGCGTCGCGCCAGAGTTCCCGGAAGGCGGCCTCCGTGCGTGGCTCGTGGTCGTTGGCTCCTCGTGCTGCTTCTTCGCGGCCTTCGGGCAGGTAACGTACTCCAAAGACGTGGTTTCTCGCTGTGCTCACGTTCTCGTTCATTTCCTGTCACTGTGCACCGTTTCCGCCGCGCTCGTTCGCCCGCCACTCGCCGCGTCTCACCAGGTTAACTCGTTCGGTGCTTACGAAGGCGCGCTCGCGAAACTGCTCTACGACTGTTCCAGCGCGCTGAGGCGTCCGTGACTGCTGTAGACTTCTATGTCCGACACTACCTCACCGATTACACCGCGGCGGACATCAGCTGGATTGGGAGCGTGCAGCTCTGTCTCCAGTCGTGTATCGGCATGATAGCGGGCGCACTGTTCGACCGCGGATACTTCCACCAGACCGTCGCGTTCGGAAGCGTACTCTACGTTGTGTGCATGTTCATGCTCTCGCTCGCGAAGCCGGGACAGTACTACCAGGCATGTCCCCTCCCCTCTCACGGCCAACATTGAACTTGAACTGCGCCGGAAGGTGTTCCTCTCTCAAGGCCTCGGAGTAGGGCTGGGGTTGGGATTGATCTTCATTCCCTCCATGAGCGTCATCTCGCACTACTTCGCACGGCGGCGCGCGTTCGCTATGGGGCTCGCATTCGCAGGAAGCTCGCTGGGAGGTATCATACAGCCGATTATGGTGAACAAGCTTCTCAACAGCAAGCTCGGCTTCGCGAACGGCGTGCGCGCCAACACGGGGCTCATCGCTGGCATGCTGCTCATCGGGAACCTCCTGATGCGGCCCCGCCCCGCGCGTGAGATCCATCTGGCGCCGCGTGCGCCGATGGACGTGAAGAAGTACGTGAGGGACGGTCCGTATATGATGCTGCTGCTTTCGTACGTACTTCGAGCGTTCCTCGACGTCTGAGTTTGACCTGCGAGTTGTCTCGCAGCTCATTCTTCATCACGCTGGGCATGTTCATCCCAAGTACGCCGATCTCACACCTCGTTGCACGTATCTCACTCCATTCTCAGTGGTCTACCTCCAACTCGACGCTGTGCAGCACGGCATCGACCCGAACTTGGCCTTCTATCTCGTACGTTGTAACCTCCCATTCTCCGATCTCGATCTCATTCATTCGTTAAACATCGTCCAGCTGGCAATTCTGAATGGAGCGTCCTTCTTCGGACGCATCGTCCCGAACTTCCTGGCAGACAAGTTCGGCGCGTTGAGAGTGCAAATTACCACCGGTGCCATCTGCGCGTGCATCGCGCTCGGCATGTTGGGCATACGACAAGGGGACGTAGCTGGAGTTGCGGTCATTGCGGCGCTGTACGGTTTCTTCTCGGGCGCCAACATCTCGTTGTGGGGACCTCTCATCGCAGAGTTCTCCCCTTCACTGCAAGAGCTTGGGTGAGTTGTCTTTATCCGTAAATGCGACCGCTTGGGGACTTCTCGCATTGACCAAGGCTTGATAGAGCACGTTCAGGTTTCCTGTACATTTGGGTCGGTCTCGCAGGACTTCTGGGTAATCCGATAGGTCCGTCCTTGTTAGGCTCTCGTCGTACGTCCCTGACGAATGTGTAGGCGGGTGGCTTCTTACGACGCACTATCATTGGTGGAGACTCATCCTGTGGAGTGTGGTACGTGCCTCACGTCGGGGCCTATGACCGCTTCTGATCGTACACCCCCTTGCGCAGCTCACAATGGTCGTCGCGGTGGGAACGCTCATCGTAGCCGAGATCCTTCACGCACGCCGGAGACTTGTGGAACAAAATTTGTCTGCTCGGCCGTCGGTCGAGGAGAACATCGAAAAGGAAAAGGACGAGAAGAAGGCATAACGCGGGATGTTTTTTCCGATCTCACTATTTCAGGCGTAACATAATCCCTCTTATAGTGGCCCTAGTCATGTATAGGATCTCGATCGCACCACTCTTCATCGCAGTACCCGCATGCAAACTGACGAGCTGAATCTGCAACAAGAACGCCAGCAAGAACACCCACACGGATTCATGCACGTCCCCGCTTGAGACTACCGTCATCGTTACCATCACCCCGGCACAATCCAGCCTGAATCTCTCGCCGTCTGCCTCGCTCTCAGTGAGCTCCCTATTCTTCCTCGTCTCGTCGGCGAGGACACCTGTCAGTGATGTAGGGTCTTCGCTTTTGGTCCAATCCAGTATGACTCGATCGCCACCGACAGATTGGGACGAACCTATGCGGGCTAGCAAGGTCCTTTTGAACTCTTCTTCTAGCGCTGCGGCAGGTTCTCCGAAGTTAAAACGCTTGGCAAGCTCTTAGAGTGCGACTCCCGCATGATGAGGATACTGCGTATCCGTTCGTCACATGCAGCAGAGCAGTAGACATGTCGAATAGGCGCTGCTGAGGCCATGGCCATGTCGGAATGTTCGGCGCTAAAGCTCGAGTGTTCGTGCTTTGATACTATGCAATGCAACGTAAGTTCCGCCTACTATTCATACATGAATCCTGTACAGGGTGAATGTTCCAGACCTATTGTTGACAGGAATAAGACTTTAACGGAAGGAACGAAGGTCCCGGTCAACTTCGTCGGCGCTTGAGCGCAGTTGGTGCCGGCCGGCAGACCCTTTGCACCAACTTCCATCATGGCTTCACAGCACAATTTCTCGGACGCGCTCGCGACTTGGAGAGGCACGTACGGCGCGTGACTAGAGCCTATTTGATAACAGTTTTGACCAGAAATTGGACTGTCCGAGCTCCAGAAGACGTTGGACGCGCAAGGGCTCGAGATTGTCGAGAACCAGAAGGAAAGCGTGCTCGGGCGCAAGGCATTGGCAGACAAGACCAAAGGCGTGCTGAACTAGCTCGATATGCGCTGTGGCCGCTGACGTTGGGGTAGAATATAGGAAGCTGCCCGAGGAGGAGAAGCTCGACGCGTGGAAGGGCCTGTTGAAATGTGCGCAGCGCCTTTCCATACGTTTACCTGGCGCTTACCGTTCCACCAGCGTACCAGACGGAGATTGACAGCCTGACTCGACGCAGCAAGGTGTCCGAGAACGCGTTCCTCAATGTCTACAAAATACTCGCAGAAGCGCCGGACCCGTACCCGCTGCTTGACGTTGCTGTCGTACGTGTCCCGCTTACATCGACGCCGCTGCCTCACAGAGCTACCCAGGACCAGGCAGTCAAGGTCGCCGAGGCCCAGGTCCTTCAGAGCGAGCTCGCGCGTCTGAGGGAGGATAATGCTGACCTCAAACGACGCGTCGCCGAGGTTGCCACGCTCGAAGCTGCCAAGAAGAAGGCGGAGGCCCGCGCGGAGCAGCTCGAGGAGAAGATGGACGAAATGATCAAGGAGAAGGTCACTCAGAAAGAGAACGAGCTCAACGCAACCTACGACGAGCGTATTCGCAACTACGAGGACCGGTGCGCTGCTTGTCTTCACTTTGCATACCCGTTGAACCCTTCGCCTGCAGGGAACGCGACTTGCAACGCCAGAACACGCTGCTGAAGGAGCAGCTTCGCGACATGCGCGTATCCAACGAGTCCACGCAGGCGAAGCTCATGGACCACTCGGATCGTCAAGGTTGGCTACGCAACTACGCGTATATCCACAGCTGATCCCCGCGCAAAGATCAGGAAGTCGTAGCAAAGCTCGCCGAAATGGACATGATCGTTGCCGACCTCGAGCGTGCAAACTCGCGCGTGGTCACAGTCGAGCGTCGCAATGTACGACATGCGCGCTGTCCTTTCGTGCACCCTACTCATCGCACTCTTCAGGAAATCCTCCGCGCAGAGATCGAAAGCTTGCGCAGTGGCTCGGATACGGCTGAACGGTACGACGCCTATCACGCCAGTTCCTCGAACCACGTCTGACGCGACGTCCAGCGTCAAATCCCTGCAGACACAAATATCGGAACTTGAGGGTGAACGCGCGCGTGTTGTCGCTGCATTGGAAACGCGCAAGGACGCCGCGCAGCACGCCGAATCCCAGGCTCGCAAACGCCAGGAAGAGCTTCAGCGAGAGGTCGCCGCGAAAGATTCGGAGGTCGCGCATCTCAAGACGCGCATGCGCCGATACGCTGACTATGACGAGATCAAGCGCGAGCTCGAGATTATGAAGGTGCGTACGCTGTGGTTTGCACGTTCCGTGTGAGCTCACAGCTTTGGCAGTATGTCGAGTTTGCGGGCGGCAACGACCAGGGTTGGGACGCGGACGAGCAGAATGGATATGCCAACGGTGTACGCCTGCCTGATCCCAACGCCGACAAGGCCGCACAGCAGCACGGCAAGAGTCTCGAGGCGCTTCTGGCTGCGAAGAACAAACGCATCCTGGACGAGTTGACCAAATTCCGCGTACGTTCCCTTTCGTTAACGAGAACGCGATTACCGTGCTTATATTGCTCAGATCATGCACGGAGAATTGGAGGCATCATTACGCCAGGCGGAAGAGGAGTTAGCCAACTCGCGTGCGGAGCTGGAGCGCCGGACGGCGCTGAACGAGAAACTCGAGAACGACTTGCTGCAGCTCAACCGCGTGCCGTCACATACGCCGGGCGAGAAGGACGAATCCGAAGGCGGACTCGCGTCTGTCATCAACGGCAAGGGCGAGTCGTCCTCCGTGCGCTCGACGCCGATCCCCTTCTCGACCTCAGGAGGCGGCGGTGGCGCGGCGGACACCTCCATCCTGCCGATCGTGACCTCGCAGCGCGACCGGTTCCGCGCGCGCAACGCCGAGCTCGAAGAGGAGCTGCGCAAGCAGGCGAAACTGATGGCCGAGCTGCGCGCGGAGGTGAAGCAGCTGCAGAGCGACAACTTGAAGTTGTACGAGAAGGTGCGGTACATGCAGTCCTACCGCGACGGCGGCGCGCACGTGCAGGAGGGTGCGAGTGGCACGCTGGATGCGTTGGCGGACAAGGGAAAGGGCAAGGCGCCTGATGTGGAGGATGTGGGCAAGTACCGGGCGCGGTACGAGGAGAGCATGAACCCGTTCGAGCGGTTCCGCGGGCACGAGGCGCAGCGGGCTGTTCAGGCGCTCAATCCCGTCGAGCGTGGCGTACTCACGCTCACGCGGCATATCTTGGGCAACCGGCGGACACGAGCCGCGTTCATCGTCTACGCCGTCGTGCTGCACGTCCTCGTCGTCGCCACGACGTATTCGTGCGCGGCGTCTGACTCGCCCGCCGTACAGCGCAAACCGCCATTCGCATGACATTTCGATCATCCGTTTCACTCGTTTCTTCGTTTTGCTCGTATGCAGACGATGTGTATATTGAAACAGCGGTTGAGGAAAGCGACGATTATTTACTGCTAGTCGTGATGTATGATATAGTACTTCGCTTGCTCCCACTCTACCTCGAAATGTGGAGCGTCCAAGGGGAAAGGTTAGACGGAAGCGTTAGCGGACCAAAGACTTCTTGGCCGCGACGGGCTGGTTGAAGTGGTTGTAGAAATAGTCGAGAGCGCGGTCGACGGCGTCGAGCATGGGCTGCAGAGCAACGCGAACTTTGCCCGAGTCGCCGCCCGCCGCGTCCGCTTGCTGCGCGAGCGCGTCGACCTTGTCGTGCGTGTTGCCCAGATACGCCGCCATCTTGCCTGCCTTCTCCTTCTTCTGCGCGGGGGTGGTCAGCGGCGCGAGGACCTGGCCGCCCTCCGCTGCCTGCGGGTATATTGCGCCCCAGAACTGGCGGAGGAACTCGTTCGTCGCGTTGTGCGCCGTCGTCATGTCTCGCAGAACTGCATCGGGGATATCATCTGCGTGACGGTCTTCGTGAGTAATCTCGTTCCAACGAGAGAGAGAGAGCAGGAGACGCACTCTTTCGCGATTTGTTGCCCATTCGGGCTGAAACACTCTCAGTCATGCCTTTCAGTGCCTCCTCAGCCGCGTGCTTGTCTAATCGCATTTGCGAAAGATGGGTTGACCAGTCTCCTAATTCCACCCGCGTTTGTCGTATTATCGCAGCAAGGTCGACTGTAGCGGCGGCGTCCCCCTTGTTATTTGATGACCGGGCTTCAAAGTAGCGCTGTTGATCCTTCATCTCGAGCGCGATGCCCAGCGCGGTGGACTCGTCGTGCAAGTCGGCGATGTCAATTTCGGAGTACGGCTGCGAGCGTTAAAGCATGGCGCACAACCTGACATATGCAGAGACACTTACATCGTCCGGGGCGTCACCTGTATCGACTCGTCTTCGTTTCGCGGGCGGAAGATCTCCGAGTGCAGAGGTGAGTAGTCGCTCGGAGTGCTCGTTGAAGCGGCGGATGAGCGGCAGGACGGCGCGCTGCTTTCCCGGCTGCATCGTCACGTCCGGGTCATTGCCCGTCTCGCCGTGGTCTTCCCGTGTCGCGCCGAGGTCGAGGAAGACGTCGATCCCGCCCGCATGTGGGCGCCGCGGCTCGAGCTGGTCGTCCTCCGGTTCAAGGTACGCGTCGAATATTGCGTCGTCCTTGACGACGTGCTGCGCGGCCGCCGTACGGATCGACGCGCGGTGAGCGTTGAAGAGCCTGCTCGAGAAGTATCGCTTCCAGAACTGCTCTTCAGAGAGCTGCGGAGGGCGTCAGGGCACGCGAGACCTACTTCGAGGGACGAACCTTGTGCGGCACGTTCTCCATGTGAGCGCGCGCGACGACGGGGAACGCGTCAAAGATGTCGGCGATACGCTGAGGAGTGATCTTGATGACTCCATCGTCGCCAGCGGACGGTCTGAGCTCGAGCAGCGGACCCGCTTTACCGCGCTTCTGGCCGGCGGCGCGCGCCTCGGCCAAGAGCAAATGCTCGCGGCCCTCCCAGAACTCGGCCTCGGATATCTGCCCGCTGATGACGAGCGCGCGATGAAGCTGGGCGAGCTCTGGATGCTTGAGGATGACGGTCTTGCGCAGCGCAAAGTCGGCCTGGGACAGGGAGTCTGGTGGCGCGGGCGTCGGCGTGCCCGGTGCGGCGGCACCCACGACCGATCTTGGCTTCGTCGGGGACGGCGAGGGCGCAGGAGTGGTAGAAGCCCTATTTCGCGCGATAATAGTGCTCAATTCGCGTTTAAAGTTCTCGCGCTCCTCGTCGGCGCGTGGGCTCGTAAAGGTGAAGAAATGGCCACCGTCTGACGGCGCATGGAATACGTTCAATTTCAGCCTGACGGCCGGCGCGCCTGGTTTACTGCAGAAGAGCGCTGTGCTAGTTTTAATGTCCTGGAAAGCGGAATACGGCAGCCAGCGCGTACTTGCCATATCCACTGCCCGAATTCTCACAGACGGCGCCGACGCGCTATCTGGCGTCCATTGCAGATGCGTCGCGGTCAGCTCGAGCTTTCCAGGTTTCTTCTGGTACGAGGCGGGAGCTCTGAGCAGCGCATCCTGCGCCGGCATTCGCAGTGGCTGAAGGCAAGGCGCAAACGGCTTTCGCGACCGAAACATCCGCCTCTTGCCTTTAGCCACATACATATTCGGTGCCACTTCGCCTCCTAGCATACCATCACAATGGACAATGACCCGGATCTCGACCAGCTTATCGTTGTGCTCAATGCCCTGCTCGCCAGCTGGGCGACCGAGCTCTCGAACAAAATTGATAAACTTTCAAAAGACCTAACGCCTCTAAACGAAAGCCTCTCGTGGAGCAAGTTGTCGCAGATCTAGCCATTAATATTGTCAAGACGGATGCCGCGACTCTGTGGAAGTAGCTCTGGCAGTCCAGAACAAGAACCTCCTTGGTTCCTTGGAAATAGAAAGAACTATATTCCCTCTTGCACACATCTACATCTCACTCAAGCCTTTCTGCAGAGGATCTCATCCATCAATAGCAATTCATGGCAATGAGATAAGACATCAAGTAGAAGTGCTCGTACGGCGGCAGCTCGCCGCTTGCAAGGTCGAGTGCAACAGCATGCTGTCCGCCTACTCCGAGGCCTCGCAGGTTGTGTACGCTGCCCATTAATATTGCATCTATACCGTCGTTCCTGTCAATAGCTAAGAAATTATTACTGCAATGTCACAGATCGTGTACCTAAGGGTTGATAAATAGGACTCGGAGCTATCGGGCGCTCACAGCCGATGCGCACCTTGACCTGTCTTCCGCTCGAAGTGCGCCGCCACGACTACCCGACGACGCCGCGCTGACCTGTCTGCTAGATCTTGTTCCACGTGCACCTATACGCGCTCTCAGAATTCCTGCCTATCATCACCAAGCATTTCTATGCCTCGTTCGCGAACGCCACAACGTCCCACAAGGCTGAATACATCGCCCTGCGCCATGAACAGCCGCACACGATAACACGCGCTTTACTCTATCCAATTTGCACGCCTAGGGTGTTGGAGGCTCTGTTAAAGATCTCGAACCCGTCGGCGACGCACCCTCCCACGTTGCCCAAGCGCTTTTTCCACAACTTGCACGCGCGCAGGCCGCCGGAGGGCTGGACGTCGGACACGCACCCGCTGCCCCTTCTTCGAGTACTATACACCACGTGGCGCATCCCATCGCCCGACGCCAACGCGCATCACGCGCTTCAGCACGCCGTGAACGCCCAGTTCGAGGACTTGGTCGAGTTCCTTCTCGCGCACGGCGCAGATCCGCGACGGTCGTCCGGGCGCCCAGTCTCTATCGCCATCATGCGGAAGGACCTCAAGATGGTTCGGCTCTTGTGCGAGCGCCGGGACGATCCCAAGGAGAGCGTCAAGTATGTCGGGAAGGGCAAGAAGCGGAGACTCGAGGACAGGATCAAACCCGAACTCGACATCGGCTTTCTCAAGCTGGCCGTGTCGTGTGGCGCGCGCGACATTGCGCAGTACTTTGTCGACAAGGGCGTCGTGCCGGATATCGCTACCTTGAAGCTGCTTCAAGGCGGATCCAGCGTCTAATCTGGAGCGATGCTCCCTTCCGAACCAAGCGGACCACATCGAATCATCGTGCACCTCCGTATCACTCATACGGCTATTTCATTCACGGCCCTCCGACTGTGACTGCTCTGGACTTCCCTATTCACTTTCCTTCGCCAGCACCAATCGTAGTTATACCAGTAAGTATCCATCACGCGAAGACGATGTACCAGCTGACAGTCGCTTGTAGTTCACATATTGTATCATTAGCACAACATAGCATTTACTCTATACGAATCGGATCCCTGTCTTCGCAAGCCCCACCGCCCATCCCAGCCGTCATGCATCAGGAATAGGATTTCGCAAAGCATCCCTCGTCCGTAACCTATTCTGGACACAACGCCGTATCGTCCCCGTCCATGTTGCGAGCCAGTCTTCCTCGTTGATGCCTACAAGCTCGCTGATACCGTCCTCTGTGCGCTTCAGCCTGCCACTTTCCGGAGCTGGAGAAAACCTGCTCGTGCGCTTGATGAATCCCGCTACATCCTCGCCCGGTAGCGAGTCGGCCAGATGGACCCATCGTTTGAAAGCGTACGCCGCCCCGCACACGCCGAACCGATGAACGCTGAACGCGCGTTGGAACAGCGCGAGCCACGGGCTTGCTGGGCGCTGGTACTTGACGACGATACTGCTCCCTCCAGTCGGAACAAAGGACACGTCGACTGTACCAGTGTATGACTCGGATATGGTCGCGCGGATGGAGGTCTCGAGCGAGCGGAGGTCCCATCCGTGCACGAGCCGTGTAAAGACGAACTCTTTGAGAGCAGCGTTGCTCGACACGTAGTCGGCCACCCACGCCCTCAGCGGGCGGGTGCCGCCGCAGTTGCGCAGCTGCCACGGGTCACGTTCTGCACGTCCGCGATGGTGGCCGCGACTATGACTCTGCAAGTTGGCGAGCCTTGCCTTATCGAGCGCGGACGCCGGCCGTCGGGGCGTGTCGACTTCGAGCGAGGACAGTCCCCGGTACGCAGCTAAAGAGTCGTGCAGGACGAAATGTTCTGGTGTGGCGAGGTGTTGGGAGGAAAGGTCGATGGAGAAGTCAAAGTCCGTTACGCTGACTCGCTCGGTATTTCGTCCGCCCGGGTCCAAGGGTCGCCACATTTCTCGAGGACGGGCACGCGCAGTCACCGGGCTACCTACGACTGTACGTGCATCATCGTCATCGTCGTCTTCGGTTTCGTCGTTGCTATCGTCGGAGGAGGATGAGGATGAGGAACTGGACGACTCGTAGGTCAAGTCTTCTAGTTCCCTCACGATCACGGGGGGTTTCGCCCTGCTCCTCCTTCTCCTCCCACGACTTCCGCTGCGGTCGAGACCGGAACGTGGAGGCGAGACATCGACAGCCTCTTGCATGTGCGTCCCTCGTATGCGTACGGTGAATAAGGGCGCCTGGCTGACGTGGTGCATTATGAACGCAAGCATGAGCTGCGCTATAAGTGAAAAAAGTATGGGTCTCGTATTTCATACGTTTCCGCGAGGATGATAACGCACGGTTCTTGCTGACACTCGACGCCGAGGTGGAGATATTGCCCAGCGCGTCGGTCTCAAACTTTACTCCGTCCAGCTCGCCCAAAATACTCGTCGACGCGTCTTCATAACTCGGAGGTGGCAACTCGTCACTGGGACTCGTCGCTGCGAGCTCGTCGTGAGGCAGCGGAGGCTCCCATCGCGTCGCCAATACGCGATCTTGCTCCGCGAGCTGCTGCTTCTCGTCCACAGGCAAGACTATCATCGCGGGTGTCGTGGTGAGCGTACCGGAGCAAGAAGCGCGTAGCTGGCACCCTTGACTTGTGGGCCTTTTCCTTTGCCCGCGCGTGCTGCGGGATCTGCTGCGCAGCACGGCGATTGCGCGCTTATGGCAGCGTGCGTGTACCCACCCCGCTGCGCGCGCGTCCCATACAAACTGTAACTGTACAGCTGACGCAGTATCCTTGATTCAGCACGTCGTCTCACTCTAGGGGTCTGTCTGTCCTAGCGTCTTAGGAGTCACACGCCGGCACGCTCCGGGACCGGAGATTTGGGGCTCGTACGCATCTCTCACGTCGAGCGGGACCGCGTTCTTCGGAAATTCGGAGACGACGTTTCGACTACCACGCTCCCTCATCAGACGACTCGATGTACTGGCATTGTGCATTACACCGGCCCGAATTGGATGGCGCAGACTATCCTTGTGCCTGGGATAATACAACGACAACAGACGACAAGGAGTGGCGTTCTTGATCTGAGATCGGACAAACATCCCTTATACTATAACTAGACCATCGCGGACGGCTCCTCCTCCTCCTCCCTTGTACCGCGTGTGGTATAGCTTGGCGCTTTTCAATCATTGTCGGGGGCGATAAACACGGATCGAGCTTACTTCGCGAGCTGACGGCGCCCGCTCACACCTCACATCCCACGGAACCTCCCAACTTCAGCGTTCTTCTACAACGTCCGACTGTCCATCGATCGTTCACTGAATCACGCACCATCTCTATATTCGTGGATTCCGCAGTCCTGTCCTAGAACCACCGGCTGCCCAGCAGCGAACGTCTCCTCTAGAGGTCTAGATGTCACAGTTGGTCACGAGCGCGTGGGGGCGTCTCTAGGACACGCGATGCCTCATGTCCTCGCCCAGCTAGCGCGCCGTCATTCGATTCCCCAACATAGTTACTCGCATCGACCACCGTCGCTGTGGCCTGTCACGGCCACGATGGCATGTGGCAACAGTCTTACGTAGTCACCATCAGCACCGTTCTCAAGCACTGTTCGTAGCATGGACAATGGCGCACCACCACCACGTCGAGCGGCGCCAAGATCGTTTCATACACCTCCCATCACTCCCACCGCAAGTAGGCCACCGTACGGTGTGAGTATGTCTCTCTACATTTTGATGGGACTGTAACTCGTTCATCTGCTTTATAGGCTATGTATGCGATACCTACCGCGGACCGGAAGGCGGAACCAACCAATCCCTGTACGGTTGTCGAGCATGGTCGTCGAAACTACTAGGCGTGGTCCTCACTGCCTCCTGCGCGTGGTCCCAGACCTATTCGCCATTCATTCAGACCACGTCGCCTTATACAACCACCAGCTCTGGGAAGTACTTAACGAGCTCGAGGTTGTACGCCGTTCTGACCATTCCTCTTCAATCACCGCTCTCTTCGACTACTACACCACCACACTCCTTTAACCAACTGCCCTCGCGATGCCCATTAATTCTCGTGCGTTCTGGGAACGTTTTGCGGCCGGCCCGCTTCTGGCGATGCTGGCTAGCTGCAACTACGATCCCAACGCGACCCGCTTTGTCGAACACTGGGTCTCCCGCCACGTCTTGCCGTATCTCGGGCCGCATCCCGGAGGTTACTCCGCGGAAGCCCCTCCAGTATCGTTCATGTGCGATGACGGGAGCCCAATCGAGTTCAGCTGGGCAGTGGACAGATGGGGCAAGACTGTCGTGCGCTTCGCGGTGGAACCCCTCAATGCGCTTGCTCGCGGTGGGGCGCTTCCCGCTGTGAATCCCACGGCGTTGATCGAGCGTATGCAGGCGGAAGGCATCGTCTCCCACCTCGACATGCATTGGTTTGACGTCTGCAAAGACGTTCTGACCATCGACTGCGACTCGACCGTCCGTGCAAATTTGGCAAGCCGACATGCTCTCCCGCATCAGAGCCAGTACTTCATAGGTCGGTCTACATGTCGAGCCTTGCTCGCGTCACAGCCATGTATATTGACCACGATGTAGGCTACGACGTAAGCAAGACCGGTCAGCCAGCTCTCAAGGGCTATTTCGTGCCTGCACTTTGCGCAGCGGCAACAGGAAAGGCTCAAGCCGTGCTGATTGGGGAGGCTTGCGCACGTCTTGGCCTCCAACGCCCATGGAACATCCTGTCCGACTTCATCACGCGATGCACTATCGCGCCTAGTCTGGACATCGTGGCGGTCGACTTCGTTCCTGCAGCAGAAAACCGCATGAAGGTCTACGTGCGACTGACGCCAGAGCAAATGTCGTTCGACTGCCTTCGCCACTACTTCACTCTCGGTGGGCGGCTGCAGTCTCAGGCTATAGATACTGCGCTCGATGCCGTGTGGTCCATATGGCAGCTCTTGTTCGGTCCGTGTCAGACGGCGCGCCGTATCAAGCCCTTGCACAACCAGGGTGCTGCGACCGCAGCATTGTGTATGTACTATGACTTGCGTCAGGGCGCGCCTTTGCCTGCGCCGAAGGTCTACATCCCTGTTCGACACTACTGTGCGACTGATGCTGCGGTCTCAAATGCCATGGAGCGCTTTTTTGCATCTCGCGGGAACATCAACGGCGCCCGGCGTCATGGCGAGGATTTCCGGAGGATCTTGTACGTACCGCGATCTTCTCGTAGCAGTTTTTTTTATCGCTGACAGTACTGGCAAGCAAACACCTCCGCCCCGAGCAAAGGAATGGGATCCACACATACGTCGCTTGCGCCGTGAAACGCGAAGATTACGAGATCAGCACATACTATTCACCCTGCGCCTTTTCGCAGTAACCCTGGAAGGTCTCTGCACGGGTATGGGTGCCCGTAACTTTTTTTATCTGATATCACTGCCACGTCCACGCTCCTTACTCTCCATTGTACGATAGATGACAGCTTCATTCGGGAGCATTATTCTTGTACTCTCAATGTATTATATTATATTGTTAGCACCTACTCAGCTATTTGCAATTCTCGTCACTTCGTACCCCAGTCTAGATTACTGAAGCTCGCAAAGCGCACTCTTATCGCAGGCTGACCCTTAGCGTCGGTGAGAAAACCAGGTCCGATCGGGAGGCTATCGTACCAAATTGACGTGGAACAATTGCCTTGACTACTCAAGGGTACCGGTACAAGGGGTAGGGTAGACAGTGGACTATGTAGTAAAGTTACCGTTAATTTGCGGTGGTGATGGTCGAAGAGTGACTTTGAACTCCATCGCAACGAAAATTCGCGGGAATAAACCACATTGAACGGGGCTGAGATGCATGTTTCTCATTTTGGCCTTATGGAGCTTTAACATGCGTCTCGGGGCGGGAGAGCCTAAAATTCGAAGTATGAAGTCACGACGGAAAACTGCGGACTAGAGTCGCTTCTTCTTTACTAGTTCCCTGACCTCAGCGGATCGTAGAATCGTAACTACCATGGCGCCTACAACACAGGTGAATGGTCCCTCTATACGACTTCCACTACTTACTATTACTTAGCCAGGCCTTAGAGGGCGCGTAGCATTCGTCACAGGCGGCGCGTCCGGCGTCGGTCTGCGCACCTTCCGCGCACTTGCGCGTATGGGCGCCAAAGTCTACCTGGCCGACGTCAACCAAACCGACGGGCTCGCCGCCGTGGCTGGAATGAAACGCGATGGGCACGACGTCGAGTTCTTTCCGCTCGACCTGGGCACGATGCGCACCGCACAGCAGGCCGCGCTGTCGTTTGCCAACCACGAAAGCCGTTTAGATATCCTTGGTGCGTACGGTTTGTCTAAGGCAGCGTCGAGTTACGGTGCTTATGGTCAGTCAACAACGCCGCACTGTGCGTGCAACGTCCAGCTCTTTTTGCGCGTGGTGTTGATGCGTCAAGGGCTTGAAGTCTGTCCAAGGAGTACGAGCTCTCGCCGGACGGCATAGTCGACACTATGAGCGTAAAGTGCGTCACGTTACAACCATTGCCCACATCTAGCAGTACTGACTGGCTGCCTAGCTACTTCGGGCACGTCGTGCTCACGAATACGTTACTCCCATTGCTTAAGAAGACGGCAGCCGAGCCAGGCGCTGACGTGCGCATCGTCACGGTACGCATCCGTGCTACTAGTTCTACTTGCGTCAAGCTCACTCGCGATATCTAGGTCGGTTCGCATGGACATCGTTTCCTGAAAACCCAACGCTTCGAGTCGTTGCGCCAATTCAACGAAGACTACGGAGGCAACACTGTCCAAGGCCAAATGATGCGGTACTGTACGTCTAGTATGTCGCCTACCCCTGCACGGCTCCTCATGCGGCATTATACCTGTGCAGCTGCTGCGAAGCTCGCGGAGACGTTGTGGATGCCAGACCTGCAGAAGCAGCTTGATGCCGAGAACGCCAACATCACCTGCGTCCTCGTCCACCCAGGCTCGGTCTACACTGGTCAGTGTCTTGCCAGTTGCACGCGTGCTTCACCGCTAATGAAATTGGGTCAACAGAGGGAGCCTACCGCCGTGTACAGACGCTGCCGTTCTACGTGCGGTACATCATGCGTTTCGTGCTCTGGCTCACGTTCGACACGCCGGAGACGGGCGCGCTCACGAGCATATTCGCCGCCAGCGCGCCAGAGGTGCACGCACAACCTGATACTTACCGCGGGTCGTACCTTATGCCCGTTGATGGCAAGGCCGTGGTGTCGAGGGTTGTAGGCCAGGCGCTGGACCAGGCGCTGGCGAAGGAGTTGCACGAGAGTACGGAGAGGATGATTGCAGAAAAGCTTGGAGAGCACTGGCGCGAGGCGCAGTAGTGATGTACGCCCACCTTATGTATGGAGATCTGTATCTGTATCTCTTTGCGCTGCCCGCTTCACTAGGCATGAATGCGGGCAGTCGACATCATGACATACCGCTGCTTCCGGAACGGCTCCGCGCCTGAGGCTTGTCTTCGGTCATGTCGTCGCCGCCCAGCCACGGCCCTTTGTTACATGGCGCGACCGCCATAAACCCACTACGTCCTGCTGCACGCGAGCGCATATTCGGCTTCGACGTCTCGCTCTACGACGAGCTCATTCTACTCATCTTCTCCTGGCTCGACGCGCAAGACCTCTGCGCCGCCCAGCAGGTCAACAAGAACTGGGCGCGACTGTCGCAGGACCAACAGGTACATACGCATGCTCAATTATTCGGAAAATGGGTAGTTGAACGTTCCAGCTCTGGAAGGCGCTGTACATGCGCACACATGGCAGGGAGCGTCTACGGGGCTCGCGTGGCCTGTCTAGCTCTGCCGGCGACGACGAAAGGTCTTCTGACGCCGAGCTGGAGTCGCGCTCTCTCCGTCCTCGACGGCGGCGAACCAGGAACGACAAGGACTGGAGGTGGATGTTCCGAGTCAGCTCCAACTGGCGCAGCGGTATGTCAGCTCGCCCACTTTCTCCTCGCAATACTGACTCTCGCTCAGGTCGTTGTGCGGTCGACGTCGTACCTCTAGACGCACATCTCGAAAGCGAGTCAGAGCTCCCGACCTCCGCTCTCCTCGACGCCGCCGATCCGGACCAGGCTCACATCATTCTGGCCGACGGTCTCGCAATATCCGGCTCGTCTCGTCCGTCTCTGAACCCTGCTGTTACCATAAGCGCTCAGCGAGACGGCGTTACGGCTACATATCACCTCTATTCGTCCTGCGCCACGTCCGATACGACGTATTCGTACGTAACGGCCCTTACGGTCGACCAAGGGCGGGGCCAAACGACATCACCCGAGGACCATATCTTGCGCATCGTCGTGTTCTACAGCAATTGCGCATTCGCGATATTTAGCATCCCAGTATCGGACCCGTCGTCCTACGTCGAAGTCGCAACCTGGCAGCCACATGGTCCCGCTCCGATGAGCGCGACGAGCCATGCAGCGTATCACCACCCTCTCCTTGTCGGTCTCGCGGACGACTTCACATTGTCTATTTACGGCGTCCGCGATAGCGAACCGTCCATCGAGCGTCTGCAGACGCTCAAGTCATTCACGTCCTTCCCGCCGTCATCTATGGTCCTTTCGTCTTTACCGCGGGCAGACAAGCAGATGTATAAGCTCGTGCTGTCGTACGCGGTACCCATATATCCGTCGCACTGGAGCCTTGGCGTTACCGACCTGACCATCCTGCGGCGAGACGCAGACTGCGTCGTCGAGCACGCGCGGAGCGTCAAGGCGTCAAGCTCGCGCTTGCCCAATACGCCCGCGATTCCGCGCGCATCTCCTTCGCCGCTGAAACGTCGCATCAGTGCGCCCGTTGTACCGGTCAACGTCGAAGAAGTCGCTGCAGCCTACTCCGAAGCGGACAACGCGGAATTGCAACGTGCGCGAGAGCAGATGACACTCGAGCGCGAGCAGTGGGCTCGTAAAGTCGCGCGCGTCGTCGCAACTGAGACGGACGGCCGGTGGGTCGTCCTCGCAGGCGAGCAAGACGGCGCCTCGCTACAGGTGTACCGCCTTTCCTCCCGTCTCGTGTTCGTGCGCAACCTATTCGGTCACAGGAGCGTCGTTACCGCCCTTGCCGTCGCAGACGGGCGGTGCGTGAGCCTCGGCCGCGGCGGCGAGGTGTGGGCATGGGATCTGGAGTCTGGGACGGGCGTCGAGGTGGACGGCCCGCCGGAATGCCAGAATGAGACGTTCGGTGACGACGGCAAGCCTGCGCCTTTACCGACTATCACGTTTGACGAGCGCAGGATCCTGTGTCGCTCTGGTAATGAGGTGCAGATACGGCGGTTTGATTTGTGACGACATGCATTGTGCTTACTGGCTGTGTATACGTATCGGCTATCCGACATCTGTGTATTATTATATGTAGTCGCTGACTCTTGTGTCACCTTATGTGTTTCCTTGGTTATGGGCAAAGTGAATGGCGCAATCCGCGGTCGCGCAGGAGTCGATTAATGCGAAGTAAGCTGCTAATTGTTAACAAACGAAGTGCAGCTGCTCTCTCATTTATTCGCGCCGCGAGCTGTACTCGAGGAACTCCTCGGCACTCGAGACGATGTCACGTTAGCAGTCACTTCTACAACATTGTGTGCGTGCGACTCCTTGGCAAAGCCGTGACTGTCTTAAGCTTTAGATTGCAGAATCGATTCCCATTAGCCAGACAGATGATCGTGAATGCGGGCACGCAAAATTGTAAATATAACACAGGCAACTGTAAGGGCGAAGGGGGAGAACAAGGATGGACATGCGTCTGGCATGCGAGATTCGTATGAGAAGCCCAGCACTCGAAAAGTCAGCGCCAGGCGAGATAGAACCGTCATTGCGAGATGAGAAAGAAAGACATTGCAGGGAGAGAAGGAGAGAGAGAGAGGATGATGGCAGCAGAATCAGGGCATGTACAAGAGATACGAGAAAGAGCGCGGGAGAGCGGCGTAAGCGTACACACAGACACTTGCGGAGGGAAGGGAGGGCGTGAGGGAGAGTCGTGGTTTATGAAAGGAGCCGGGGTCGGGAGAAGGGATACAGCAAGTAGCAAAAACGTGCGGCGTGGACGTGTCCGACATCTGTATACAAACATACGCGCGCACGCTCATCGTGGCCAATCCATCTGGCTCGCGCGCTTGCCCGAGCCCGTTCCACCGCTCATGGCAGGCGACATTTGCGAGGGCTGTTGCGCCCCGAACATGTTCCGTTGTTGCGTCTGTGCTGTCTGCGGGGAATAGTACGCCGCGGCAGCCGCTTGCTGCGCTTGCGTATGGGCGCGGGCTGGCGAAGTTGGAACGCCGGTAGTGTATTGCCCTTGTGACGGCACGTATAACGTCTGGGGGCCTGGGTCGTAGCGCGGCGCACCATACACAGCAGCTGGCGGCGCAACACTCGAAACGCCGCCGAGTCCTGCAGCAGCACGAACACTGCCCATGACCGCGTCGCGGTCCGCCTGAGTCGCAGGTGGTGCAGATGTCACACCAGCCGGTGCGCCTCCGTGCGCCTGATAACCGAGCCCGCTTGGCTGCGTCGGTGCGTACCCACGTTGCTGCTGCTGGTGGTGCTGGTGATGCGACCAGTTCGACGGACCCATCTCCGCCTGCTGCGAGAGATACTCAAGCGCAGGCGGGTACGCCGTCGGCTTGGCGCTCGCGCCTCCACGCCGCTCCCACTCGCGCATCGCGTCGTCGCGATTGATAACCGGCGTCAACGCGTTACGTCCACCACCTCCCGGGATCTCCAACGCTCCCATCTGACTGAGACGCGCGAGTGCAGGCGGGACGGCGTCCATCTGGTTCGGAACGGACATGGGTGCCGCGCCGAGTTGTGAGGTGGCCGCCGCTCCGCTCGACGTACCCAGGGTATTTGCGCGGTTGCGGGTTGCGGGATAGTACGAATTCGGCGGCGGGGCAGGATTGGACATGGACTGCGATTGGTGGCCGTACATGTTCGTACCAGCCACAGCTGCAGCCGAACGCAGGTTCCCGTTCGACCCATGGTGCGCAAGGGCACGCTGCGCAGCGCTCGGCGGTGGTTGCATCGATGCCGAATACTGGCTTGCCGGCGTAGGTAGTTGCTGCACCGGCTGCACCTGTTGTTGCTGCTGCTGCTGCGCCTGCTGCTGCTGCTGCTGGTAGTCTTGTGGCGTGACATACGGGTTTCTGTACGCGGACGACGCCTGTGCGGCCTGCGCCTGCTGTGCCGTGTACGTCTGGTGCTGGGCGAGATGCTGATTGTACGCCGCCGCGTCCTGATATGGACGTGCGCCCTGCTGCTGCTTCATCGGAACGAGTCCGCCGTACACGTGTTTGCTCGACGCGGGGCTCGGCATGATACCCTGCAGCGGCGGGGAGACCGATATAGCCTGGTCCATCAGCTGTTGCTGCTCGTGAATTAGCACCCTGTGCATCGACAGAGGGAGGCCAGGTTGTACGACGCACCTGATATGGCTTGACAAACTTTTCGCCAGTGATAAACGGGTGCATCTTCGCTTGCTGCGGTGTCCATCTCTTCAGTGGGTCGAGCTGCAGCAGTCCCTGGCAGAAATCTATGAAAGCCATCCGGTTGTGCATCTCTGCATGTCCAAATGAGCAAATCGCATAGAGCGAGGACAAACAACGCACCCTTTTCGAGCTCCTCCTGTCGCCTGGTCGACGACGAACGCGAAGGCGGAAGCGGCGCGTTCTTGATAATGTCGGGCAGGTGTGTGTATTGGAAGTACTTCTTGCCCGGCTGCTCCTGCTTATTATGTTCGCGACTGTACTGCTCGATCGTCTTGAGCCTAAACACGCTCCTCCCCTGGTCGTCGACGCCCGCAGCCTCGAAGAAGTTTGCCGCCTGCTTCCCGCGCTCTATCATGTAGTTCGGCGGGTCGCCAAGCATCTCGACGATGCGCGAGACCTGGTTATACTCGGAAGTGCCGGGGAAGATCGGCAGACCGAGGAAGAGCTCGATGGCGATGCAGCCGAGGGACCACATATCGATGGAGCAGTTGTACGAGCACCCGAGAAGAACCTCCGGCGAGCGGTAGAAACGCGACTGGATGTACGTGTAGACCGTCTGGCGCTCGTGGCATGCGGAGCCAAAGTCGATGACCTTGATCTGCGGCGACTGCAGTGACCGCAGCAAGATGTTTTCGGGCTTCAGGTCGCAGTGGATTAAGCGGGCGTCCTTCAGGACCATTAGCGCGTCGAGAAGTTGGGCGGTAAACACTTTGACGAGCTGCGTCGAGAGGCCCTGGAAGGAGTTTTGCTTGATAAGCTCGTATAGGTTGGACGAGAGCAGCTCGAAGACGAGACATAAATGCCCCTTGTGCACGAAGTGGTCGCGCATGCGGAGGATGTGGTGCACGTCATCAGGATCCAGCTGCTTGTTGAGCATGTCGAGTATTGTAACCTCCATCATGGACTGGTTGTAGTACGCAGGCTTGTTCTTGACGACCTTGACGGCGACGATCTCGTGCGTGGTGATGTTCTGGCACTTGACGACCTGACCGAACGTGCCTTGTCCGAGGATGTCGAGAATGAGATACCGGCTGCGAAACGGTGTTAGCGCCCGACGAAACGTGTCAAAGGCGTGCCGGCGCACCTTTCGTGGTCGCTATCACCCCCGAGCCAGTCGTTGACGTAGAGAATGTAGTCCCAGTCGTCGTTGTCGTACCCGTCGTTGTTGACGGGTTTGGACGGCTTGGTGAGCACGCGGCGCGGGTTGTGCGCGGTCTCGTAGCGGAAGGACGGGTTGCAGATGTTGTATGTAGTGGTGATGTGCGTTGTGAGCGCACGTAGCGGCTGTTGGGAATGTCAGCGCGCGTCAGTCGGGGAAGCGGAGGAGTGCGCTCACGCTGAGGAACGTGCCGGTGCCGTGCGGGTCGAGTCGCCTGCCCGGCGGCTGTTGGGAGACGTACGGCCTCAGATCGCGGGGGTCACGGACGCGCTTGAAGCCCGGCGAGCGTCTGGCGCGCTGCTCGATGCCGGACATGGGCTGATAGGGCGATGGGGGCGCGCTGAGCCCGGGCTCCTGCTTGATCTGTGGCTGGTCGAGGAGCGGGCTGGCGGCCTTGGAGCCTGGACCGCCGTAGCCGCCGTACATAGCCGGCGTGGGCGGTGCGCTGGGCTGGAGAGCGTGCTGGTCGTAGGTTGCGCGTCTGGGTGGCGAGTAGTAGGCGTCTGGCTGCTGCTGCTGGACCGGAGTCGAGTAGGCGACCTGGGGCGGGTAGAACGGGTTGGCGATGGCCTGTGATGGCTGCTGTGGGTGGTACGCCTTTTCGATGTCTTCCTGAGGATGCCGGTGCGATCTCAGGCTCCCCGCGCCCATCGACTGCGTCCGCCCGAGCGCCCCGTCGTCGCTGTATCGCTGCGTCGACGGCGGCGGGCCCAGCACCTGCTGCGTCTGCGGCGGCGGCCTCGAGCTCGACGGCGAGGCCGCAGAGTGGTAGTCGTGCCCGTGGGCGGCGTAGAGCTGGCCGTAGTTGGCAGCCGAGTTGTCCTGCCAGCGCGGCAGCTCGAAGGCGTCGTCCTGGGATGGCCCCAGATAAGTGATTGGGGCGTCGGCCATCGTCGTCGTCGACCCGCTCGAGCTCGGCGGCGACGGCGGTGGGCTGTGGGACCGAAGTTGTAAAGCGGAGTAACAACGGTTTAAATTACAAGTAATAGCTATTGCTAGTTCCGCGCGCTCAACAGCCCGTTCAGCTCCCTCTCAACCCGCAGCGCCAGCCCAGGCACGCCCGCAAACGACGGCGGCAGGTCTACGCTGAGAAATATCTGTTTCTTCCACCGCCGCGCTGCAGAATCCCCCGGGCTCAGCAACGTCGCCACATGCCAGGCCTGGAAACTCACCCAATCGGTGCGCCATCGCCAGCGCGACGTCCGAGCCCGCAGTCTGCAACAAGGGAGTTCCGGCCGCCAGCTGCGCTGTCTCAGCTTTCTTGTCTGCTATGTCTTTCGTCCTTACCGTAGGCATTGCGACGGCCCAATCACCACCCAATCGGCCCTGCGACATGGCCCTCGCACCATCGTCCGCACCAGCACTAGCGTCCGTCACTCCGGCCCAGATCATGTACGACTCGTTCAGCGTCGTCAGCTGCACCGCAAACGGCGGCTGCGACCCGTCCTCCGTCGCGAAGTAGAATGACTCGCTTTTCATGCTTTGAACGCGTGTTCCACTGGGCGGAGTTCCGCTTGCCGCCACCAACTTGCCTCTGCCCCCCACCAGAAACCTCTACTTGCCCCTCACGCTTTTCAGTCGCTGCGTGCGCTTGTGTCATTTTGTTTGGGGTCTCCTGCTCTTCACGACAATGATGCTCTCGGTCCAACTCTCGAATGGAGCCGAACTCTTTCTCTCGCACCCTCTGCAAAAGTGACAGGACCACGCCGTCTTTCGACAACCGTACATTCCTCTTCTCTGGTGGTAAACGTGGCGTGTTCGTGCCAGGTCTCGACTCTATCTATCGCCTAATACCCCCCTGTCATAACCCCGCGGGGCATTTGTGTGCCAATCAGCTGTGCAAGTATCGCCTCCATTCAAACTGCAAATGATATGGACTGTGCACGCTGCTGGTGGTCTGCGCAATACCGCTAGCTCTCGGTCCTACCGAGTAACGGGACCTCGTTATTTCTTCTTCGTCCATTGAAACATTAGATAGAGAGTTTCCGAGTCAGTATACACACGCCAGTCGCCTGCTCCAACCTCCCACAGCCAAGTCCTCAAGTCCTGCAAACCCGCTGTGGCACAGCATCTCTGCGCATAATCCGTCTTCTCCCGGACGGACACACCTTCCAGTGCAGAGCGCGCATTCCGGAAGAGAAGAAGCTCTCACTCGGGAGACAAATCCGCAAGAGCATCAAAGCAGACGTCTCTCAAGCTGGAAGAGACCTTGACATGCACCCGCCGATCACCGCTTCCGTCTGACGAGGGCAACGCAGACGCGATAGCACCTCGCAAACAGGCAATGAACGGAAGCCATGACAGAAGGACCGCATGCATATAAGGCAGTAGTTTTGCGCATGAGGCGGAGCATCCCACCTGCAAGCCAACAAGTGCCTCGCGCGGGATCTGACCGCGACCGTGACGCGACGCGCGACAACGGGAATCCCCGCCGCTCTTTCCAGTCCACCATCGTGGCACGATGTCGCAGACGCCTCGCCAGTTCGACGATGAAGGATTTAACCTCTGTACCTGTGGAATCAGAGCGCAGAGACGGGTCGCGAGTGATACCTCGACACAACCAGGCGTGTAAGTTACAGTACTACCTCCTGTGGCATTGTGGCGGCTGTCGTACTGAAGTTGATGCTGCAGGTTCTACTATAAATGCCCCAACCCGCACTGCCCGAAGCAGTCACCGCCTACACGTGGATGGCTCTGTACGTCGCCACGTTGAGTTGAAGTGTAGTACTGGTGCTAATTGTTGTGAAGTTTGGGAAGATACGGCCGTCGACTTGAGGCGTATGCACAACGTACGGGATCCGTATACGACTGAGCAAGCTGGACCGTCGAGCTCAGTGCCTCTTCCTCCTCCTACCGTTGCGCCTGCTCCTCGTACCGTAACGCCACCAACGCGCTCCGGTTCGCAGCCTTCCGCAACTCGTCCTCTGCGTGCATATCATACAGAGCCTGTGACGACCATCCAACGGCAGTTCTCCAAATTGACTACAGATGCGACGTCTGCCGTTCCAGCTCCAGTTCCTACTTCACCCGCTGAAGTACTGGAAGTCGACACCGAGTCGGACCTGGTCGAGGTGCACGCTACAGATGACGAGTACCAGTCCATTTCGCGAGTATCGGTGCAGCGCACGCCTCAGGGGCCAGAGAGTACGCTTCGGGCCCGAGCCCACTCCCACTCCTCAGCCTCCGGTCGCAAGAAAGCGCGTATGCCCGGCACGTTTGCGTCTAGCAGCGGCTCGTCGTCGTCGGCTCAAGATCGTATCGAGGCTTGGGTACGTTTTCCCTTTCAACTTGGGATGTGTCTAGTGTGCTTGACGGGAAGATATTGTTCGTACCCATGACAGCGCGCGACGTCTACGATTCCTCCAAGTCGAACTGCCACTGTCGTAGAAGAAGACACTATCTCGACGGCACCGCGAGACGACGGTCCTCCTACTGGAAGCTCGTCACGCACCGAAACAGGAACAGAGACAGAAACAGGCTCGACGGCGTCCCGCATGTACCGTCTACGCTCGTCTGTTGCAGATTCATCGAGTGCGAGTGCGAGCGTGACGACTGTCCGGCTTTCCGAGCCGTCTACGGTTTCGAACGGATTCGACCTCGTCGCCAAGGAGCTAAAAAGGCTCAAGAAGCAAATGGCGGCTCTGGAACGCGAGAATGCGGTCAAGACGGCGGAGGTGGAGCAGTTGAAGCGCGAGAAGATTGCGTTGCATGACAAGTGCGCGGCTTTAGAGGATAGTGAGGCTGCGTTGCAGGAGGCATTCCGCGCTTTTAGGTGCGTCCTATCACCACCTAGTTTAGTTTTAGCTGATGCATTCTATTTACTCGAAGACGGCGTGCGCGTTCTGAGCAAGGAAACTAACCAGTGCGATACGAAATGGAGCATATATTCTGTATGTGTCTTGGACTCTCCATGTCTTGTTTTACTTCCTCTGCTGTCATGAGTTCGTTGATGTGTGTCGACTGTTGATTGTGGAATGTGCCGGATACTTATCTTGGGTATGTGCATACAGAGGATGAAGAGATAATAAACATGCGGTAGACTGTAAGCATGAGCTTGAAATGGGATGATACGGGGTCATGTAAGAAAGCGTCTTCCAGTGATTTCCGGTTGGGCGGACTATTATCTCTGAGAGCCGGACTGCATTAGCCGACCGACCCTTGGACTCGTACGGTATCCCAAGTTCCCAACTGGATGTAGGGACGTTGTTGCTACTTGCGCGCCGCCTCGCTGACGCCCCAACGTTGTCTTGTGTAGATTGATTAAGTACAACGTACGTATGCCCGCGACATTTCTGTACATCTCGCCACCTCGACTCACGCTCGCCACAATCAGCCTACTCGTATTGCGGCCTGCCCGCAGCAGCGTCTCAAAAAGCGTACGTATCTCCTTGCGTGCACGCAATGTCCCCTGCATACCCCCGTCCTCCATCACGTCCTTCTGCCGGTCAAGCTGCTCGACTGACGCGCTGCCCTTTCAGTATGCTGCGCATCGCGCTGACAGTCACGCGACGGCGCCTCAACTTGCGCGGCCTAGCAGACATCGCCGTGCATAGAGTCGCGTTGAAGCAGGTGCGGACGAAGATGCGGACGAAGTGAGTATTCTTTCCTGCCCAGTTACTGCGCCTGAGCGCCCCGCTTCGTATAGCTATTCGATCACAGACGCAGAAATCCTGGACCGTATCGATGCATTGCTGGCAGGAATCGAGGCAGAACAGCAGCTATCACCCGAGGATGCGCTCGAAGCCCGCCTCGAAGCAAGACTCGAAAAGTTTCGAGCCGAGTTCGTGCCGCGCGATGCTCACGAGAAGCTCCAGCGCGCTCACGAGAAGCTCCGGGGCGCCCACGACGACCTGGCCCATTACGTCAAGTCCACCTCGTTCATGGGCAAAGCAGTTGCCCTCAAAGCCGGGCATACCACATTGACAGTAGCGCGGTCCGCGGAAGTCCCGGTCTCCCACTCGCAGTCCCTGCAGGCGACCTCACCGACGAGCTGATGTTGTCGATACAATCTGTGTGTTCCCCACCCATTAACAGCCAAGTATTCGCGTACCAATGTTAAGTATTTCAGCTGAAGAACGAGACAATGTGACGCGCGTTCTGTCTGCGTAGTTCCCGCGCCGACGGTGACACAGTTCTGTAACGCAGCGACGAACTGGTTGGTATTATTACTTCTTCACGGGCCTGATCAGTACACTGAGCGTGCGACTATTTAAGACGCACGTAGGAGACAACGATCGTCTGGCTGAAAGTGCACATGACAGCTCAAGCCAGGTTTGACGAAGTTCGTGAAGCAGTGAGGGTACAAGGGCTGCTCTAGCGTCAAGGTTCAACGAGGGTTGCACCATAGGCGACGAAGAGGCCGGTTTCGACATGGCGCGTGGGACGAGGGAGCGGAAGCGAGCCGCGGAACGGCGCTTGAAATTCATTGTTTCCCGATTGTGACGGAAGCGGACGGCACCTCTCATCGCGAGGAAACAGGCACCACGGCTTCATACGCGTGTATATCCTGTGGGGGCACTTCAAGCTGGAGCTGACAACCTTACTTGGCACTTCTTGACCTAAAGGCCGCCCACTTTTTCGGCAGATTCATCGTCAGCGTGTTATAGCAGTCGTACCATTCATATCTAAGGTCCACGGGACTCAAGCACAGGTGATGCGTGTTAAGGAAGACAAGACTCTAGGACGAGCTTCAGATCCATTCTACAGTTGAAGGCTATTCGGAATGTCCTCATTGCACAATGACATCAGGCATCCGGCTCGGTCTCAGCCTGTCATGCCGCGGTTCGGTCTATATTTGAGCGGTACCACTGTCACGTCGATGTAGACAGGTTGTTAGCTCTCTGTCGGGGCAAGGTACATACTGTTGCGCGAGCCGCTACTTCGAGCAGCCAGGGCGGTCATGCATTTGACTCATCCTCACCCGTCCGCTCCTCATCCCACTTCGCCATAATACTTAATTCGTCCGCGGACATCGACGCATCCGTGCACGACGCAAGCATACGCAAAGCGCGAAGTCGCACCTATTTCGCCGACATTGTTCCACACGGGGGCCCTTTGCTTGGCAGGTGCGGGGAAGATCGGTGCCTGGACCCGCATGCCGGTGGCGCGGCGCAGTCAAAATCGCGGCTGTTGCTTGGTGACTCCCAAGTTGGCGACGAAGCCCCAGAGTCTGCTGCCTAAATGTCGTACAGCTGCAGGAATCCACACAGAATCCAATGCGGTCACTAATAGACATCCAATCGCCACTCCAATTGAAAGAAACAAGGACCGTCGCGAGTAACAGAACAACTGTCACTGCGCACTCTGTACATAAAGATCTTGTTGATCTTTAGGGGGGACGACCTCTTGTTGTTGAATCAGCATTTATATCCCGCAACAATCTACCTAATACAGGTGATAAGACGCGGCAGAGGCATAAGACATACGAAAACATATGGGTGGTGGTGGCAAAGAGTCAGCAAAAGTACAGAGAAACCAGTCGCGTAGCGTGGATCACAGAGTGGTAACAGTCATGAGTCGCCAGTCATGGGAGCATTCACCGAGAAGAAAACATAGATCATAAGAGGGGGTAGTAAACTGTCCTTCCACATTCCTGGTCGGGCGCAGGCTGGCGCGACGGGTCGGGAGGGGAGGGACGAGCGACGAAGGGGACAGGAGGTGGCGCGCGCTACTCGTGCTCCTCCTCGACTGCGACGTCGGTGGTGGGCCGCCCAAACGCACCACTGCGTCGCAGGAAAATGGAGGTTGCGCGTATGCCTTCGCGTGTCCCTAACAGACGTGTCGTGGACAGCTCGGGCGATACGGCGCGGAGTACGCTACGGTAGCGCTCGTACTGCGGGCACGAGGCGAGTACATGGTCGCGGGTCTGCACTGCTGCCCCGCAACAGCAGGCGAGCCCGCGATCCGGCTTGTTGATCATCCGGTAGTACTCGCCGGTGTGTGCATGCCCGCTACGGCACTGCGTAAGGCGAGCGAGCGTGGACTTGTCCAGCGAGCGAAGCTGCTCGGTAGGACGAAGCGACGGCCGTATCCTGTTCGCGGGCGCGTAAGAGTTGCGCCGCGTGTCGGAATTCCAGCGCGCGATCCAGCGCTCGCTCAGCCGCGTTGTGATGTTGCGGCGCGCGCGCGTGAGAGACAGAGCAAACGGGGCCGAGGACGTCCGCCTCGTCCCGGCCTTCGCGAGCTCGTCTGTTGCCTCCTGTCCCGCGATGTCCTCGTGTCCCGGCACCCACTCGACCGAGACCCTGTGACGCTCGTCCTGGCCCAGGAACTCGCCAACCCATCGCATGAACTCTCGCGAAAACTGTTGTCCCGCAGCTGGTCTGCGCTTGGAGATAACCTGAATGGAAGAATCGTTGTCAGCGAAGAAATGTACGTGAGTAAAGTCCGCGCATGGGATCGCCGCTGCGTACGGCAGCGCTCTACGCGCCGCCTGCAGCAGACCAAATAGTTCAGCATCGTATACGTCCGCCGCTTCCCCAAGGCCCAGCGACGCGGACGAAACCTGCCTGCCTTCGTGGAAGACTGCAACTCCAGAGCCGGATAGGCCGTCGATATGCGAGCCGTCGCTGTACGCGAGCACATGGCGACGGTCTCCTCGTAGCTCGCGGACGAGCTCAGCGTGCTGCAACGCCGCCTCGCGCTTGTTGGTCCCTGCGCGCTTCGGCTTGATGATGAGTCTGCTCGCGTCTCCTGTCGCGGGAACCGTGTCGTCCCATGGCGCGCGCTCGAGCGTGTCGACGCGCTCGCCGTCCGCCGGGTAGAGCAGCGCCAGGCGCTGAAGTCGCGTCATCTTCTTCTCGACCCTCGTTTCCACCGCCCGTAAGGGCGGTGGGTTCTCCGCGATCGCGCCAGCGTGCCAACGCCGCCCGAGGCGTTGTAGTATCGGGTGCGTTCCCGGCATGCGAGCAAAGCGCAGCGCGGCGCGTTCGCGCCGCGACTGAAGGACGAGGTCGAGGGGAGGAATGGATGTTTCGATGTTCAAGACGTCCGTCGGCGTCGTCTTGAACGCACCGACGATATGTCGCATGGCGCGCCGCATTACGACTTCCAGCGTCTGCACGAGCCCCTTCTGCTTGTCGCCCGTGAACCAAACCGCCGCGCCGAATAGTAAAATCGACATCGTGCACGCGATGTGTATTGAGCGAAGGCAGAGCGGGGAGAGTCCGCTCATGGTGTTGCCTAGCATGAGCAAGGCGTCGACGACCCCGCCAGCCCGCGCCGCCATCCGTCCGACGTGTGCGCGAAATGAAAGGCGTGGGTCCCAGTATATGCCTAGCCAGCGGTAGACCCCCGCTGGCTGGAGGGTTGCGATGTCGCCTGCGTTGGTGGGGAGACGGAGCGCTGGGCGCTCCACGTCGCGCAACCACACACCGTCAAGCTTGTGCATGCGCGCGGTGAAGTGAGTGAAGTCCCGCTTCTCGTCATCAAGGACAAGTCCTTCGTCGCGCGCCCATTCCTCCGCGACCGCGTAGAGCGCCTGGATGTGTCGTACGTTCGTATCGAGAGACTTGGACGAGACGTATAACTTCCCGTCATCCACGAACATGATAAGCTTGCCGAGGGACGGCGTGTCCTCCTCCGAGTCCAGTTCGTCCCGTATGCGTTCGGCGGCGACTCGTATGCGTGAATCGAGAGTCTTGCTGAAGATCGCGGCTAGGATAGGGGAGACCGGCGAACCTTGCGGGATGCCGGTCTCAACCGGTAACATCTCTCCTACCTCGCCATCCAACCGGAGAGCTGTCTGCCTATCCGACAGAAACGACGCAACCCATCTGACCGTCTCCGGTGGGAGGCCTCCTTCGTGAAGCACGGCCAACAGCCTGGGATGGCTGACGCGGTCAAAGTAGCCCGTAATATCGAATGTGACCGCCGTCGTCGCGAGCCCCCTCTTCGCCGCCGTCTCCACATCGTGCGCGAACGTAAGGCCGGCATCGTCAACTGAGCGTCCCGGGACGCCTCCAAACTGCGTCTCGGCTATGAGGCCCCTCTTCAGCGCGACGTACGCGATGCGCTTCGCCTTGATCCTCTCCAGTGTCTTGCCCATGCACTCCAGGCAGTGTATAAGACGATGCGCGCGTGGCTTGGTGTAGTCGGGCTTGCCAGGCTTGCGCAAGGCCGCCGCGATAGATCTACACCAAAGCGTGGGGTGGTAACCTGTGTGCGCGCAGTGGATGACTATGAGCGCCATCTCGTCCTCAGCTACCACCCATGCCCAGCACAGCGCTCTGCTTGTCTCTCCCGTCGGACCTGGCGCAGAGTCGGGATCCGGAGCCGTGAGAGCTAAGAACACCTCTTCCTGGGTAACCGGGAAGTACTCGGCCGCGTCTGGGACTGGTGTCGATAGGTCGGGATAGGCGTGCCCGAGGTCTGGAGGCGGCGCAAACAGCGCGGTGCGAAGCGCCGCGCACTTATCCGCGTGTTCCGTGGCTGGCGGGAGGTCTTCGCCCCTGTAGATGGGCGGTGTGGGGTACTGTCGCTGGCCTTTCGTCCAGCGCGGGAAGTCCCACATCTCCTTCGTCGTGCTCTCCTCCAACTTCCCCCTGTAGAACGCGCGCTTCTTCTTGCGTATCGCACGCCGCAGTCTCTTCGCTTGGTGTTCCCACGTTTTGGCGAGGCCTTCGAGTACGTCGTCGTCTGCGAAATACGACGCCGTTGAGTACGCGAGCTTGGCCGCCTCCGCTGCCTCCTTTGCCGCGTCCAAGTCGGCGTCCCAGAACGGCTTCGCGTGCGTGCTGGGTCTCCGTCTCGGCACCGCCTTGTCTGCTGCGATGCGAAGCGCCTCGTGGAATGCTGCGACCGCCGCGTCGAGTAGTGCCGGCGCGATCCATGCCGCCCTATCTCGGAGCGGCTCAAACACTGCTGCTCTCGCGTCTAGCTCTTCGCGCAGCGTCTTCTGGAACAGCGGCACATCAGCCTTCTTCCAGTTGTACTGGCCCGCTGCGCCGGAATCCATGTGCTCCAGCGCTGGGTCGAATGTCCACCTCAAACCCGCATGGTCCGAGGAGATGGTACTCGCAGGATCTACGTGCCAGTCATGTACTGTTCCATCCCGCAGCGCGGCTCTGTTAACGAACGTCAGATCTAGCACTGAGCGTCTCGTTGAGTTGCGCGCGAAGAAGGTCGGTTCGTCCGTCTCGTTCAGGATTGTGTAGCCATGCTCCTGAATCCACGCCACGAAGTTACGCGCCTCCGCCGTCGGCTCGTCCACCATGGTTTCCCATAGTGGGTGATGCAAGTTGAAGTCACCCGAGAACACAACGGGCATGTCCTGCGGAAGTCGGCGGAGAAAGTCGCGTCCAATCAGGCGCTGGATTGTCGTCTGGAGTTGACGTCTGGGACGTCTATCAGTCCCGTCCTGATCGTCCTGGAGGGGAGTCTGGTTGTAAATGGTGCAGACCAGTATCGGGCGGCGTCCCTGCTGCCTGACCTCCACGACCATCACGTCCAAGTCCTCCACGATGTCGTAACGCGGCACTACGCTCATGCCCGCTCGGATGCGATAGAACGACAGGACGCGCGGGCGCTCCGTCTGTTTGACCGCTCTAACAGGGAGGATGCAGCGCCAGCCCGGTCCCGGGTTGACAGCTCCCCGTTGCCCTCCTCCTATATCACCCCACCACGGCTCCTGGAAGCCCACAAGGTCGTAACGGTCGTTGGCAGTGTGCCAGAAAGCGTGAGTGTCTCCGTTCATCCTCGCCATATTCGCGCTGATGACTCTCGTCCTAAGGTTCGCATACGGATTTCGTGAGCGTCGTCGATTCATTGGGGTGCGTCGTGGATGAGGTTGCTGAGGTCTGGTCGGGTTCGACCTGGCGCCGGGTGTTCGTTGTCGTCGTCTACCGCCATCCCGTCTTCGTGACTCTGCTGCGACTCCGGCTCGGCCGTCTTCGTCTCTGGAGCGAACTTCTGTACGATGGATTGCAGACGCTTCGCCTCGGGCGCCTTCTGACCATTCTCGTCGTACGCCTTGCGGACGCGCTCGAAGATCTTGTGAAGGTCGCCCTTCTCCTCGACGGTCCACGTCGCGAAGTCGTGCTTACCACTGGCCTTCCCGCCAAACTCGAGTTGGAACGCGCGTGCGATGCTGTGAAGGCGGCTCTTCTCGAGTTCAGCCTCGGATCGTCCGTGTTCGGGTTCCCGCGGTGTAAGCTGCGGCACTGGCGCTGTCGCCGTGGGCTCTGCAGAGGCGCCTAGCGGCGTCGCGTTGCTTCCAGACGCGGGTGTGTCGGCGGCCTCTGGCGCCTTCTGTTTCGTGCGTGGTTTACGCTTCGACTTCTGCGCGGTGGAGGGGCCTGTCGTGGGCTTCCCACCGAGTGGCGGCGCACTCGAGTTGGAGCCCGCGGCTCTGCGTCGCGACGGGCAAGTGGGCTCGTTGGCCGCGTGCGGGCCATTGCAGTTCACGCACTTGAGCGGCATGTGCTCGCACGGTCGCGGTGGGCCGTCCATGCTATCGTCCCCGTTGTTCGCCTCTCGACACTCCTCGCATCGGTGCTCGTCCGTGTGGTGGGATCCCGCGCATATTCTGCAGCGGGATTCGGCCGGGCATCTAAGGGTGTTATGACGCGCGATGGGGCTCCAGCAGTTCGTGCAGGTGCTCCGCGTTTCCCTCTCCTCGTACCTCGTGACGAGGCATTGGTGGCCGAACACGTAGAGTCTCCTCAGGCGCAAGACCGCGTCCGCGTCCTCCGCCGATGCAAGGCAGATGACCATGGAGGAGACTGGTATCTTCGCGCGGGCTTCATCCGGTGCGAGCCACTGTACTGGTGCTGTGGCGTCCACCATCTTTGCGGCGGCGAGGGCGGGGTTTCCGAGGCGCAGGTCCATAAGAATTGCCTCTTCGTCAAGAAGCGAGTTAAGCGGGCCGTGCGTTGGTACGTTGCGCAAGGCGACCTTGAACCACTCCGTGTCCTCACGCGGACGGACGGGCCCGAGGATGTGTGCGGCTTTGACGATGGTGTCGGCATACTTGATTAAGTCGCGTGCGAGCGAGCCTTCTCGGGCCATGAGGACCAAGTTGCCGCTGGCTGACCAGTTCACCCCGGTCACGACGGGGGCCTCGATACCGTGTGTCTGCTGAAGAGTGCTGTTGATCTCCGCGTAGGTGTCTGCCAGAGTGTTGCGACGCTGGCGTAGCTCCTCCCTCGAGAGCGGGGACATGATCTGGAATATGGCGCGCCGGGGCGAGTGCCTGTTCGCGTCTGCCGGCTTCGCCTTGGCCGCAGAGGGTCCTGTCGCTTTGGCCGTGGTGGAGCTGGGGACTGCAAGGGGAGTCGACTCCTGCGGCGTTTTCGCTGTCGCCGCTTTTCCCGCGTACGAGTCTGGACTCGACTTGGTAGTCTCCTGAGGTTGTGCTACGCCCGCCTGAGAGACGGATGCGCTGGGGAGCTTCTGCGAGTCGTTTCGCAAGATGCACGCGTGCATCTCGGCGACGGCGGCCTCAACGCGGGCCATGCGATCCTCCAAGGTAGGCTGCTGTCCGTCCGCGACCACAACCCCTTGGGTTTCCGCCTCAAGTTCTCGCACCCGGTCGTTCAGGCGTTTAAGAGCGTCGCGTACCCACGAGGACTTGACCAGCGGCGCTGTAAGGCGCTTCGCGAGCTCGTCGATCGCTTCCGGTATCCTGTGTTCTGGCGCGTTTTCCAAGGATAAGGTGTCGGCCATGTCGACAGATCTGCTGTCGTCCTGGCCTTGTTGCGTCTGAGGGTCGTCGGGATCGCGTGTTGCTGACGCTGTGGCGTCGGCGCTACCTGGGTTGAAGAGCGTGCGCGGGGCCAAGATTCCCGCGCTTTCGTCTGCCACTGCCGCTCCGTCGTGAACCAGCTGGAGGTCGTCGTCGAGGTCGTCAGTCGAGCACGACGCGCGTCTGTCGTCCCTTTTGCGCTTTTTCGCCGGGTGCTTGGACGGCGTAGTCTGTGCCGCGTCTCTGACGCCCACCGTCACGATAGCGTGCGCTTTTTCCGCGCGCTTCGTAGGTGAGGCTATAGCGTTGGCCATTGCTTTCGCAGCATGAACGACCATGGCGCCTATGCCGCGCGCTTGACGGCGGCTAGGCGTGGACAGGTTCGGTTCGGTCTCGTAACCTTCGAACGCGAGCCCCGGCGTTTCCGCTTCATCTGGCGGTTTTTTATGGGGGTTGGCATCGACAGGGAGCCCATGGGGCCCCCCGCCGTCGCCAGGGTTGTGCGTACTCATGTATTTTACGATTTACTCGATTCGGAGATGAGGGCGCGGAAGAAAGAAGTTTTTACTGGGGGGACGACCTCAAGGGTCCTTTTACAGCGTACGATCACTCAACATGTCCACGGCTCGCCCGCGAGGACGTCGCGGCCGGAAATTCAGATTGAGCGTCGGCGAATACGGCTGCAGAGCGACATGGCCAGGGACGTGACCGCTGCCCAATGGGCTCCGAGGTAAAGGACAGACATGTGATTGTAGTTATTCGGGCGCAGAGATCTAAGAACGCAGGATCTCCTGTGAGGACCGGAGAGAAGGCGCGGTGAGCTTTCAATCCGAACTCAGCGAGGACAACACGTCTGTGTACTACCGAGAATGCGTGTAAAAATACACCAGAGCGTCATGGGGATGCGAGACGTGCACAGCGATGTGAGGGAGGTCGGAAGGAGGGGAGGAGAGTGGAGTGGGAGATGTGCGGCGTGTGTATATGAACAAGAAAGTCGCGCAATGTCAAAGTCCGGATGGAGGGAGGGCGCGTACGTATGGCAATGTACGAAAATAAGACACACATACATAACCCATTCATAACCATGCAACAATGCGAGAGAGAGAGAGAGAGAGAGAGGTGGAGGTGGAGGTAGGGAGGGGGATGGGAGGTGTGCAAGAAAGGAAACGGCAAGCGCGGCTCGCCCATTGTGTCACAGAGTCCGAGATTTCGTGACTTCACAAAAACAGCGCAATACCAAAGACTGAACAGGGCTGCCGGGATGCGATGGCGTCGACAGCTGGGCAGGTAGGCGCTCAGCCTCAGCAGAACACGCGGTGCCACCAGAGGAGGATCCGCTGCCACCACGAGCTCTTCCACCCCGGACTCCGCATGCGCTCGCCGACCCATATCGTGCCCGTACCGTGCCGCAGCGTCTCGCGCTCGGCACCGACGAGCTCTTCAGCGCCGGCCTCGAGGTCTACGTCCATATCCGTGCCGCGTTTCCGCGCGCGCTTGCCTGCTTTGGCCTGGAACGCAAACCGCGGGAGCTGGCGGCCCGTGACGAATGCGGGGAACGCGCTCAGTAGGTGTGCGTATTCGTGGTTCGGCAAGTCGGGTGCGACCCATACGCGTCGCATATCCTCTTCCTCTTCGTCATCCAGCAATCCTAACGAGTCTAATAAACCCGGAGAGTCGAGTGTTACTCCGAGCCCAAGTTCCGCGGATGGCGGCTGCTTGGGCGGGATGTACATATCGTCCGCGTCGCCATCAAGCTCGTTCTCGGGTGTGGCGGAACCGAAGACGCCGTTGGAAGATGCATAAGACGATCCAGGTGCAGGAAGAGCGACTTGCGTGTTCGAGGGTGACGAGAGGGTCGAAGGGACTGAGTGTGAAAGCGTAGGAGGCGTGTCTAAGAATGGGTCCGAGATGGCCCGCGGTCGACCAGCGCCTGTGGTCGTAGACACCGCAGCAGGCGGATGATCTACATGTGTCGAGGACCGTATTAGATGTATGTCCGGGCTGAGCTGCGCATTCCGCGCGTCAGAATACTCGTCGAACGCGAGTACCTACCGAACAGCCAGTCAGTCAGTCGGTCACCAGTGACGCACTCAGGCACATGAAACAGTAGACGTACGCCTTTCAGAACGTCTATTGCCTCCAGCATGAACCCCTTTCCACTGTGCGCGAGGAAGACGGGGGATAGGTCAGATAAGCGCGAATGACGCAGCGCAGAGAATGTGCTTACGCTGCCTCCTGGAACACGGCATCGTCGATTTCCCACTCTACACGGCAGCCACCCGCGCCACCCAGCTCTGCGGGCAGCGTCTGCAGCCGCATTACGGCCCACAGCGCGTCGAAGAACGGGGTCGTGCCAGGGAACGCAGGACTGCACCACGCAGCTACGAACTTGGCGAAGCGATCAGCGCGCTCTGCAGGCTGTCGAGACGCGTCTGCACGCGCGAGGGGTGACAACGAGCCGCCAGGTGAAGTGGAGACGAGGTGTGCGCGGAATTCGGCGCGTTTGCGGTTGGTCGTGTCGCGGTGGAACGCGGCGCGGATGTTGGCCTGCAGCTTAGTATACTGCGCCTTCTCCTGCGGTCGTAGGGACGCGAGACGGCGCGTCATCTGCTCCTCCGCGGCCGTATCCTGTTGGTAGAAGCTGTGGGGAAAATACAATGCAATTAGCTTAGTCTGTACGTCACAAGCGCGCATCGTGTCGAGCACGATGCACGAGAAGCCAATGTGGCAATATAGAGGGATACGCACTATGCACGGCAGGCTGCAGCGAAGTCCTCGAGGGCCTGGCGCTGGGCAGAGGCTTGTTGCGGTGTCGGTGCGCGGTTCGGTGGAGGAGTGCCGCTGGTGCGTCTGCGCGCATGCTTGACGGTCGGAGGCGTGCTGGAGTAGTTGTTGCTCAGTCTACGCTTCTGGTACGAGGTCGTGGGCGAAATTGGGCTGATAGGAGAATGCAGGAGCGCGTTGCCAGAGGGCGGCCCTTGCGGAATGTCGTCCAGGGGAGTCCCGTCTGGATACGAGGTGCCGTGCAGACGCAGCGGGGGCGGACGTCCGCGGACGTCCTTCTGTCGGTAGCTGGACATGGTCGTACGAGCGCGCGCTGCCCCGGTTCAGATGCTGCGCGCCAACTGCGACTCGCTCGGCGCCCTGATCCTGCATATGGCTAAGGTTGCAGACACAGACGAGTAATTTCACGCACGTATATCGACCTGGATACGGCGTCGGGCAGCGCGTGAACGGCCCGGACGGTGACGGGGACGGTTGGTGGTCAAGATGCAAGCTGTGGCACGGCACGATGCACCGCGCGAACCGGCCACCGCGGCTAGATTCGGCTGATAGCCTCCGAATCCCGTCTGTCGCGAGAAATCTCCTGCCCAGTGTGTGCTCGTTCACCGCGTATCGCGCTCGCCGTGCGGGCTCAAGGCAGCAGTGCGGTCTACGTGGACCAAGGCACGAGATGAGCCAGGCGCGCGCCAGTCTTGACTTGGCTGACCGTTCTGTGCCGCGGCGTGACGCGGGTCCTGCGGCACGTGGCCATCGCGGGCAATGTTCGCGTCTTGTCCTCCTAGATCCGCGTCCACATCGCGCTCGACGACGACCAGGGCTGCCCAGCGCGCAACACCGCAGGGATGGAGACCATGGAGCAGGGTGGGACTTTCGAAGGGGAAGCTGGCTGCTTGATGGACGCGCCCCAAGTCTTGACTTGTCGCGCAAAGAACTCTACCGCTCAGCTCCCGGTCTTTGTGTCTTTCCCGCACTTGTCTGTCTGCTCGCCTCCCTGCCGCGCGCCTGTTCATCCTCCGTTAGACTTCGCGCGCGCCGGTCGCACCTGAGGGAGCCAGGTCTGGGCTGCCTGTCGCCACAGGCATCTCTGTGGCGCATCCAGGATGCAGTACTTCTAGTCGGCACTTCCTTGTTCCTCGCTCATGCCCACCCTCTTTCTCGTCCTGCGCCCACGCTTGTCGTCCAGCCTCGTGCAATTCCGCACGCCCGCGGACGTTGCTGGGGCCTTTCGCAAACTCTGCGCTCGAGTCTCGGCCTGGTGTGCTTTTTCCATCTTTTCCAAACCGTTTTCCAACGAGAGCCGTGGTTCTTTGTTCAGCAGTCACGCTATGTTTCTTTGGCGTTCCTCCTTTCGGACTGTCTCGCGAGTCTTCGGCGTGCGACTTCCAACACTCGTCTATACCCATAGACGGCCACATACTCAGACGACAAGTCCCTGCGGTCCCGCACCGGTCCGGCTGAGCCTCGGGATGCACCCTTCTGACAGCGGACAGCTCCCCGAAAGAGACAGGCGGCCATGTGCTCGATCGGTCCGCTGGGCAGCACGCTCGAAAGCACCAAACTCAGCGATTGCTCCACGAAAGCGCGCAATGAAGCCCTTACGCTCCGTCGGCTACCCGGCTTTGCTGCTTCTTTGTGCCCTGCATGTCTGCATTAGAGCTTCCCCCGTGCCTGGGATGTGCCTCGTCGTGCGCGGTCCAGAGCTTGTGCGGCGCGTCGAGATCGACTGCAGAAGCACAGGAACGCGTTGCGAGACTCGCTCGCCCGCTTGTCGCGTATACGCTATTTCAATTTCCTTCTGCTCCGCACGCGAACGATATTGAGCGCCCCACTTCGCCCGTAAGCTAATACGGCGCGTGTCCGCCAGACAGGGGGAAGCGTGCAGGGCTCGGTGTCTTCGTCGAGGGACATGGTGACAATTCGCCTATCCGTCAGCACGCCGGTGTCGCTCAGCCTGAGGCCGCAGCAGCGCTTCGCCGTGCAAGCGCGCGTTGACAGCACACCGACTCTCCGCGCCGGGCTGGGAGCTCCGGGAGAGCTGCTCTCTTTCAGGTCTCTGAGTTCTGCGGACCCTCCAGACTACTTTCTCTGCGAAGTCACTTGCACAATCACATAAGAGACTCGCGAATTGAGCGCGCACATGGTTTGGAAGCAACTCGTTCCTGACGTGTCGGGCGGACATCAAGACTGTGCTCATAACCGGTGTGATGCAGGCTTTGACTGATTGCGTGCAGATCTCGCTGCCTGCCATCGTAGAGTTGAGGAACGGCTTGGGAGCAGAGTCGAGAACGGCGGGTGACATGGACATTTTGTACGCTGTCTCGCGTAGAGGACGACGAGAGATCACGCGTCGGTCGCTGGGACGACGCCAGCATAATAATGAATTGGCAGGACCACTTTGTTGACGACGTGCGTGATCAGATACGTATGTAACCGTTCGGCCGTGTTTTGGCATATCTGTAAGCCGATTTTGATATTCGATGCGCTGTTGCAAGGGAGGAGATTATTTCGACGGCCGGCAAATTGTGTAACCCAAGCCAGAGTCAGACAGCCCCGGGTAGCGGACTCTGACGCGCCGCTTCGCCTCTCTCCACCGCACCGTCCACTCGTCGCCGTCTCGTCGCCGTCGAGCCCAGCGGCGGCCATGTCCCTCGACTTTTCTAATTACCCCGAGCTGGACCCGGCCGTGTACCGCGACGAGCAGCAGCATCCGCTGCATCTCAACGGCTACGAGCAAGGCGCTGGCGCCGCTGCCCCGCACGACCGCTTCCCCATGCAGGACCATCTCTCGTACGGCGCGTACGCCGACGCCGACGACGCTGCCTCGTCGTCGTATTCGACCGTGCCGCGCTACGGAGCGTCCCTGCCTTCTGCGCAGTCTGCTTTGCATCAGCCACACGGCGCACATGGCCAGCAGCAGCAGCACTATCCCTACGGCTCCGAGTACCAGATGTATCCGCACCAGCAGTCCATGTACCCCGATCCCCTCGCCGTGCCAGGCCAGCAGCCGGGGCTCCCGTTCGACCTGCTCGGCTCGCAGCAGCAGCAGCCGCAACAACCACCACCGGGGGCGTCCCAGCAGGCGGCGCAACAGCATCCGTACCACCGCCAGAACGGGCCTGCATATCCGTACGGCGCTGCGCCACCCACGGTGCCCTCGAACGCACCTCTGTCGCAGCAGAGCGCTTTCTCTGACGTGCTCATGCCGTCCGCCGATCGACATCGTGCGATGCAGGGACAGGCGTATCCTGGCGACAACTACGGGCTCGCGCTCTCCTCTGCCCTCGGCGGCAACATGGGACCCTCGCCGCTCTCGCAATACGGGGATCGCTCCGTGGCTTACCAGTCGCCGGACTCGAGCTATCCACAGGCTCCGCCCGTAGCGCCGTCCCAGCAGGCGTTGCCCGTCGGTAGCACGGCAGACGACGTACGCGCGTACGACCACCAGATGCGCTTCGCATCACCGACAGGTCCCTCGCCGCCTCAACACCAAGCGGAACACGTCGGTGTCACATCGCCAACGGGCAACATCTCCGTCAACGATGAGCTCGCGAAGCTCAACTTGCAGCCTAGTCCTGGCCCGTCGAGCGCGGACCTCGTCTCGTTCATGCGGTATGTGCGGTCCGCTGGTTACGCAGCGGCCACCCATGATCTGAAATCTCTGACGCATCGCTCTTTGTGCAGTCCATACTTGGAGCAATACGTGAACGCGCCCAATCGTATTGCGTTTGGTGAACGGACGCTTATTGTTATGTCCTCCAAAGTGGCCCAGAAAAGCTACGGGACGGAAAAGCGGTATGTGCAAATCATATCTCGATCGCTCGGTTTCGGTCTTGCACGAGGCTTACTAATGATGCCCTCCCAGTTTCTTGTGTCCTCCTCCAACCGCGGTCCTCATCGGTAACGAGTGGTGGTCAGAAATCTCGCGCAGGGGCAGCGATCAGGGAAAGCTCCTCCCTCCCAGGGTGGTCGTTTCGATCTCGGGAGAACCGACGCCTCCGGAGTGCACTGTGGACTGGATAAGCGCTGCAGGCAAGTCGTTCGACCCTTCGGACCCTCCCCCAACGGATGCGACGACCTTCATCGGTCGTGCGGTCGGCAAACAGCTCTTCATTTCCGAGGTCGACGAGAAAAAGAAGAAGGTGGAGGCTCTCGTCCACGTCACGGCACCTGCCGTCGACGATGGCCCGGAGCGCGTGATCGGTATCTTCAAGAGCCGACCAATCAAGGTCATCAGCAAGCCCAGCAAGAAGCGACAGAGCGCAAAGAACCTCGAGCGTATGTCCTCGTGCCTGCTCCTGCATTCGGCTGCTTCTCACACGTCTGTTCTCTCGTAGTGTGCATTAACCATGGATCTACGATAGCACTCTTCCACCGGTTACGAGCGCAGACAGTATCGACCAAGTATCTTTGTGTCTCAGGGTCCGGGACCGCATTCAAGGGCTCTGACGGTGCTCCACTGCTTGACACGACCTCGCATCGCACCGGCTCGCCGTCATTCGTTGCACAAACGACCAGTTGGGGTAAGTTGCAGCTCGAATTGCAAATTCAATTTATGGCGTGCTCTGTTAACGATCTTCAATGCAGATTCGTTTATCATGTACATCGTTGACGTCAACAAGCCGCCAGCAGCAGCGGACGCAGCGGCCCCTCCACCCCCACCACCGTTCCCGGGTTATCCCTCGCCCCCTCCGAACGCGATCCCCTTCCAGGCCAATGGCTCGCAGATCCCCATCTACTACAACCAGACGGTCGTACTCCAGTGCCTCACATCTGGCGTCGTCTCTCCTGTGCTCATAATTCGGAAAGTCGACCACTCGACCATGGTTGTGGGCGGAGGCGTGCAGGACACCTCCAAGAACGTGCCAGACTCGTACTGCTGTGTCGGGGAGGTCTGCGGGGATCCCGTCTCGCAGCTGCACAAGGTCGCGTTCGAAGTGCATGATCCAGCGAAGGGAGCACCTGAGCTCGGCCATCCGGGTATGAGCAGTTCGTTTTTGGCTTGCATGGGCGAGAAGGTCAACACCCACCACCCGGAAGAGATGCGGGCGTGGAACAGCCCTGCGCACAGCTCCCCTGCGTCTCACTCGCCTAGCTTACCCGGCTCGCCGATAATCTCTACTCCCACGAGTGCGACGAGCGCCAGTGGCGAGTACTTTAATGGTACCGGCGGTATGTCGCCGAGCGACCACGACTTTCCCTCCTCCGATGGCGGCCGAGTACGGCGAAAGCGCAACTCGACGTCGCGTGAGGGCCGCGCTCCCACTGCTACGAAGGCACGGAGAGCTCGCCAGAGCTCGACTGGCTCCAATCGCGGTGGGAGTGGCGGCGAAGGCCCCCAGGCTGGTATGCAGGCCTCCGGCTCCCTCTGGAGCATCGACGTGGGTGAGACGTCCATATGGACGATTGTGGGCACCGACCAGGTGCGGTATAACTTCTACATCCCGCCAGCGCTCTTCGAGCCCGGCACGCCACCCCAACCATACGCCCATGCCATTCCGAGCAAGCAGGTAACGCCCTTCCCGGACGTCGTCAAATACCTGCCTCCCGACCGTGCAGCTGAGGTCCCGCCATGCTCGTCAAATCGCAAGGTGGCCTCCGCTGCGATGCAGAATCGTATGCTCACCGTGTACGGGACCAACTTCTCCAAGGCGGACCCGGTCTCCGTATTCTTCGGGACCGAGCCGAGCCCTCACGTCGAGGTGCGCTGTACCGAGGTGCTCGCGTGTCTCCCGCCGGAGAAGAACCCACCCCCAAGCAGCAAGCCGATGCTCCTCGTGCGGGGCGACGGTGTCGTGTTCCCGAGCAACTGCATGTATCCCTAGATATAGCCCTGCCCCTATTTGTCGCTTCTGCATCGTACGTACACGCGTCTCTTTGTCTCTCGCCCGTTCTTTGTCCTTCTTATACTGCTGGGGCTCTCGCTTGCTACTACCGTCCTCTCCTCTCCCACTCACTGTCGCTTGTCGTTTGCGGATGGCCTATATTGAACACCACTCTCTCCTTCCTTTGCTCCTCCCCCCTCTCGTCAGTCGGTTTGATTTCTGTGTTTCGACTATTGTCTCGACCTGTGCGTACGTACTTGGTTCGCTGTACGATTACAAAAAATTGCAGTACCCGTGGCTGGAAGGAACGTCGGATAGGGCCGGGACGGGCACCGCCTTCGCTTGACTTGACTTAACTCCTTGCACATGACGAGTAATCCGGTCGACGCGCTGTTCGCCATCTGGCGCTGGTACTACACGACGCTCGTCGTCCCAGCATCAGACTCGTGGGTCACGCGCGTGTCTTCGACGTTCTATGTGCTCGGTCTCGCCGTCATCGTGCCCATGGCTTTCATTACGGGACTCGTGCGCACGGCTTATAGACGCGTCTGCTATAGCTGATAGGCGCATCGTTCAGGATGTCGCGTCCTGGCTTATCATGCGGACGATGGGCACAATCAGCGCGGACTTGCCGCCCTCGGTCATCGTGCGCAACGTCGCGTCCGACGAGCACGAGCAATCAAAGACCTCGAGCAAGCCGACATCTCGACGACCAACGGGCTCGCACGGCCTCAACCTATCTATAACGCCCGCCAGCGACCCCTCGTCGTACGACTCGGAGCACGCGGCGAGGCACATGTTCTATGGCTCGCCCGGCGAGCACTCCAACGCAGCGCTCGCCGGCGACGGCATATTCTCCCCAATAATCTCGCGCGCGGCGTCACCAGAGATCTTCGTACGACGCTCATCGACTGGTCCAGAACCCAGCACGAGCAGCAGCAATTCGTCGTCGTCATTCGTCGACCTCGGCGCCAGCTCCAGCAACCTCAGCCCCGTCGACGGCTTGCGAAAGCGGGCGCAAGCATTACCAGTTTCGTAGCATCTCGCTATCTGTAATTCACGTGCGCGTTGTACTTTGCCCTGATAGACATTATAAACCTACTATTCCTCGTTCACCCCTTGCGAGGTGGACGGTGCTGGGCAGCGATTGTCGTGGATTTCTTATGCCACCTGTATACCTTCACGTACGTGCCAGGTGCTAGTACTGGAAACTAATGAATAGTGCAGACTCTATCGTATGCGTGATTCGCAGGTCACTGCAATGCGCACTGATCGCAACCTTGCGAACAGTCGACCTCTGCCGCCATACTCCATTCGTCCAACTCCTCTACACGCCTCACACTTTGTCAGTACTCATGTTACTGCGTGGCGAGGTATATTTATTGGATTATCGTCAACGAACATGTGCTTGCCACTGTATTGCGCGCGCCGAGGTGTCGTACATGTGATAACAGCATACTCGAGCATACAGCATCAGGGAGCGGCACGCAGAAATCACTACACGAACCGTAACTGCTCGCGTGTAAATTGCGACGGCTTCCACTGCAGCTCGGCGGGCTCTATGCGCCGGCGACCTTACGAGGATGAATGGATGCTGCGTGTGTACATAACTTTATTGGCACTGCAGCTCATGCAGGTGATGGACAGATTCACACATGTATGTTCTGGTGGAGGACTGTGGATTGCGCGCGGACAGGCCAGCGAGAGCGGGATGGATTGGTATTCATACACGTGATAAAAAGCATAAACGAGCAAACAGCATCAGGGAACAACACAAACGACAGCGTAAAAGCGCAATTAGTACGCGAACCGCAACTGCTCGCGCGTAAATTGCGGTGGCTTCCACTGCAGCGCGGCGGGCTCGATGCGCCGGCGACCCTTCGCTTTGTTGCGCTCGTACTGCGCCTTGACGGCCTCCGACACGTAGATAACGTTCTGCGCATTGTGGTGCTTGAACAGCTCGAGCGTCTTGCATCTAAAGCGCTCGTCAGCATGCGTTCAACGCAGAACAGCAAGGCACGCACGTGTTCATAATGTCGGCGTGCGTGATGGACGTCTTGTGCGCGATATCGTCGATACTGACGTCCTCCTTGGCCGTGAGGAGGACTTCGAGGATCGTCTCGGCCCAGTACGCGCGGTAGCTCAGCAACCCGAGGTCAGAGAGCGGCTTCTCCGGGCTGCCGAGCTTGTTCTCGCGCTTGCTGAGTTCGTATGAGAACTCGATGAGCAGCTTGCCGTAGCCGTGGCGCTGGTGCTGCGGCAGCGTGAGGATGCACGCGACGTTGTAGTTCTCCGCGCTCTCCTTCTCCTTGGAGAAGTAGCCGATGATATGACAACCGGAGTCGTCTCTCTTACACTGCGAGGCGATCAGCAAACCAGGGCAGACAGAGGGAAGAGGGCGTACCATAACATAATACAGGAAAGGTTGTACATCGTAATACAAAGTCTTGCTGTGGCAAAGTGTCAGGGGGTGAACGAGCAAGGAGGTCAATGACAACGTACTGGTCCAGGAAGAGTTTCGAAAGCAAGCTGAGGTTGCGACACCAGGTAGGCTGTCTTCTGCCGTCGATCTCGAAGAACGAAATGTCCTCGTATCGATAGATCTCGTTGCCGGGCGGGTGGAGGAGCTTGCAGCGCAGACGATGTCGCTGAAGCATGAACGCTGAGTCGTAGAAGCACAGGCAGAATTCGCAGATGTAGATGAGCGGCTTGTGCGCAAACTCGCGCGGGTACGGGCTGAAGTACCACGCCTCGACTTCGTGTCGCCCGATCTGAACGCGGTTTAGATTCTTCACGCGTGCGATCTCGCCCAGCGACTGCGTCATGCTGCCCGACGTGCGCAGCTTCTCGATCTCCTGCTCCTTGCTCTGCACGGGCACGACGGGCCCGTCTTCGACTGGCGCGGCGAGGTCGAGCGTCATATCCGCGTCTTCATCCTCGTTCTCCTCGTCCTCCTCGCCCGGATGCGCCTTGCGTTTCAGCGACGGCGGCGCGGGAGAGGGCGACGCGAACGTAGGTGTCGATGCCTGCGCGGTCAAGAGCTGGCTGCCACCACCGCCGTTCTTCTTGTTGCGCGGCGCGGTGCCCTTGGACGGTTTCTGCGCCTTCGACGGCGTCGGCGCGCCCGTCGCCGCCGTCGCACCGTGCTTGGGCTGCTTCGGACGGGGCCACTCGAGCTCGCGGTTGACCAGGATACGCTCCTGTGGTATCCATTCGTCGAGCCGTTTATTGAACTGGTCCCAATGGACGAAATATTCCTGCTTGGCCTCGTTGTTGTCGACCGTGCGCGTAGAAAGAATTTCAGCACGGCGCTCTTCCCATTCTGTGCTGGCGCTGTTGGTGGGTCGTCGTGCCCAGACGGTGCAGCCGCTGATGATATCCTGCGGCGCGCGCGATGGTTAGTCGCCACAACTGGAAAAAGGAGCAGCGAGCGCACCTTGAGCGTCCATGAGCCAGCTACAGACTTGACGGGGGGTGGTGCAGGTCCTTCAGGTGCTGGCGGTGCCATAGCTGCTCGTCGTCGCGGTCGACGCTGACGGGCGGAGACTAATGACTTGGCCGAACGACGGAACCGGTCGGAACCTGATCGAGCGGAACCCCAACCTGTTCTTACGTAAGGTCTGTGCATCCAGGGTCTCCCACAGTGCGTGAAACTCCTCGGATATTCGAAGGGGGGAATTGGCACGACTATCTCTGAGAATACTGTATATCTCCCGTCTTTGCGTGTACCTGAGAAGTTGTGGAGAGTAAGACAGGAAGGCGAGTGGTAGCGAATGAAATCGTTTGGATGTGCGAATGGGGAGCCGTCGCAGTTCTATTACTTCTCCAGTCCAAAGCTAAACATTACACGCAAGGTGGAGGGTACAGGTTTTATGCGTTAGGCTTCGTCTTTGGATCGAAGCTGCGAGCAGAGTCTGCAGTCGGGAGCACAGTTCTTGCCGAGCACGCCGTCCAGTCGCTCGGCAAGATTTTCGCCCAGGACCTTGTGTCCCTGGACTCTAGGATGCGTGCCGTCGATGGTATGCGACTCGTCGTAGTTCTTGTCGGTGATCTCCCAGACGTGGAACCGGACGGTTACTGCCAAGTCCTCCTGCAGAGTCTTTTCGAGGTCTGCCACGACGCCGGAGAGGTCGCGGGAGGCGAGCATGAGCCAGTCGTCCGGCTCGTCTGTGCGAAAGAAAGGAAACGGACGCTGCGCTCCGCGTGAGAATCGAAGACGCGGAGACGCGAGAACAACGCACAAGAACCACGACGTGCGCGAGCGTGTCCCTGAACTCTCCAGCGAGGTTGACAACAAATTCTCTAAGTGTCGCGTCGAAGTGCTCCGGCTTCATCTGTACGTCCTCGTCGTTCGTGCCTGCGACGGGACCGGGTCAGCGCGCGCTGCCTCATCAAGCCGAAATTGGACGCTGCATGCCGAGTGCAATAATGATAATGTGTGGAGCACATCGTTCCAGACGCGTGCGTTCTTCATGATGTGGAAGCGGGGATGCCTGCAGGGGAGAGATAGCGTGTACGGCATGAGTTCGACGCGGCGTGATGATGCAGGGGGCATCTTGTACGTAGGAATGCAGGTGGATGGCACTGGGGGACGTACGTGGAAGAATTTTTTGCTCAACGCGCAAGTGATGAAGGGGATCTCCTCCTCGTCTTCCTCGTCGTCGTCGTCGTCGTCGTCGTCGTCGTCCTTTGGCGGATCGACGAGCGTGGCGCCAGGATATGCGGAGATCTCTGTCTCGAAGTGTTCCACTCCATATACCGATCGCATGAGGCTTTCCGTGACGTACGGGTACGCGTCCCAACACCCTCGCGGCATCAAAGACGCGGTGTGCGTCTCCTCGCCAATTTCACCATTCTCCGCGGCGCCCTCTGCGAGCAGGGCATCTGAGTGATCGACGAAGCCGCAAGTGATAGAGTCGCCAATAAACAGCGCATTGACGCCCGGCTGCGTCTCGGTAGGCAGACAAACGTCTAGCGGGAGCAGACCGTCGACCTGGCATAGCATAGAGAGCGCTCAGCGGGACCGAGGAAAGGGTGAGACGAGATCGGGGCTCACGTCATCCACGACAATGGAAACGATCTCGAGGCGAGACGCCCAGTCGCTGAGGACCAGCTCAACGCACAGCACAGTGTCTTTCCCCAGCTGTTCCAAGTCTTCCGTTTCAACTGCGGGTATGATGGCAGTGGGCTGGAGGAACTCGCAGTACTTTTCAATGTGCGAGCCAGTCTGCGGGTCGGTAATGCGTGTCATGGTCATCGGGATGCCGCCGTTGTACTCGTCCAGTCTCTCGCTGTCTCCGGTGCCTATGTAGACCTGAGTACCGCGCGCGTAGAAACGGAGAGTCGCGCCCGCCCAGTGTGCCACCGCCTTCTGGAGGTCCGGCTGTAACAACCAGCGGCTGGACCAGTGTATGCGGGGGTCGGTGAGCGGGACTGAGGGCATTGTGTTTCGGGGAACAGCCAGGGGGTGAGACTTGTGTGGGAGGCCGACGGGCGCGCGGGATGATGGCGAGAGCGAGGAGAGCAAGGTGGAAAATGCCGCGGAGTGTTTGCGCTTTATTCTTCGAGTCTGCCGCGTCGGGGATGCCATCACCACCGCTCAAGCGCGTCAAGCTCGAGTCCACTCCCACGCCACCACACGAGCACGCCGCCGCCGACGACGACAAGGACGCCGACTACTGCATTATATGTCTCCAGGACATCGCAGACCGCACCACGCTCCCGGCCTGCGCGCACGACAGATTCTGCTTCGAGTGCGTCGTCGTGTGGACCGGTGAGCACCATTCTCCTTTGGAGTTATATTGTGCTTACTGGATTGGTCAGAACAGTCTAGGAAGGTGGGTTACAATATCATCTAGGCGGCTCGCTCACAATCTACGCAGTGTCCGCTCTGCCAGCAGGCAATAGGTGCGCTGAACCAGCCATCTCACAACGGACCACCCTCACGCCCACGACAGGTCCATATCTCGTCCACCACGTGCGCTCCAAACTTGACTTCTCCAAGTTCTATCTACCCCCGCTCCGTTCCTCGCCTTTACCAGACCGTCCAGCCCGCCCGCGCCCCTTCCGCCAGCAGAACACTCGCGCGGCCCGTGCACGCGTATGGGGACGCCGCGAGGACAGACGCGAAGAGGAGGCAGAAGAGCGCGCGGTAGAGAAACGCAGATGGGTCTATCGCCATAACCTCTACGCAAAGGTGCGTTCAGCTGCGTCCAGGTCGGCGACACGAAACTAACGATCTCTGCAGCATGTCGCGTCGAATGCTCACACCAAGTACCGTCCATATCCGACGCCTGCACAGTTCGCTTCCCAGCCAGACCTCGTCACGCGCACGACAACATTTGTTCGGCGCGAGCTTGCGGTGTGGAACAACGTCGACGCCGAGTTCCTCACGACATTCGTCATCTCGCTCATGAAGTCGATCGACCTCCGTAGCGAGGTCGCGATCAAGCTGTTGTCAGAATTTCTAGACATGGGTAACCCCTACGTGGAAGGGAACCGGTATCCGAATGCTGAGCACTTTGCACATGGTATGTTCGTTTCTTACTCTAAGATGTATGCTATCAGCTTACTCGGGATTATAGAGGTCTATAGTTACATACGCTCGCCTTTTCGCGAGCTTGCCGTGTATGATAACCAAGTTCAAGTGAGCTGCCTGTTCTTCTCTGCTCTCGCTTGTACTCATATGCACAACAGTATGATAAACCTGCAGATGGTTCAACGTTCAACCCCATGTTCGCATCTCCGTCAATACAGCACGTTCCAGTCCAGCGACCACGACCGCGTGCCCATGTGAACGAGTCAATGTCGTCCGGTGGGTTTCGCCCACCAGCCCACACGCGGCCACGTTCACGATCGAGAGACCGATCTGGTGCTGTGCAGGAGCGGTCACGCTCTCCCACTCGACACCATTCACGCCGACGCTCGCGGTCTGCTTCCCCGCGACGCGTTTCCGGAGCGCGAGACAGGTCCCGGTCACGCTCACGCTCTCCGCGACGACGAGCTTCGCAGCGCTATTCGCCCCCGCGCCGCACATCCCACCGCTATTCTCCGGAACGACGTTCGTCGCTGTCACGATCTGCATCTCGTCCAAGGTCACCCTCCCGTTCTCCTTCGCGTGCCCGCTCGCCATCTCCCCGTCATTCGCCTTCTCCGACTACGCGGCCCGTCCTCCTCGACCGTCTGTCCGATACTCTCCACGACGAACCGGAAGAGCCTCATCGTCAAAGTCAACGTCAACGCGCAGCCCAGCGCGCTCCGCGACAAAATGCACTCTCGAGCATCCATGCGCATTTGGGCGTCGGCAGCAGTATCGGTACTGCCCCTCGACGCAGAGTGACGATTGACCGCCGACCGCTCGCGGAGCGTTTCACCGACGCGCCACTACCCCAGCCTTCCAGCGAAACGCAGGACCATAACAAGCCAGAAGAACACTCGGACGAGGATCGTGACGGGCTGCAAGAGGACGTCGAAGCGCCAGTGCGTCAGGAGCGGCTGTCGCCACGGGAGATCATGGCGCGCACACGCGCGCGTCTGGCCGCTCTGAAGGCCCATGTCCAGGACCAGGAGCCGGACGGCGAAGCCACGTCTGGCAATGCTCACGACCCTGCGGAAGAAGAGGAGGAAGCTCCTCCCCCGAGTGCTCAGAGCAGACTCCTCCGCAAGTTGCTCGTCGCTCGCTTGGAAGAGGAGAAGAAGAAACTTGCCCAGATTTCCGCACGAAAGCAGACGTCTAACACTGCTGCTGCTGCTCCTGCGACGAGCACGAACAGGACAGACGCCGAAGAGCGGCGCCTACGTCTCGCGGCCAAGCTTGCGGCGGAGAAGCGGCGCGCAGGTCTTGCCAGCTCGTCGCGCGTGCAGATTTCCGTCGAGCAGTGAGAACCTCTTGACTGGGTTGTTTAGCTAGACTGTACGGCGCTGTTAGTCGTGAATGCACCAGATTCGTTTCCTTCAGTACTAGTGGCACTAGCAGCGCGTGCTGAATCGTCAGAGACGCGAGAACGGCATGTGGAATTGGGACCTCAATACAAGGGACATGTTCATACAATCAAAATATCCGCGTAGCAAATCGAAAGCATGGCGAGAGACAGCGTCAGTATGCGGAGCATAGCGAGGAGACCAAGAGGCAATATGCGGAAGGATAAGTAACGACCGCGAGGGATCGCCGGACGAGCGCTCAGCCCGTGAATAGCGTTACGAGGCCATACATAGTTGAGGCGGCGAAGCGCTGGTACAAGTTAGACGAACATTCAGTTGCGATAGCAGGGGACGCACGATTATACTCGTAATGGCGACGAATGCGAGGACGAAGACCATGTAGGCGCGTTGCGTCTGGCCCTCGCTCGCCTCTGTAGACAGAGCCTTGCTGGACTCTCCTCCACTGAGGATGCACAACGCAAGGAATCCCTACACAGAGGGTGAGAAACCGAGGTAGGCGGCGGCACCAACGGCCTATACGCACATTCGACAGGACCCAGAACAGCAGGACCTGACATCCAGATACTCGTTAGCACAAGTTTACACTCGAAGAAACGCAGCACTCACATTTGTGCGGACGTTGGCGTAGTAGTCCTTCGCGGCCTCGTCGAGATCCCCACGGCTCCGCTCGGGCACAGGCACAGGTTTGCGATTCCGCAAGTTGCCCAAGGCCTCCAGATAGGCGTCGTCGAGACCGTCAGCGTCGAGCAGGTCCATTTCGACATTTGCTTGTGTATCTTGTACGACGGAACCGAGATCCACCTGCACTTTCTTGTCCTCGCCTTTGGTACCCCTTATGTCCCAAACGGATTGTCAGCAAAGTTGAACGCGACACCGACCAACGAACCATGAGATCTATAAACGCAATAGAAGTCAGCCCGACGCGACAACGACGGGGAGAGAGAGAGAACACGCACATCGTCCAAATTGGCAAACGCGTAGATGTTGAGCACGTTGACATACGCAGGCGATAGGAGGAGATATTGCAAGGAGCACGTGATGATGTGCCATGGGTCGAATGCCAGGACACTCGATGCCACATACATGCCGTAGGTCGCGAGGAGTGAAAGCACCATCTGGCCGTACATGCTTCCACCCGCAGCGAGGACTCGGTACGCGCAAAGGCCGGCGCAGACCAGCATATACATCGTCAACAGCGCAAAGAACCACACCGTCAGCGAGTACTTCAACTTGGACCTGCGCAAGTATAAGTCGTGTGAATGTTCGGCACGATTGGTACGTACCCGCGAGGCTTGTTTCCCATAGAGAACAAGAAACATGCGACAAGAAGCGAAGCATAAACGGCTTGGATAATGTTGTTGAAATACTTGATGCCGCCTATGCCTGGGATGTCTTCAACACCCGACGTCAACAGGACCTGGACCGCGTTCAGAAGTGGCCGGACAATACAAGCGATTACAGATACATACGAAAAAGATGAAGTAGTTGCCCTTCGGAAGAGGTCAGTGTCCGTAATGATGGTGTCGCAACACTACATACGATGGCGAACCACGCGAAGACGAGGTTAATGACGTTGTAGAACGCCTCAATCCCGAGCATGACCTTGCGGCCGACAGTATGCCCCGAGCGCATAACCTGACCGACATGCCACAGAGCGTAAACAGCAGCAAAGAAGGAGCCGTTGAGCCAACGGCGGCGTTGGAGAATGACTGTACATGCTCAGTGAGCAAGCTGATGCGCACTGGTCGGCACGACGTACATTCAGGGAGCGTATCTGGCACATCTGTCTCTGCTATGGCGCCAGGGACGTATCGCAGAAGCCTGCGGCTGGATGAGAAGAGTGCGAGCAGCGAGCATACCACGACAAGCTCACCAAGCCGTGTTAGGTCGCGCGACGAGCTCGAAACACAATATTCGCTAGGAGTACAGTCAGCGCGCCACAACTTTGATCCACCCAGCAGGAGTGAGACGTACGTCCTCGGCGAGATCTGCGAGCCGCAGTCAGTCTTTGCAAGCAGCGCTTCGTTCATGACGCACACATGTTTGAGGTAAAGATATCGGTGTCACGACCATGTACGAACTCTCCCTTGAAATAGGACGCCAGCGGTCCGTTGCCGTGCTTATCGTTGCACAGCGCAATATATCTAGTACCAGTCAGTCTCAAGTCGTACAGACGAATGAATGAAAACGAACCTGTACGCCGAGAACGCTCCAGGCTATGAAGAGAGTTAGAGCAACACGAGACCAGTACTAGGTTGCACACGCACAAGAACGCTGATGTACCCGAAAGCAGCCTCAGTCGGCTTGTCCAGGATATTGCTCATCTTGTACTCGAAGTTCTGCGCTGCAACGAGCGGGTTGAGCAACCCGATCCATCGACGGCCCTTGTATACCGCGATCTCTCCACACGCGCCGCCGACGTTCGAGTTCATATCGAACGTCTTCCAGAGGTGGTACAGACTCTTGGGACCTGGCCGCGTGCCGACGTCGAGCAGGACGACGACGTTCGGCTGCAAGACGTCCGCGAATGCGTTTAGAGCCCAGCGATGTGAGTTGATCTTCTTCGCGTTGTGTTCCTAAAGGGGTTATGAGCATGAGCGCTGTCCGATACTGCAGAGACGGCAGACCTTGACGAGGAGGATAATCTGCGTTGGGACGATACCCTTGTCCGGGTACTTGAAATGCAGGTCAGGGTCGAGGCCGAAGCTGGTGGTGTACTCGAAGAGATGGCCATGGACAGCGTGGCCGTTGACGAAGCTCTTCATGCTGTCGTCTGCACAATGAAGAGCTTAGTACACAGGTACGATTTCTAGGGACGAACGCATACCGCGATATATTCCAAGTACGCGCACTGGGCAAACGGAATTCAGCGCGGCTCTGTAGTGGAAATGAGGATGCAACTTACGGCAATCCAATACGCGCGGATGGACTTTCTGGCGTCCGTCCGCGATTATACAAACGACAACCTACACGTCGTCAGGATGAGCATGTACGTGTTCCTCCGGGCCAATTCCCAAGTACCTTCTGCCACGAGTCAGGGCCCCACGTTTTGCTCGACTTCCTGGAGCACAGATGCGAAATGTTCTTCATAACTCCGTAGAGGGTGCGTGTGAAGAGCACCTCGTCCTCGCTGTACGTGCAGCAGACGTGAGTGCATAGAAGACGCGCAAAGAATAGCCAAGACGCACTTGTACATCGTGATAACGACCATGAGTTCCGTCGTACGCTTCAACGTCGTCTGTCGCAGTCTGTACCTCTTCCTGGCGAAGTCATCGGGGTCGCACGTCACGGCCTGGTACCTGTGGCATGATACTCAGTGTCGCGTCCAGCACGGGTCATCCTGGACAATACCGTAGCTGCTGCATTTCGCGTGGAGCGCCCGCCATGGGCAAAACGAGTTTGCTCGGGATCTCGAATCCTGCGTCGATAGTTCCATTCTGCAGCTTCAGCTTCCTTTTCTTTGTCTTCGCCCGTCGCTCAACGGGCCCAGGGGGTACCGGACCGTAGTGTTGGCGCGATTGCTCGATATGAGGGGTGTACTCGAGCGTGCTCATGCTGTTCGCGCTTTCCGACGCGACCGGCAGCTTCTCCGGGTCTGCCTCGATGTCATGCTTCTCCACGATGTCGTAGTCGTCAGGCGTTGGAGAGCGTGAGCCTGGCTCGCCATATCTTGGCGCTGTGTAGTTGGTGACGCGGACATGGCGGTCGAGAAGTGGACTTGGTCCGCGTAACGCGTTAGAGACTGATGTGGCAGCGGTTGACACTGGGCGGGAGATGCCGTAGCTGGTATTCTGCGACGAGTACTGACAACAGTGAGCACATTGGCGGGCAAAGGGCGGTTAGCAACTCACAGACCGTGTACCGCCGTATGACGGTGGCCGATGGCCGGGATAGAACGGTTCTGTGTAGCTGCCGTACATGGCGCTCGAGTCCGGCTGGTACTGCGAGCTCGCATAGTGGCTGTGGTTGTAGTCGTCGTAGTCGTCGACGCGCCCATAGCCTCTCGCCGACAGGAGCGCGGTCTGGCTGCCAGCCGTCTCGTGCGACGACCTCCCGCTCGAACCAGACGCCACGGAGTCAGGTCGTAGGACCCCAGACTCGCCGCGCTCCTCTATAGGCGAGAGAAGGCGCGGCCGGGTGTCCGGCGACGGCGAATAGCGCATTTGCAGCACATTGAGCGCGCGTTCGGGTTCGCCAAGACCAAGCTGGTGCTCGACCTCGAGCTCCTCGTCGGTGGTGGGCAGCGGCGAGTGATAGTAGTACTCCGCGCGGTCCATGGGGAGTCGTCGTCGTCGGGCGGCGCGTCGAGCAGCGCGTCGAGCAAGGGGGGAAAGAGAAACGGACTGCGCTTCGGCGACAGCCGCAAACGCGCCATCGGCAACAACCGCGCGCCAGTCACGTGCCACGATGACTTTTTCAAGGTCCAAGGATATTTTTCCAGCTTGCTTTTTATTTTGCATAGTATTATCGTGTCCGAGATCTTAGAGGCGGCTTCTTGTGCACAACCGCTGTCGTATTCAAACCCCGCACCGTGCCTTTGCGTTCTACCATCACCTTTATTTTCGCGAAATGGCTTGCGGTCCACGAGCGCTGTTCAATGCTTTTCCATTTTCTCTTGCCTTTTGCTGACGCGCTGGTGCTATTCGTCGCTATTGGAGGACTTGCCTCCGAGTCACAGCACGCGTCGAAGGGCCGATTGGCAGAGCATTCAGTTGGCTACATACACGTGAAGACGCATCCGTCCGCCCAGCTTGGTATCGAAGCGGTCATGCATACGAACGCATGCGCATGCGCATGGCTCAGCTCACACTGGACAAATGCTGCACTTCGCTTTCCGCGACGTCCGGACCCACAAGCCTGATGGCTGAGATGTGATGCTACTACCAGTCGTATGGCATGCTTAATAAGTATGCGAGTGGCGACAGGTTGGCCCCGCACTATCGACGCATTGCTGCCACCTCGGCATCCGAATCGAACTCGCAAGTACACATCGCGGATTATTCTCCCTGGCAACATTGACTCTGAATAGACTCAGTGTACTGCGCTTAAGGTTTGAGACGAACGCATTGCGGACCTGCGGCACTACGAACGTATTTCTCCGGGCTACTTGAAAAGCTTCAAGTTCTGCATCTTCGCGTTCTACGGCCCGGCACCGACACATGGACCTTCTTACGAGGCAATCGCTTATTAATTTGTTCTGTAGTAAGAATAACTCGAACTCCTTCCCACGCTGCTGTCTAGAAAGTGGCACTGCCATCTCAGCCGCACTGGTCCTATGTATTCCTCTGCATTGGCACCCGGGTCCTTACCATTGCCTTGCGCTCCCTCTTTGCTCTCTCCTCATGACGGCTGTAGAACCACTCGTAGCAGGAACGCCGACGCCTTCAGCGTACCTTCAAGGTACGTTGTCGTCTACGTGTGCGCGTCGTTTACTCAACGGAGTTCGCCGCAGTTGCGTGCACGGCTTGGTACACTTACGACTGGATCTTGACGTTGAACGACGAAGTAGCCTCCTAATTCTTATACACATGCGAACCTCTCATTACTCCTGCCCCTTGCCTACAGTTCGAGTACATCTGGGTGAGTAACGCAATCTCCTTGAATCATTCGGACCTAACTGTCAGAGCGCAGCGACGTCGATGGAGTTTTTCCAAGGGTCTTTTCCTCCTCGTGCGCAGAGGAGAACCCAATACCTCCGTCTATCTTACGTCTAATACAGATCCGCGTGACCACGGTTTTCGTACTCGCCGCAGAGACAGCGCAATACGTTTTCTTAGAGAATCTCTCTGAATCAGTACGCCGTTCCCGAAACCCCGCGCCATGGAATACTTATCCTCATCGCAGCAGTGCGCAGGATTGGAGGCGTCTTAGTAATTGCTTACAGGATGAACATATGCAACGTCTTCTCGTGGGCGCTGGCCATCGCGACGGCTGTTATCGTCTTCGAAATAGACAGTATGTCTCGACGGCCTTCACCTACACTATTGACTCTCATTTCCGCACGAAGTTGTTCTCCAGCTTCGAGTATGGGTCTTGTATAGGAAGTCACGATGGATCCTTTACTTGAATGGGGCGCTGTTTTTGGGAAATCTGATCTGTGCCGTCGTGCTGTTCCTGCAACTATTTTCCAAAGAACAGTGTGCGTACCTATAGCGGCTCAAAGAACCTTAGCTTACTACTGACTACATCGTAGTTGTCGAGGTACCACCATGGATCCAAGGCGCCTGTTACGACATCCGACCGAAGGCCCTCGGGGCAATATGGGCCGCCCGTATGTCTTGCAGCAACTCCTACTGAAATATAGACTTACATACCCGAAGCACTTTGCTATGAGATACATCTCACCGTCCTGATGGTATACAAAGTGGCGCGCGATCATCGCCTTAACGGTCATCTGGAAGGTCCGAGTCTGGCATCGACCCTTGTCCGAGACTCGGTGCTCTATTTCGTCTTGTGAGTCCGAGATCGTACTCTTCCTCTTGTAGCATTTTGCTGATACACCGCGAAGACTTGTGGGAGTTGTCGGTCTTAACATCGTCTTCTGGGCAGAGACGAAGGTTACGCCTGGTGACTCCGCCGTGAAGTGAGCTCTTCTTCACCGCTCTCGAAGGCGCGTTATAACGAGATGCCATGCAGTCTTATACATGCGGCTGGAGGAATTGGGGGTGGCCGCATCATTCTCAGCATGCTGCAGGCTGCGCTGAAGCCAACTACATCGCTTGGAGAGACCGGAGTTCTGTCGACGACACTTGAATTACACGACCGACGCGACCGACGGTATATTCCCCTATCACTATATTTGATACCTTGCTGAAGATATTTACAGAGTGAGAGGAAGGCAATACACGACTTCCTCTGCGTGATACTTCACTTGTTTCCCCCGGCCCGAGTCGATATCGGGTTGTTAGGTTATTGAGCTCGAGGGACATTATACCATTAGTTCGTGAATGATGTGTACCAAGTAGTGAAGGAGCGCTTAAATCAAGCTGCACTCCTACTTATGTAAAAAAACCACTGTCCACCACACATGCAAACGACGATGACCACGAAGTCTCCGAGTCTATCGTTGCCCTTGCCGTTCTTGGAGATCGGTGTTCACCTCTCGGTCACAGCCCCTACCCAAAGATCGTAGGAGATACATCGACCTTGCGGGCGTCGAGCCGCAAAGCTTCGAGTGAAGATTATGTTGCTCTGCTGCGGGTTTTGGAACACTTTGGCGATTCTGGTGATCGAACAGACATGACGTTCGCAGAGATGATGCCAAGATAACATCGTCGCGGTGCGCTGCGAGTTGCGGTAGAGATTGGCAACACTAAATGTGAAAGTCAAGGGCAATGTCGCTGTATATAACATGCAGAACAGAGATATGTAAGTAGAACAGAGATATGTCAGTCATCAGAAGATCCAAGAGATTCACGACAGAACATGTAGTAACAGCGAGGCAAGGAAAGCTTCGCCAACCCGGCAATGTGCGACCCAAACGCATAATCATCAGTTATGGACTACTTCTGAAAGCATCGTGAGAAGTCGCGTTAACAACATAGGACCAGTGTAACGTACCCTTCGTAACTTGCGAGCCGGCGTCTGGCTTGGTTGAGCTCGCGCTCGCGGTCCTTTAGCTGCTGCTCAAGAGCGGAGCAGCGGTCGTGCAGCGCGATCTTCTCCCGCTCAAGGTCCGCCTTCTCGCGCTGGAGCTCCTCGATCTTCCGCGCCTTGAACTCATTGCCCTTACGCTCGGCGGTATACCGCCTACGAATGACGGGCAGGTCGTTGATCATCTGCTCCAGCCGCTCTTCGGGCGACAGTGACGTTCCAGGCGTATGCGGCGTCATGGGCGTCATCGGCTGCGAGAGACGGATGGTGCCCTGCGACGGCGTGGACGCAAGTCCGTGCATACGCGCAGCGGTTGAGGCGGAAGCTGTAGGCGTCGGCGTGCTCGGCGGGTAGGGCGCCATGCTCGGCACGGTATCCTGCGTCGGGGGACCGCTGAACACGTCCTCGTCCATTCCGTCAGCCTGCGGATGCGGATGTGGCGGGAAGAGATGAGGAGACAAGGAAGAGTCAGTTCCCGGTTAGAGCCGGCGACGCGCGGGCGTAATGGGCTCACCGATTCTGTCTCCGAGATCCACGTGGGAACACGTCCGACGCCGGTGGTCGATCCAGACGCGACGCGGGACTGCGTCGAGTCGGTGCTCGCGGTGAACGCTCCTGGCATCCGCTGGCGCTTGCGCGCGACAGGGCTTCCGTCGTTGGGCGCGGGCGGGCGCTGGCTCAGAGCCGGGTACATGGGGTCCCTGGCCGCAGAACGGGGTGGCGTGCGCACGAGGTCGATGCTCTGGTACTCGTCGTCGGTGGCGTGAGTGTCCAGGTCATGTTCTTCCTCCTTGCCGAGATCAGCAGCTGGCTCTGGAGACGGCGACGGTGCAGGGCGACGGCTGGGCGTAGCAGGCGCCACCACCGAGCCCTGAGGCGGTCGCGAGAGGTGGCGCTGTACATCTGTTCTCGGTTCCGACAGATTGGCACGCAGCGGGCGGGTATGGCTTTGCGGCTGAGCCGCCGCCGAGGGCTGCGAGCTGGCGCGAGGACCAGTTGGCGTCACGGGCACAGAGGCCGATGCTGGAGCCGTGCTCGTCGTGGCCTGGGACTGTGCAGCGGGATGCGGCGCCGCGGGATCAGGTACGCCATGCTGTATCCTCAGCGCGTCGACCTGGTCCTGCCAATCTGCGCGGAATATTCAGCAGCAGGACCAGCATTTCTCGGAATATGACACTCACAGAGCCAGCGACGTGTACAGCCGGGGTTATCGCACTTGTAAAAGCTCCTGCCATGGCGTTAGCATGTCAAAGCCGCCACAAGAGCGAAATTGACGGCTACGCACTTTCCTGCGTTCTGCTTGCCGGGCCCGGCGGTGAGCTTGATGGCTTGTATGCCGCACGAGCAGACGACGTGGCCGGCGTCGTTAAAAGGGCCGGGAATATTGACAATTTGGGACGCCATGAAGCCAAGAGTCGCAAAGTCCCGGCGGCGGGTGCTTCCGCGACCAAGTCCCTCCCCTGGTGGTGAGAAATGGACTGTCCGACATGTACAAGTAGGGAGAGCGACGGATTATACATTCCATAGTACGGCAAGTCTTTAAGGCATCGAATATTTACAAAGCGGCTGCAATGTGCAGACGAGTCTACAGAGTCGGAAGTCCGGGAGAGCACGAATCACAGCACGTTAGAAGACAAACACCACAGCGGGAGAAGATGACAAGCAAGATAACATCAAGTACAAGATATTCCGTTGATTTCGCGAGCAAGCCTTGGAGCTTAGACAGTACGTCTACAGCAACTGCGTCAAATCCTAGCTAGTCATCATGATGGCAGCGAACGTACCTCTCCAGAGACTCGATACGACGGAGTGCATCCTTCAATTCCTTTTCACGAGCTTTATCCCGCTTCTCTAATGCCGTGCACCGCTCATGCAGAGCACCTTTCTCGCGCTTCAGCTGCTCCATGGTCTTTGACTTGACCGCGTTCTCGCGTTCTTGTGCGCGTAGCTGCCGTTTGACGTTCTTGAGCTCGCGAATGATGATGTCGATCGGCGAGTCCGAGTCGGTCTGGTCCGCCGCTGAGGACAACGCAGGCTCAGACAGACGGATGGTGGACATCGAAAGCTGTGAGGGCGATGGCGAGCCGTGAAGCCCGTGTATGCGCGAAGCCGAGGAAGAGTCAATCGTTCGATTGTGCGAGCGCGAAGAAGAAGACTCCGGTGCAGGACCAACGAGGCTGACGACTTCGTGCAGACTCGGAGGTGGTACGCCCTCGGGAACATCTTGCGCGGCAGCTGGTTCGTTCGCGGGTACAGGGTCGGTTTCAGCACGGAGCTGAAGGTATACGCATGAGGATGAGAGTGGCGCTATAGGGTCTTGAAAGGAACATACCCAAGCTTCTACGCGCCCGATGCGTGAAGGCGTCGACGTCGCGGCGCGTGGCGAAGGCGAGTCGCTTCCAGACGCAAAAGTTCCAGGCATACGTTGTCTCCGACGACCAGTCTGTCCGGCCGTTGGCGTCGCATCTACATTTCTCGTCCCCTGTGTGCGTTGCGCGACGTCCACAGCCTGAGACGCGTCGTCCGTAGCAGACACTTCAACGAGTTCGGTCTCTTGTCCAGAATCGACGTCCGGCTCCGCAACGGGGGATGGTACACGCGGAGCCGGAACAGCAGCAGGAGGTGCAACAGCTGCAGACGCAGACGCACTTGCAGCAGGACGTGTAAATTGGTACTGGATGGTCGTCACCGGCTCTGTAAGATGCGCACGAAGCGCGCGGCGGTCTGAAGGTTGTGGCTGCGTGCTAGTGGATGCCGCAGGTTGGGAGCCCGAGCGCACAGGCACCGGTGGCGTTCGTCTAGCTGTTGCGGGTGGTTGTGCAGCTAGTACGGGAGGAGCAGGTGGCGGGACAGAGGGTGTAGGATGAAGAGGGAGTCCTAGTGTTGGTTGTGGCGGCCCGATAGCAGCGAGCGCAGCAGGCTCAGCAACATTGTGCAGTTGCCTCAACTGCTCAATAGGTTCTCCAAAGCCTGCAACAGCGTATTCAGCACTGGACATACACACCAGAGAGAGAGCTGAAAGTCGTACAGAGCCAGTCCCGGCTACAAACGAGCGAGTTATCGCACCGGTAGTAGACTCTGCGCACGCGTTCAGCGTTTAGCAGCCGAACGTCGCCACAATGGGCACTCACCGGCCTGGATTCTTCGCACGGGGTCCAGACACATCCTTGGTCGCGCGTATACCACAAGAGCATAAGACGTAGCCCTCAGCATCGAAAGGGGACGTCCCCTGCGACGCGAACGCCATGCGGGGAAGAGCAGCGGAAGTTCCCGTGTCGCGTCGCGTCGAGAAATGATCCCGCGACGCGTCCCGATGGGAAATCATGTCGATCGTACTCACACGGAGCTCTGGAGTTCCTTCAACCATAGAGGTCTGGTTTTGATTGTCTACAACACGATTGCACTGCGGGCAGGAAGCAGCGTCAAGTTCTCCCGTTTTGCCGAACTGCACAAGAACTGCGTCCAAGTCCGTGACAATCTCCAAGCGTTCAGGCACGGCCTACCGTAGTAGTCTTAAGTGTTCTCTTACTGTTATACTACTGATTCAAAGTGAAGCTTTGGGCTTGCCTTATCTTATCTGACATTTCCTTGGATCCGCGAGGGGTACGGGCCAGTGACGTTTGAGACGCCGCTCCGGCACTTTGACTTCTACTATCATCATCGCGACATGACTTGCGATTCATGAGCCCGTCAAGGTTCTATCACAGTTGCTCTTACCGCGCTGGTGGGGATTGTCCTATAACATGACGTCGCAAGGCTCGCACCTCCTGGAGTTGCACCACTGGCTATTTAAGACACGTCCGTCTATAAACTCCCAGACGTCTTCTCGCAGCCGTCCCGCATACAGCGCGGGGTATGATGGATTGAGACCTGACTTGCGGTTAGATGCTGCGCTTTCGCGGGGCCGAACCCCAGGCAGCTACGGTACCGACACCAGACCCTTGTTGCGATGCAATGTGCTATTCATTGAGCCTGTACCAATGCGTAACTTGCACTCCTTCCCACGTCACTGTCCAAGCAGGAGCACAGTGATTCCGCACAGATCTATCCCCTGCTCGGCATCCACCGTTCGCTTGCGAGCTGTCTTTGCTCTCGCCCTGCTCATGGCTGCTGCAGAACCTCTCGTAGCAGGAACTCCTACGCCTTCAGCTTACCTTCAAAGTGCGTTTCTCTATGTCCGTGCGTCATTACTCAACAGACGCCGTAGTTGCGTGCACGGCTTGGTATGTGTACGACTGGATTCTTACGCTAAACGACGAGGTAGCCTGCCAGGGTGTCTATACATGCGTACATCTCACTGTCCCCGTCCCCTGTTCACAGGTCGAGTACATCTGGGTGAGTGACACAATCGTCCAGGTCGCTTCGGCCAATATCCTAACCGCCAGACCTCAGCAACGCCGATGGAGTTTCTCCAAGGGTCTCTTTCTCCTCGTGCGTGGAGGAGAGCTCGATTTTCTCATCTAACCTTCAATTGTAGATCCGGGTGACCACAGTCTCCGTACTCGCTGCGGAGACTGCGCAATACGTTTTCTTAGAGAATCTCTCCGAAGCAGTATGTTATTACCTGGTTCCGCGTCTTGGTACACTTACACTCGTTGCAGCAGTACGTACGATCCGACGCATCGTCGCTCGCTCATACCAGACTGAACAGGTGTAACATCTTCTCTTGGGCGCTCGCCATCGCCACCGCTGTCATCGTCTTCGAGATCGACAGTACGTCTTGCCAGAGGGTTTCTCACGAAGGCCTGATGCTCATCCCGCACCAAGTTGTTCTCCAGATTCGAGTCTGGATCCTGTACCAGAAGTCACTGCAGATCCTATTATGGAATGGGGTGTTGTTTGTGTTGAACGTGCTCTGCGCGGTCGTGCTGTTCCTAGAATTATATTCGAAAGAGCAATGTGCGTGGAAGTACCAAGGGGACCTTGGCTTATTGTTGACTAGCTCGTAGTTGTTGAGGTACCACCGTGGATTCAAGGCGCTTGTTACGACGTTCGACCAAAAGCCCTCGGGACAATATGGGCCGCACGTACGTCCTCCGGCACTCATAGGCACAGACAGTTGCAGCCTGACCGGCACACAGCACTCTGTTTCGAAATCAATCTCACAGTTTTGATGGTATATAAAGTTACGCGCGATCATCGCCTTCATGGTCGTCTGGACGGTCCGAGTCTGGCATCGACCCTTGTCCGGGACTCGGTTCTCTACTTTGTCTTGTGAGTGGTGCGATCTATTTCCAGGTCATCTCTCATGCACTGCGTAGGCTGGTGGCAGTCGTCGGTCTTAACCTCTTCTTCTGGGCGGAGACGGACTTGAAGGTTACCCTTGGTGACTCGGCTGTGAAGTAAGCGCTGCGTTGTTACTCGCCGAGGCGGCTGATAACAAGCTTCGGCGTAGTCTTATACATGCGGCTGGAGGGATTGGAGGCGCCCGCATCATTCTCAGTATGCTACAGGTTGCGCTGAAACAGACCACATCCATCGGGGTTACCGGAGTTCTGTCGACAACAATTGAATTACACGACATAAACGACCGACGGCATATCTCCCGTCACGGCATGGGAGACCCGCCGAAGATACTTGCAAAGTAAGAGGATGACTTCCTCTTCATGACCCTTGACTCGGAAAGGTTTGGGGTTCACGAGGACGGCTTCGTTTCAGTCTTGAATGGTATGTAACAACAGTGTACGACTATACTTCTGTTGCCAGTAACTGTGACTCTCAATCACATTCATTATTGACAGCCGGCGGCGTCTGAGATCTGAGATCTGAGCGCTGCGCCTTCGCCTGGAAGCCCGTATCTCCGAGTCCGTCTGCGATACGGAGTTTGCCTTTGCCCACCATCCTCATCGGTCTTCCACAGCTATATCCCGTTCTGGCCAGTTCACGGCGCTCTCGTACGGTCCACTGCTTGTTACCAGTCTCCACTGCGCCATGGAATAGTGCGCCTCCGTACTCGACTCCAAATGGGCGACAAGCTATACGCGTTCAACTACCGTTTGCACAGCCCTAAGCGCTACCTTCATGTGTGGTGCTGGCTGGCACTTGTCACGTCCCTATCCGCGTCGTCATGCTTGACGGTCAGCCGCACATACACCACCAAGCTGTGACCTCTGCTCCTCGTTGCTTGCGCCGGCGCTCGGCGCGACATCGCATGGACCCTAGATGCTACTCTCGTCGCGCGCCTCGTCGCTCTTCTTTGGAACGCCGGGACCATTGCATTACTGTAGCGACTCAGAACGCGACCCTCACGGACCGGTGTACTACCAACCTTGGCCGGGCCATTCGCTGCTGCCACCGACGGTATCCTCAGAATCTGCTCGAGCGCGGTGGTACTGGCCATAGGGTGGACATAGAGCATATCATTCTACTGAAACTACTACGTCGCGCGAAGACAAGTTTCGAACGTGATAATCGGGGTCCGACGTTGGCTGTGGTTCCGCTTTGGGCTTACTCGCGTCCAGACCCTGGAAAATGTTTTGCACAGGGATGCCCGACCGCGTGCATCGGACTCAGCTAAAGCGCGGCCCAGCCCACTCGGAGTGATGGTCTCTAGCCTCTCAAGGCTTAATTTGCAATGGCACGCGCAATGCACACAGATACGTGGCCCGATTTATACACTCCAGACGTTCACAGTGGGCGTGCACTGGCGCGTGATGGATGAAGAGGTCCTTAGGCCGCAGGGGTAGCCACCGACAGTGCCGCGACAAGTATGGCGTGCAAGTCCGATAGCAGAACGGGGTACTGTCTGAACGGGTGCAAAAGTTCACCCAGTGGGAACGCCCGTGTCGCCGGTTTGAGCAGTGCAAGCAGGCCGATTCTGGAGATGACATTATCCAAACAGACAGGAGTTCGCTTGATAATGCTATCCTCCCACGTTAAAGCCAGGACTATCTCCTCTTCCCCTCCCTTCCTTGCTTAATGAATCTTACTGCGGGAACACCCACGCCGTCGGGTTATTTGCAGAGTAAGTCATTAGCTTGCCGCTTCTATGCTGTCCACTTACCAAGGGCTGCCTTACAGTCGCTTGCACGGCCTGGTACGTATACGATTGGATCCTCACGCTGGATGACGAGGCGAGCACAATATTAATCAGCGTCTTCATTCGTCTGATCCTGACTCGTCGTTCCAACTTGGACCTCGCCTAACAGATCGAATACATCTGGGTGAGCTACACTCCTCAGAAGGAGTCCAGAAAATGGCTCAGTGCATCTGCCAGCGCCGGCGCTGGAGTTTCGCCAAGGGCCTATTCTTTCTGGTGCGTCGTGGACTCGGGTGCATGCATACTACTTCTGCTCATCTCATGATTTACTCATAGATCCGATTTACGACCTTTGGCTTGCTCATCGCCGAGACTGCGCAATATATCTTTTTGGACAATCTTTCCGAATCCGTACGCTTTTCCTGTCATGACATGTTGATACGTTACTGACACGCGCTGCAGCAGTACGTGATGCGCTATAGAACTAAGACTGCTCCTCAGCCATTACATACGGAAAGATGGACTGGACAGCTTCGATTCGGACTGGACAGCTTCGGCGCCGAGTATTCGCCGTCGAAGTCGGCCGTAGATTACGTAATCCGGAAGGGTTCTAGGTAAAATATACGGTATCCGGGTGGGTACTTATGGTCTCAGAAATCACTTTTCCGTCGAGATCTGTGCGGGGGACACATTTCCGGGCATTCGGCATTATAAGTCCGACCATTCCGAAACAAATTCGCGGCACATACGGAATTCCAGACCCCTATGGTTCCCAAGCACACTGAATTGTGCTTCAACACTCCAATCAATCCAAGAGATAGGAATAAATGAGGCGGGAGCATCGGCTGTACCGCATTGTTTTGCCGATACGTCAAATGCGGACCCATTTGTCTTAACTCCAGATCAGTGACCCAGAGTATTGTTGTCACTGTCTCTGTACTCTTGAAGATCTTTAGAGATATAAATAGACCGGTTTATGACTTAAAAGATGGTTCAGGGCGAGATATTCCGTCTTGAACTCTGAGCCCGGGATACTTCCGAGCCCCGCCTGCCCGGTATCTCCGTTCTCCATCGGCACGCTCTGCAGACTAATTATAGCATATATAAATATGTCAAATATGCAGAAATCTATTACTCCTGTAGAAATGTTCACTATAGAAAAGATGCCTTTCCGTATCGGAGGCAGATCTGTTACGAAAGGGCCGGACTTATCATGCCGAATGCCCGGAAATGTGTTCCCCGCACAGATCTCGACGGAAAAGTGATTTCTGAGACCATAAGTACCCACCCGGATACCGTATATTTTACCTAGAACCCTTCCGGATCACGTAATCTACGGACGGCGAATACTCGGCGCCGAAGCTGTCCAGTCCGAATCGAAGCTGTCCAGTCCATCTTTCCATAATTACAGATGCGGTATATACTCGTATGCGCTAGCTATTACGACGGCTGTTATAGTCTGCGAGGTTGACAGTTCGTCTCGCTCATTTCTGCTTCTCCGCCCTATGCTCACTGCGCGTACTAGTTGTCCTGCAATTCCGCGTCTGGGTTATGTACGAAAAGTCACGACGAGTACTCTGGGTGAACGGGGGGTTATTCCTTGCGAATATTTCGTGCGCGGTCGTTCTAGTCATTGTGTTGTACTCCCAGGATCACTGTGAGTATTGCGCGTACAGTTGTTCCATCGTTGACATCGCTCCAGTCGTCGCAGTCCCGCTATGGATCCAGGGCTCATGCTACGACGTCCGACCAGCGGTCCTCGGGACTATATGGGTAGCGCGTACGTCCGCAGCGTATATCTCCACCTCCTATAACTCTGCTTATGCATGTGTAGCGCTCTGCTATGAGACGCACCTGACACTCATGGCGGTGTACAAACTCGCGCGCGACTACCGCCTACACGGGTATCTCGGCGGCCCGAGCCTGCTATCGACCCTCGTGCGAGATTCCGTGGTGTACTTCGTCTTGTGAGTCACCTTCTCTCGCAGCCGAACAACGTCTTTACTGACCTGACGTATAGAATAGTGATTGTAATGGGGCTCAACGTATTCTTCTGGGGCGAGAGTAAAGTAACTCCCGGCGACTCTGTGGCAAAGTACGCAACAGTCTGCTGCTCGCTGATGCAGAACTGACTTACAAGGATTTACAACAGTCTGATACACGCGGCTGGAGGTATTGGAGGAGCACGCATCATTCTCAGCATGATGCAAGCGGTGCTGAAGCCTGCTATCTCCGTCGGGGACACTGCGGTCCTATCTACGAGACTCGAGATGCGTGCCATGAGCGATCGAAGGTATGTTGACACCATTGTTCACGTGACAGCCCCTCCTGACTGCGCTCGCATGGCCAGAAAACGTGTAGGTCTAGACACGTCCGATAGCACCCTGAATGGCGACTCCGAGGTCCGCCGAGTTTACGACGGGATCATGGTAATAAGTCCTTAATACCCAAGACGTATCACGGTTCGCTCCTTCGATCATCATTACGAAGAACGACATTCAAACGCGCTTTCGAGCTCCGACGCCCTCTCAACTTACCTTCTTCCGATCCCTGTGATTTCGAGCGTGGTGTGATGGAGGTTTGAATAGAATCGGCGACCGTAACATGTCTCTCTTTTGTTGAATTGAATCCAATCCTTCAATTAAGTTTCAATTCACCTGAGTATGACGGCGATGCACAGGCAAGTTCAAAAAGCGCGTGGAATGACTTCGATCGGTACACGAGGATTGATTTCGTTACAATTACAGGAATACAATCATGGGATCAGTTGGGAAATTGCCAGTGCAGAGGGATACAGATGAATGGAAGTGGTCCGGGTATCTATAGCGAAGCCGGTCATCGGGGGTAAAGGATGCGGTATACAGTATCCTTGGCCGAATGCCAGGACGCGATGATGGGCACGTAGTAAGCGTACGCTTCGCCGCCGGGCATGTCCCATTTTGCGCACAGATGATCGAGGAATGACTGCATGTCGGGCGTGTTGAGCATGCAGAATAGGTTGACGAGGTTCTGCGCTTCGCTGATGTCAAAGTTCGGCGGATACGAGCTTGCTAGCACAGTATTTTCCTTCCACAGCGACAGTTCCACGAGCCAGTGGCCTGCGTCGAAGCTGTGGCGCAACAGGTCGCCGTGGGCACCAGACGCGATGGACACGCCGCAGTACTTGCACTTCAGATCCGAGTCGTCTTCGTCTTCAGCGTCGTGATGAATGTCGTTGCCGTCAAGCGGGTCGTATTCTTTATCATCTACAGGAGCGTCAGCGTCATCGGCCACAGCAGACGCGCCTTCAGGTTCAAGTGGTTGAACAATGGCTTCAATGCCGTGTGTAGACTGCTCCTTGCAAGAGGTCTTCCTTTGACGTATACGCGTTGGAGGTTGCTGAACGACGGGAACCGAGGATGGTGGACCGTGAGACCGCGTGCGACGCGCAACGGGGGAGTTGGACATGGTAGGAGAAAGGGGTGACGCGTAGCGGAGTTGGAGTTGTGGTTGAATTATAGAGGGGTTCGCGACGTTGTTCTTTTGGGAATGAGCGAGCGTGGCCCTGGGATGTTCGGGGGGGTGGCGTTTCGAGCGGGCGCTGGCCGTGTCATTCATGCACGAAACTGGCCTCTGTGACAGTCACAGATCGGCATGATCTGTGTAAGGGTGCATGACTGTGTCACGGCGGGAGGATAAAGAGTTTATTGCTAGCGGGAAAGGCGAGCGAGGTGATGGGCAAAGGACAAGCAGTGGAAGGAACTTTCCGAGCGTCTCCGAGTCCACCTTGCCCTTTTTCGCACTGAAACGACGCGGCTTCACGCACTTGAGTGACTTCGCCGCGTTCTCGGGGCACTATATATCCCTTGCGCGTCTGTAATCCCGATACGCCTGCCTGTACTTGTCACAACCAGCGACTGTGCCGTCAGCTCGAGTCCCGTGTGCACTGTACGGCGTCGACTCGGACAGGTCTGGTCTTCTCTTCTCTGCCTGAGTATAGTCGACGCTCGAAGGGGATTCATGATGGACAGCCCAGGCACGACCGTCTGCATCGCAGCCTGTGCTTCTCGACCCCATGCACTGTCTGTCAGGGCTTTCACTCGCTCGGTTCCGCGACCTCAAACGCCCACGGAAACCAGCTGGCCCTGACCCTGTACCCCATATCAGCAGCCGTCTCTCACGTATGGGTGCCTCGTCTCTTCTACCTGAAGTCGCCAACATCTGGGTCGCCTGCTGCCAGTGTGATAAAGGCATTCGCTCAGGCTGGTATCAATGGCGACCGCGAGCCTTGCAGCAAGTACTCCGACGCCAACGGGCTACCTGCAAAGTACGTTCCTATCTCAGGTATGTTGAGACCAATGAGATGAACACAGCGCTCAACAGTTGCGTGCACGAGCTGGTTCTTGTACGATTGGGTCCTGACACTAGATGACGAGGTAGGCTCGTCGCAGGCAGACGCCTTACTACGCCGCTGCTGAAGAGTACGGGAGATCGAATACGTTTGGGTGAGTCAGACTGAGACCGTATCCTACCCTCAACGGTGTATGTCTCACACCTGCAGCGACGACGATGGACGCTGACGAAAGTGCTCTACGTCATTGTCAGTTTTTTCGAGTTAGCACAACCGCAGACACAGACACAGACATCTGATATCCTATCGCAGATTCGATTTACCGTTTTCGTCCTGCTCGTTATTGAAATGGCGCAAAACGTCCTCTTGGAGAATCTGTCCTTAGCGGTACGCCTTCCCAACTTGAATGGCAGTCGTGTATTAATGACCATTACAGCAGTCCGTCTCATACTAATATACCTAAGCACTTTACTGATACTGCGACCAGATGTGAGGTTTTCTCGTGGGTGCTAGCGATTGCGACCGCTGTTGTGGTCGTCGAAGTCGACAGTGCGCCAAGTCAGGCATTATGCCGCAGTGTAGATGCTGATGCCGACCTCTCTAGTTGTTCTCCAACTTCGTGTCTACGCCATCTACGAGAAATCGCGTCGAATTCTATTTCTGAATGGCGCGCTTTGCATTGCGAATGTCGTCTCCTCGGCCGTCATCCTCGCGGAACTCTTCTCACAGACGCACCGTACGCACCTTTTGTCCTGCAAACAAGAGATAAACTCTGATATTTACGCCACTGCAGCTGTGACGGTGCCGGTATGGATTCAAGGGACGTGCTACGGTCTGCGGTCCAAAGTATTAGGAACCGTATGGGTAGCGCGTACGTGCTATTCTGCATGCTCTTAGCTCTGAATGTCAATTGAATGGCTGCAGCGTTGTGCTATGACCTATACCTGACCCTGCTGTCTGTGTACAAGCTCGTGCAGGACTACTGGCGCTATGGGCGGATGGGCGGTCATAGTCTGCTCTCTGTCCTCGCCCGCGATTCTGTCGTCTACTTCTTTCTGTGCGTACACTCACTCCGAAAGCATACAGTACCGTATGCCAGCCGCTCATGTTTTGTTCGATCAGGCTTGTTGTCGTCGTGGCATTGAACATCGCCTTTTGGACGGCAACACCGATAACGCCAGGAGACTCGACTGTCAAGTGAGTCACTTGGCACTTGGCTACAGTGCACGCACCTGTGCTGATTGCAACGTCAACAGTCTCATCCACGCTGCTGGTGGAGTTGGTGGTGCGCGGATCATTCTGAATATGCGGGAGGCGGCGCTGCGTCAGCCGTCAGGACTTGACAGCGGCGGTACGCTCGTATCCACGGCGTGCGAGATGCACGTCAGGCGTACCGTGCTGAGACCTCGATGCGCTGAGAGCGCGGTTATTCGTGTTCAGGGTTGCGTGAGTGATGCGGACAGTGACACTCTGGCTCGGGATACGAGTAAAGCTCAGTGACCAACGACGAAGCTATGCTCATGGTGACGCATATTATATGTTCTAGCCTGTCATGACGGTCATGCGATGTGTTTGTACATCATGTTTGTCGAACTCGACTCACGCAGGTGTCGAGCATTCGCAGATGCTGAGAATTCGGTGAGACTTGTGAGATACCCCATGGTTGTACAGACTGCGAGCGTACGATAAATCTGCCAGTGTGCCGAGGGGTTCGGCAGCCCCGAGAGGTCGCAGACCGGGGAGGTGTCAGTTGTGCGGCTCCATAAAGGCTGGGTTTGAACCCCATTCGCTCCTTATCTGACGCCATGAAGTTCACCAGTGTGACCGCTACACTCCTGGGCTGCGCTGCGCGTGCGTGCTGACTCTGGCTGTGGGCGGTTGTGGATGCTGACCTGGTCTGGCAGTCGTCAGCGCGGCCCCGATCCGCGTCGTCGTCGTGTCGAAGAGCGTCGACGGCGCTGTACCAAAGTTCCGTGTCGGCCACGCGGCCGCGCACCTGTACAACAGCGACAACCTCGCCAAGAAGGACGCCGGCGTCGACGAGCCCGTCTTCCACATCCTGCCCTTCGCCCCCGACGTTGCGCCCACCCCGCCCTTCGTCCGCCCGGGCCGCATCCACTCCAACGCCAACGGCGAGCACAAGCCGTGCGGCGGCAAGTCGGTGCGCATCTCCAACTGGTTCAGATCCGCCGTCGGCCTCCCGCCCATCGCCGCCCACAACGGCCACGCCGTCAAGTTCCACGCCGCCCCCGCCGAGCCCATCGTCCATGTTGAGCACCCGCACCGTTACCACCACCGCCGCCCGCACAACATGGGCGGCCACCTCCCCCACGCCCCGCGCCCCTTCACCCACCGTCTCCAGGTCGCCCTCCTGACTCTTGGACCCTGGGAAGGCCGCATCGTCGCCTTCGTCCTTGGTGCGTATTGGTCCCGGCCCACAGCCTCGCGATCGGCGCCACTTTACTAATACTGCTTCAGGCTGCGGCATTGGCGTGCTCCTCCGTCTCGTCTGGGTCATGTGCGTCATCGCGTTCCGTTCGGTGCGCCGCTCGAACGAGGAGGACGTCGAGTTCGACCTCGAGGAGGAGGAAGAGTACCTCCTCCCGCCGCCCGAGTACACCGACGAAAAGGTTGTCCTGGCCGCGGCGGAGGTGCAGCCCCCGGCCCCGCGCCAAGCATGATTTCTTGGACCCTTTCTTGCCCAATAGCTACCTTTCTTGCTCACTACTACACGTGCATTGCCTGCAGTGCGCTACCATCACCCGTCCAACTCGTCGGAGCAAGTCGCTACGCCGCACCACACTCGTTTGTCCTACTACCCGCATCGTGTATCATTTTCACTGGATGGTGTTGAATATCCAATGCGTCACCGCACATCCTCTTCTGCCCGGCCCCGCGCGGCTCTCCCTGAGATCGGTCGTCCGGCACTGTTTTAGGCGTTCTGGCGCATCGCCTGTTCAGTCGGCACCGAAAGCGAGCGCTCTAACTTTACTGTAAGGAGGAGTCCAACTATTTCGTTCGCTAACAGGACTCAGTTGTTATGATTGGGTGGCTTAGGAGTAAGTAGGCGGACTATTACAGTAGCCCGAGCTTAGGAGAACCAGAGTGAGGGCAACATTGATTATTCGAGCCATGAACTTGCATGAACCTTGTGGCAAAACGAATAGTTCCTGCTTAATTATAGGAGGTAGGAGACATATACGTCCGACGCCGCTTGCCTGCTTGGCAGAAACTCTTGCTCTTGCCGGTGCTGCCGACAGCAGCGAACTCGTCGACGCAACGGCGTCGAATGCCGTGGTCA
>KV425926.1:153790-168804 GCA_001632375.1 Exidia glandulosa HHB12029
TGACGAGTTCGCACAGCAGGGATCGCGCCAGTCTCGATCTGTACGTGTATGCGGAGCGGAGGTTCTGCCTGGACTATTTGTCGTGAATACTACAATATACTATGTGCGTGCACCTTTCTCAGTTCCTTAGTTTCTCCAGAAAGGAGCTTGGAGGAGAGCATGTACATACTATAGACTCAACTCGCGTTGTTGCTATATACGCGCTTGGTACACAATGCTACTGCAAAGCCCTTCCGCTTCCTTCAGAGCGACGCTCCAGACTGCGACGCGCGTACATGACGCCTGCGGAGCGTACGAAGTCGCGGCGGAGCGTGTCGTGCAACCGCTGGAGAATGACGCGGGAGCTGGAGCATGGAAGACCGGGAGCACTCCAGAACACGGAAGGCAGACCGTTCGATCCGCGGATGAGGAATTTGTGCTCACAATCCGCATTATGAGCTTGAAATAGGCGGTAACAGTAGAGGCAGGCAAGACTGGATGTGCCGATATATGCGACTGCGCCGCACATGGTGTGCACAATGTTGAGCAACGAGGCCTCGGGGTGTATGTCTATCACCGAGTCGTTATCGCCTAGCTGGATACAATAAGCCCGAAGGGGACGCTCGATGCTAGCTTCGAGATCGGATTCGAAGTTGAGATCCAGCCCGTCGTCACTGGCGTCGTACAGGAAATGGACTCGAGCATACACGTCCGGATGGGAAGGGTCGATGCGGAAGCGGCCTTGAACGGGTTTGGCAGCAAGCACGGTGACGTCGAGTCCCTCGAAACGGGAGAAGGCGCGCAAGTGACAGAAGCTGCTTAGATGCGTGACAGCGGAAACGAGCGCAAAGAAATCCTGCAGAATGCCTCGTACAGGAACACCACCTTAGGCAGAGTGAGCGAGGCATTGGTTGCACCAACAGAGAGCTTACTGCATCGGGACAGGTTATCCAAAAGCTCGCTCATCCACTTGTCGTCCTTATTCTTCTCCCGAAGAGCAGGTTGTACAGCATCTTGCGCACCATGAAGAAGAGTGTGGAGTGCGACCAAGTCGTCATCGCCGCGTTGGCAATTTAGCACTCCCGTCGTTACATCCGCTAGGCGATGGGACAACTTTTGCAGAAACGCGGTTTGGAGCTCTGCGAAATATCCAGCGAAACCTGGAGCAGCGACGAGCTCGACGGCTGTGAAGGGCTGGTTGAGAGCGCGCTGCACCACGTCAAGAGCACGCGCTATTTCATTGTGTACTCGGTTCAGTAGAGCTGGCCAAGAATAGCGATACTGCTCGATGACGAAAGATCGATGAAGTGCCTCGAATTCCGGTATCGTCCTGAAAACAGCAACTTTTCTGCTGCGTTGGACGATAGCAGTGACGTCGGCATTGCGGGCTGCCGTCTGCATATGATGCCACACTCCTTCCAGGCGCCGAAGAGCGTGAACCGGAACACCAGCCTTGTGATTGGACGCGACGACGACGTTGATGCCCTTAGCGAGGTCCAGTGCGACAGCGTAGACATCACCGGCGTCATGCACGCAGACCGTCGCCAGAGCGTCGAACGTTTTCATCGTCGCGACGGTGAGCGTTTTCTTCGGATCAGCGACGACTTCAAGCTCGCGGTCTTTTTCGTGCTTGTGGTCCTGACGGATGTCCTGCGGAACATCATGAGGGAAGCAGGGGGGTAGAACAGCGAGAGGCGCAGCGAAAGGGGAGAAGGACATCCTGGGGGGTTGTTCAATGTTCATCAAGGCTTTATACCGAGCGCCCAGCGCTTGTCTCCTTGGCAGAAACATGCTGCCGACAGCAGCGAACTCGTCGACACAACGGCGTCGAATGCCGTGGTCATCGGTCCCCACGCCGCCCTGGGCCCGCAAACGCTCCAGGCTCGTCGTCGGGCTCGGCCTCTGCGCACTGGTCCTCTTCTACCTCGTCGCGTTCCGCGCGCCACCCGAGGAACCAGCGCCGGAGGACTGGGACCCCGAGCACGACGAGCGTTTCGCGCAACCTGAGCCGCCGCCGGCTATGATGAAGGGTGCTGCGCGAGCCGGGAACGAGCAGAGCGACGACGAGCGCGCGCTTTGGCGGACGCGCGCGGGTCGGGTGCGCGACGCGTTCCTCCACGCGTATCATGGCTACGAGCAGTATGCCACATGGCCGGACGACGAGCTGCGCCCTCTATCGAATACGGGCGAGAAGAATTTCAATGGCTGGGGTGTGACGGTCGTCGACTCGCTGTCGACTATGATCCTAATGGGTGCGTACGTGTCGTGGTATCTTTCCATACAGTCCCACTAATACTCGCAGACACGAAACCTGAACTAGAACGCGCGCTGGAGAAGATTGCGAGTATGGACTTTAAGCAGGTTTCCGTGCGTGGCCGCAGCACACGAGCATGAGCTGGCGTCTCACTCGCTACCCAGAACTCGCACGTCCCGTTCTTCGAAACGGTAATACGATACCTCGGTGGACTGCTATCCGGCTATGCGTTGACAAACAACACCGTCCTCCTCGCGCGTGCGGACGACCTCGGTCGGAAACTGCTACCCGTATTCGACACGAAGGGCGGTATACCGGCGTACTCTGTCAGCACCGACAAGTGAGTGTCTGTTCGCCTCGTATAGCTGTTGCTGAGGCCTCTAGGGGCACACGAGAAGACTCTGGTGGGCGATGGGGACGGTCACTCATTGCAGAGATCGCGTCGTGCCAAGTCGAATACAAGTACATCGCGCATCTGACTGGGCGACGAGAGTATTTCCGCAAGGTCCGCCTTAACTGCGTCGAATGCTGACTGCTGACAAGGGGGCCAGGTAGAACATGTCATGGACATCATGGAGCAGTCGCAGAACAAGAATGGGCTCTGGCATTCCGAGTGGTCGACTGACGACGGCACGCAAGTCAACAGTGCGTGACATTTCGCTACTTATCATCTTCGCTGCTGACTCTACTTGAGAGATCACTTTACGGTCGCCGCTGAAGCGGATAGTGCAGTACGTGCCCGTCATTCCCTGCCGTCCACGCCTGACAACCTCCTCCAGTACGAGTACCTCTTGAAACAGTACCTGCTATCAGGAAAAACGGAGAGTAGGATCCTGGACATGTGTGCGTTTCTCGACGCGTCATGTTCGTGTACTGACACCGTACAGACAAGAAGTCGGTCAACGGCGTGATCAACGACCTTCTCTACCTCTCGCCGAACCGCAAGCTACTCTACCTCTCCGACCTCGAGGCGTCGCGACTCTCTGGCAAGTTCGAACATCTCGCGTGTTTCTTCCCGGGCCTGCTAGCACTGGGGGTCGAGACGTTGGACGAGAAGGAACTGTCCGCGGAGGACCGGCAGATGCACCTATGGGTGGCAGAGGGCCTCGCGCATAGCTGCTGGCTCATGTACGCCGACCAGCCGAGTGGACTCGGTCCTGAACTCGCGGGCTTTGATTGGTGGCGCGCAGATGCGCGCGAGGGTAAGTGGATCAAGGCTGTGGAGGAATGGCGCCGCGTCGGGAGTCCAGGAGGGAAACCGCCTGGCGTTGGGGACCTTGCACCGCCCGTCAAGCCCGGTGAGGCCAAGGACTACAATATTCGCGTAGGATCGTATCTTCTCCGTCCTGAGGTGCGTTGCGATCGCACCTGCCGTGAGGGCCGTGCTGACTGTGGTGTAGACGATGGAGAGTATGTATGTCATGTGGCGTGTTACGGGAGACAAGAAGTGGCGCGAACACGGGTGGCAGATGTGGGAGGCTATCGAGGCCAAGACGCGCACCGAATCTGGCTTCTCGTCCGTCACGGGCGTCGAGTCCGTCAACCCGCAGAAGACAGACTCGCAACCAAGGTGCGTATGTCGGGCTCCCATACCGTTTCGCTCTGACCTCGATGTAGTTACTTCCTCGCGGAGACGGTCAAGTACGCGTATATGCTTTCGCTGGACCCGGCAGACGATCCTTGGCCGAGCTCTCAATGGATATTCAACACGGAGGCACACCCACTGCCCGTGTTCAAGTGGAAGGAGTGGGAACACCAGAATTTTGGCATCGCTTATTGATCTACATCCTCGGAGTGTCTGCTGTACAATCTCTTAGCTCATTTATTAGACCGGATTCCCCAGTGTTACAATGCTGTATCACTTGCTGAGTACATATGATATGCGATGAAGCTCGAGTTGAAGGCTAACATAACTCTATGCGGAGAGGGTGTATTGCAATGTGAGCGCCGACTGGCCTTACATACGCAGAGGGCGGCGTGAAGGAAAAGAACCGAGACAAGCGGCAGGTGCGGCGGAAGCGACCCGGTGCTCTTCCAAGGTTCAGGAAGAGATGTTGGTGGAACTTGAATGAGTTAATGGAGGCGTGCTACAATTGGGACCAGCCGCCTATCCGCGTCCCGCCCGATTGTTAGGTGTAAATCAGGCGTAGGTAATTCAGAGCTTACCCTTTCCGACTCGATTTCAGCGTGTTCAGCTCGAAATTTGCGGTTATGGCTGTGTCGACCAGGTTGCTATCGATCACGGGCAATGGCGGGGGTTGCGCTGCTGCTCGTCGCATGCTCAAGATCAGCCTCGTTCCTCCAATCCCGCCAGCGGCGTGAATGAGTCTGAGAGTCACGTAAGGTGCGAAGCAAATGGTCGTGCCGCGAGGGCTCACCCGACAGCCGAATCTCCGGGAGTGACAACAGTCTCACTCCATAACACGATGTTCACCCCCGCGCATGCTGCAAGTCTATATGACACTGAGCACAACGCGGTCGTCGCCATGGACGCACACTGCTTACAGGAAGAAGTAGCCCACAGAGTCGCGGACGAGGGTGGAGAGCAAATTGCTGTTGTCCGTGTAGCCGTAAAGACCCAGTCGCTTGTTCTCGACAACCTTGAGAACTGCGAGGATGGCGATATAGAGCTCGTAGCAGAGTGCTGCACACATATAACCCGTCAATCCTAAATTGACGTGAAAGAGGCAAAAACGCACGAGCGACCCAGACTGTGCTCAACACGCGTGGGCGTACGTCGTAGCAGGCTCCCATGATCCATTCAGGTACCTCAACAACTAAAAGCGGCAGGACGTATACGTAAGGATGTCTCAGGACTGAGAGGTCGGAAAAATTGAAGACGCACAGCGTGCTTGAGCGAAGTATTTCGCCATGATCACGACGGCGCAGCCCAGCTCCAGCAAGCACAGTACGATGTTGACGAGAAGAAGTCGGCGAGAGCGCTCATACATGACGTATATGCGCAGTTGCAGTATAACTGAGCAAAACATGAGATGTGTTCAATATTTGCGGGGGTGCGGGAAGCTGCAGGACGCTCACTTTGTACCTCGAAGATCACAACGACGGTGCCTATCGCGCTACCCCAAGAGAACGCATTACATCTGCGCATACATATCAGTGCCCAAAGGTTGAAGCTCGAATGTTTGACATGCGTACTGCTACGATAGGTCAGGGCTGTATTGGACCGGGAAGGCGGGGGTGTTGACGAGAACTTACTGCTTGAGACAGATTCTCGAAGAAGACGTAGATGATCGTCTCACTGACCAGCAGAGCGGCAGTGGTCCATCTCATCTGTGAGAATGGACGGTAAGATGTGTGGACAGTCGTAGCGACGAAGCGAACGTACTAAGATGAACAAGACTTTCGTGAAGGTCCAATTCCGCGCCTAGCATCTTCATCAGCGGTGTTCATCCTCCAAGGCGATACTAAGTACCCATATAAACTCAACCTAGATCATGAATCAGGACTGCGAGCTTTGCGAGCGATGTACTCATCGTACCTCTTCGTCCATCGCGATTGCCCAATCGTAGGCAAACCATGATAGGCAAGCGACTGCGACGGACTGTCAATAATGGCAGGGAACGGTAGTACAGTGAGAAAGATACGCACGTTGAAGATATCCCGTGGGTGTTCCTACCAAGGCCACAGACATCGACGACTTCGGGAGGATGAGGGGCAGCAAGGACTTATGTCCCACCCAGAGCATACGTACCACAGGCTGATATGCGGCTGGCTCGGGCTGCAGACAGATTGGCATGCTTCTGTATGGCATCTGTAAGTCGGGCATTCCTCGTCGATCATTGCTCCGATGGGTGGCGGGAGCATGCCCGTGGAGCTCCCGCGAGCAAGGGAGCGTCCTATACGATAGCGCCTTCCTCACCCTTCCGTCCATACTCTGATTGCTCGCCTTTGCTCTCGTGTAAGTGTTCTTGCGCCGGTGGGAGCGGGGAAATAAGGCGGACCAATTCCTAAGCGGATCCTCAGGGCGTCCAACCACGTTTGGCCTGCAAGTGTCAAGGAGAAGGTGACGTCCTTCCGTGTAAGTTAAGACAGAGCTGATGGGCGAAGAGTGGCACGTCCGGCATTTGCGTGGCTCTTGCACACGGTTGCGGCACGCGAGAAGGCCACAGAGGGACTCGAATGCCAGCACGATCCGTACGTACACGCAACCCGTAAGATGCACACATCTATTCCTCGTCATAGAATCCACGCTCTTGCAGGTATCGCTCGTGCTCCTGCCGGTGTGCACGTACCCGCGAGTCCACACTGCGTCGCCATATCGGCACTCCGATCTGCAGACAGGTCAGTCAGGCGTGTTTGGTCGAGGAATAGGCATATGGGCGCACCCATGCCGCGCATCCCAGGACCGCATCAACAAGGACGTTGTTGTACGGTGTGCTCCCGCGGGTTGAGGTGCGGAACAGATGCGTAAGCAGGTCGGCTGCTATGTGCGCCTGGCCTTTGCGCACGCCTTCAATTCAGAGCCAAGTCAGGCCATCAGTCGCGCGGAACGCTGTATAGATGGACTTGCCGTTAAGGAGTGCGCGCGCGCCTTCGTCCGTGCTTATTCCTTCGTCCGTTTCTTCGATCGCGAGGGTGATAGCGGGCTTGTAGAGGTTCTCCTGTTGGTAACCGGCCGTGCGCATGGTGGGAGGACAGAATAGATGTACATGCGCGTCATAGAGCATGAGCTCCGAGCGGAGGGTATCTGCCAAAGCTGCAACACGGATAATGCATAAGTGACACCGCCAGGTTCGATTGCGCCAGAAGTGCTTACCGCGTAATGCAGTTTTTGCCGGTGCGTAGTTGGACCATCCAACGAAGGACATGTAGCCCAGCGTGCTCGATACCAGGCACATCCTAACCCCTTTGACCTTTTGCTTTGCCAACATCTTCGCGCCAGCCTGTTCGCATGTCAATATAAGAACTTGAGCGGACTATCAGAACCCATTGACCATGGCAGTCCACGCCTGGACCCAGTAGCCGTCCGTGAAGCCCTGTTGCAGTTGCGTAGGGGTCATCTCCACCAAGAAACGCGGCTGGCTGGACCCGGCACAGAGGAAGAGCGCGTCGGGCACGCGACCGCCGTGGGCAGCAGCAGCGGCATCGAGTGCTGCGTTCGACCGCTCGTACGTGTCGAGCGAGAACGAATACGCGTGCAGCTGCTGGCTCTTTTCGACGCGAACTTCCTGCGCAAGTCTTTAGCATCGAACCAGCAAACACGAAGTACGACGTACCTCGAGCTCCTTCAGCGCGCTGTCCAGTCGTTCCTGGTTGCGGGCCACGATAGAAACGTGTGCGCCGAGCTTCACGAGCTGCACCGCGACGGAGAGCCCGAGACCCTGGCTGCCACCAGTAACATAGCAGTGCTGCACGACGGCCAGAGTCAGTCCTAGACCTGCGCATGCGTCCCAGCTGGCAGACCTTGTGCTTGGGATCCCAACTGGACTCGAACAGACCGAACATCGTATATGGTAGGTGTCAAGAACGCAAGCTTCGCGCCGGGAAGCCTGCGCACGACTTCTCCTTAAAGCGCGTCCGGACGTTGTGATGGACTTCCGGACCGCATGCGCATGTCACCCCACAGAAACCGAAACGCTCAGGCACTGTGAGCGCGCGGGAGGAGACGCGGAGGAAGAAGGGCTATAGCATTGCAAGCTTCGCGAGTGCGCCCGCGGGATGAAGCATCGGAAAACAAAACCCCGCCGGCTCTCATGATAATCCTCTCGTACTACATGCTCCTCCCAGAAGCTCATACAAACTGCATTCCCACTAAGGCGCAATTATTACGACTTCATCGTTCTCGTGGTCCACCACAGTGTTGCTGCGAGGCGAGATTGCGTTATCCTCGGTCGTGCGTTGGTCTCTCCTGTGAGCGATTAGGGCGTTTCAAACAGCCAGGACAGCACGTACGATCTCCTCGAAGCGCGCTTCATAGCGTGCATTTCGAACGTGGTTGACAGCGCAGTGTCGTTGATAACGGAGATGGGTCTCAGTGCTGCTTCCCGCATACTGAGAATGATGCGCGTCCCGCCGATACCGCCTGCAGAGTGTATCAAACTGCGTAGAGGGTTAGTACGGAGCGAAGAGTGCGGCGCGAGACGTACTTGACGGCAGAATCGCCAGGCGTTATTCGTGTTCCAGCCCAGAAGACAACGTTCAAAGCCACGACAACGACAAGCCTGCGAAGCGTAAGTACGCACTCGCGGGTTTGAGTCAGTGTTGACGCACAGAATGAAGTACACGACAGAGTCCCGGACGAGGACCGACAACAGGCTACTTTGCTCCTCCATCCGACCGAAAAGGCGGTAGTCTCGCACGAGCTTGTGCACCGTTAGGAGCGTGAGGTACAGCTCGTAGCACAGAGCTGTATGAAAGATGTCAGTTACTGTCGGAAACAGGAAATTTACAGAGCGTACGGGCCACCCAAACAGCCCCCAAGGCTTCAGATCGAACATCATAGCATGAGCCCTGAATCCAAGGCGGTACAGCAACGACTGAAGGGTGCGGTTTCGTCAGCAGGATACAGTTGGAGTGAGGCTCGTACGCACACTGGGTTTCGGAGAAGAAGAACACGAGAATTATGGCAGCACATGCGACGTTGAGAACACATAGCGCGGCATTGGTCCATAGTATTCGCCGCGATCGCTGATACATCACGTAGACGCGGAGCTGAAGAACGACTGGCTACGTCAGGACGCGCTGTGAGCTCGGTGTAGAGGGACGTACTGTCGACTTCGACGATGACCACTGCTGTCGCGATCGCCAGCGCCCATGAAAATATATCACACCTGCGCCGAGCGGTCAGCTCCTCGCACCTGCGCATCGACTAGCCTCACTGCTGGGGGAGCGTCAGAGGCATGCGCACAGCGCGAAAGCAAGAACTCGACATACTGATTTAGAAAGGTTCTCGAGAAATACATATTGTGCTGTCTCTGCCCCCAGCAGCACGAGCGTCGTTAGGCGAATCTGCTCAACGCTCAGCACGAGCGCAACGGTCCACAGCGACGACGCACAAGAATATATAAAACTTTCGTGAACGTCCATCTTCTCCTCTGCAAGGCCAATAGCAGTCAGTGATTACCAATCGAGCACTAGTACAAACGTGGTACTCACCCATATGTAGTCGATCTGGCATGCATGTCGACAAACAGAACAGGCGCGTAGAGATGCTAGCGTACCTCGTCTTCAATCGTGAGTGCCCAATCGTACAGAAACCACGCCGTGCACGCGACTTTTCGTCATCTCAGCGCTCCTGGACACCGCGCACTCGAAAATGCACAGACCTTGCAGATACCCAGTCGGCGTGGGCGTGCCCGCTCCGTGTACAACCTGGCTGGTGGACGCCATGGGTCGAGAGCGGATGAGGCGCCAGGTTGGCTGCGGGAGGACGATAACCCTTCTCAGCGCTCGGAGCTGTGATGGTCGCGGCAATCGAAGACGATCCTGTGTGGGAATGCCCGCCGTATCTCGACATCTGTCAGCGGCGTGCCTGTGCTGGACCGATCACGAGCGTGCTGTTGACGTATCTGCGCAGGCGCTCAAAGGAGAAAGAAGCGATAGGAGCTCAGTTTAGTCCGGTCATCGCGGCTCCAGATTTGGTATCGACATCCCAGTGACAGTAAGTGTGTTCTAATGGTACTGTCAATTACTGTCAACGCTGAGGTCCTTCGAGGGTATCAGACATCACGGAACGAAAGGACCCTCTTCGGAACGGTCACGGCGTGGACTGGACGCGTGTCGGATCTACGACATGTATGTCAAGATGGTCTTGGCCTCGGCGCCTTGGGCTCGAGCGGGATAGGGATGCTATGGAGTGTCCGTAATTCTCGAAACCGCCGCCATTGCTGCAGCTTGTATGTCACATGTATACATGGGAAGAGGCCGGGAGATGGTCCGGGCGTGCAAGCGCTCAAGGGATGATCTTTGTCGTGGACCCGACCTCACGGACATCGCATTCGTCCGCCATAGCGTCAAAGGAAGATATAAATTGCGGAGATCTCTTCGTGCTACGACCACGATTAGCGAATGGTGCGGGGGTCGACCGAGACTTTACCCAGAACTTACGATCGGATGGGTATTACGCGCATTTCCAGCGTCGTAGATAGGACTCCTGTGTCCCCGATAGGTGAGACTGGATCTAGCACCGCTTTCATCATGCTGAGAATGATGCGCGCGCCCCCGATTCCTCCCGCTGCGTGTATCAGGCTGCGACGAATTGCGATCAACAGCCGTGTCCACGGGGAGTAAAGTACCGCTCACTGTGACGCAGAGGGGCTAACCGGGACACAGGGTTTCTCGGATAAGTGCCCGAGAATGTAGTATAAGGGCCCGCCGAGAAAATACTATCTAGTGACCCCCGAGAATTTTGGACCATCCTTCTGAGGGAGCTAGAGAACCGGGTTCTATAAAGCAAGGCTCGCCGAGAATTCCATATACTGTGCTCGCCGAGAATCCTATATACTGTCCTCGCCGAGAAACCGAGATCTCAAGAAAGCAGAAAGAAAGGCGACCGAGAAATAGTGTACACGAGCCGAGAAAATACGGGACAATGCAACCAAGACATGGGCCGAGAATTCTATATACCGTCGTCGCCGAGAAAATCCTGTACGACCCGACCGAGAAACGTACCAGAAGCAAGGCCGAGAATCCTATACAGGACGGAACCGAGATATAGAGCGCGAGCAGGGCCGATAATGCTGAGAAAGTGCTGCCGAGAAAGTGAACTGTTAGCGCGCCTGCAACAACAAAAAGAAGCTTTGGGGAAGATGACGCACCGAGGCTCAGGATCGACGTGTGCAATGTCAGACGCGATTAGGCTTTGGCGCCCGCAAGCTTAATCTGCTTCACGCGGTTCCAAAGAGCCAGGAACACCTGGACGAAGACGATCGCGCGAGTCTGCGACATATAACTCATCGCCTTGCGAACGAGTAGCATGGCGCTGTTCCCCGATTCAGCGGCGCTCGAGTTGTACTCCCCTAGACTCGGGTTCGTTCGAATGTAGTTCGTCATCATGCAAGCCATCGAACAAAACGTATGGTTCGAGCCGTGGAACCGGTCGCAGACGCAGAGCATGTCCCCGAATAGATCGGGCTCACGGGCCATGCAATATGGCGCGGCGGCGCAGGCGAAATCGTAGATGAGTACCTCCGGCATCTTCTCGAAGTAACAGTAGAGCGCCGAGAACAGGTCGTCGCGCCCCTCGCCCTTGGGAATGCAGTGAAAGCCGTAGCACACGCTGTGAGTGCACCACAGGACCATGAGACCGCCGGTGAGGCCGCCGCGTCCATACGTTGAGTAGTATTTCGGACAGCCGATGCCGTCCTTGCCGGACACGACGTTGCGCTCGGCTTTGCCATCCTTCGCGAGGTTCTTGTAGTTCGGCCGCACGCGCACGCGACCGCGAGGATAGTAAGTGCCTGTCTGCGACGCACACACATCAATATCAAACAAGTGAAGAGTATCAAAGCTTACCTTTCGCCAGTCTTCCTCAGGCGGTAAGTCGACATCTTTGCCGGGTCGCGGCCGCTTAGTAGGATTCAGCTTGCGCAAGGCCTTCGCAGCAGCGTCGTGAACCCATCTGCAGATCGCCAGAACATCGGCGCTGCACGTTCCGTCAGGCGATGACTTCACCTGCGCATAGACCAATAGTCCCAGCGCTGGAATCGCGACGCGGAGGCGGCTTGCGAGTATATGGCGTGCTGCGGGACTGCCGTCCGGCCCGTGAAGCTGGCAGAGCGCAGCGAGCAGGACCCACGACTTTGGCGCCGCGAACTGAAGGACGGATTCGTGCGCCAGAAGCTGTCCGTCTGTTCGTCAACTGCACGCGAACGCATAACTAGATCCAAACTTACCTGCTCCAGCAGATCCCAGTACATTTCGTGCTCTGCCTTCGTCCCGGAAAGCGGCATATGCGCAACGAACATCGCCTTCAGCGCCTGCCTACCCGCCAGCTCCAGCGTCGACGCTTGATTTCCCTTCGGCACCCCCAGCGCACGTGCCGTCGAGTCGATGCTTTCGAAGTTCTTGCGCGCGACGGCTGCTGCTGCGCGACCTTCCTTAGCCAGTCGACGTGCAAGCACTCGCTCGGCCGCCCCATCATCCGCCTCCGCGTCGATCGCGTCCTCGTCTTCCCCGTTTTCGTTTCCTTCCCGCACATCAGCCTCTGCCACTGGGGACTTGACTCGCTTGGCAAGCTTCGCGAGGTCTCGATCGTGGATATCCTTCCGCCAGCGTACGAGAGCAATGGCGTTACGCCGTACGTCCGTATCATCGACGAGCATGGACGGGGTTCGCCGTTGAACGTCAAGGACCTCCGGAGAGGTGTCGTCCACCACGGTCGGGGGGCGCAGACTGGCGCGAACGTTCTTCAAGTCGAAACCAGCGCTGATCCCATCGGCAATGATGACCTTGGGATCGGGACCGCAGAGAGCGCAGGCAAAGGCGTGGGCGTTGTGCTGCAGACGCACGAAACCGAACCAACAGTTCATGAAGACCTCCACGGACATGAACGGGATTGGGGAACGCGACTCGCTATACTCGCGAGCGCGGACCTCGACGTACGCAGAGAACGGGGTAGCGATGCGCGTGAATGAACTGGAGAAGCCGTTGAGAAGGCGGTGGGTGAGGATGCGATGGTTGTTGGAGTTGTAGAGTCCGAGTGACCCAAGATCTGGCCCGGCAAACTGCTCGAAGCGAGCGGGACAGCTCTCGCACTTGATGACTTCGACCTCGTGCCGCGACGCGTCGAGCAGGTCGTAAACGGTGCATGGGATGCGTCGAAGGCTGTCCTTCGCCGGCCGTGCGTCTGGTTGCCAGCCGCAGCGACAGCGCGGAAGCTCGTCCGCGCCGAGAGAGAGAATAGGCGGAATGGGTTGTATGGTGGCGCAGGAAGGCACACCCTCGTCGTCGTCGGCTTTGATGCGCGCCCAAATCGGTGGACCAACGCGTGCGTACGAGACTGATCGCTCGCGCATCTCCATTGCCTCCACACGCCGTTCAAGGGCGGCCATAGCTACGTGTTGTCGTGTTAGTGAACGAACGGTCGCAATTGGGCTCTGCGTACCTTCTTCCACGCGCGGTTTGTCGCGCTCGTCGTCGATATCGAATACAGCCTGTGTCTTTGGGTCCTCGCGCAGAAACTTTCGAACTCGCATGACGTGCCCGCAGAAATCGGTCTTCCGCGTACACTTGCTGCACGTCCAGACCGGTCGCGTTCCGTCCGCGTGATGTCGATGAACGAAGACGCACGTATTGCTCGTGCGCTCCTCGTGCGGCAAGGGGAGGACCAGAAACGCACTGTCGAGCGCCGTGACCTCACGAGTCGCGCCGTCATCGGCCCATGAAAGCTCTGGTCGATGATAAAGGAAAACGACCAAGTTCGATTCTAGCACACACGATTAGTATCTGAAACGCCGTACTGAGAGCATTACGCACTCGGTAGGGTAGGAACTTGAACGTCCGCTTCGTGCTTTCGCACGAACTCGGTGTGGACGCAGGAACCGAACTTCTTCGAGTCCTGGCAGTCGCAAAGGTAGCGTAGACCGGTAGCGTCGTGCCAGCGATTCAGCATCATCCACTCCTTCGCGCTTCTCTGTGAAAGATCAGTACCATGACCGTGACGCCTGGACACAAAGCGTACCGGATGCAACTCCGTAATAGGCTGATAACGCGCGAAGGCCCAAGCGTCGTCGTCGATTTGAAGGAACGGCGTGATACCGGAAAATACATCTGCACGAAATGCGGCGAAGTCTTGCTCAGGGTGAACCGGCTGGAGATTCTCCAGCGTACGAGACTTTGCGGTAGGTGGGACTTCAGACGGCGTCGAGATGGTAGCGGGTTCTGGTTCAGGAACGGTCGTCCCATCGATGTCGACGGAAGTCGTGTGAGGCATGTCGTTTTGAGCCTGGTCTTTACTGGTCTTGCTCTCTGTGCGGGGACGTTTTGGCGTTGGGCTCGAGTCGTCCTTAGCTCGTTTGCTCTTGCCGAGACCTCTGCCGCGTCGCGGTAGCACGACGACTTCCGTGACGAGGTTTGTTGGCACGGTGTATGGACGGAAAGTGAACCTCGACGAGGGTGCATCTGCTGGAGACTTAGCCATACTCGCTCGAGACGGTGCGGCAAGAGGTGATGGGATGAGGAAGAGGAGGGATTGACGGACTTACGTTCATCTGAGTAACGCGTGAACGTCCGGTGCACCATCCGGACCACGCCACGCTTCTCCGCATGAAGAAGGACAACGCGCGAACCCTCGGCTCGCTACACCATGCCCCCGCTTACGTAGAACAACGAGCTGGCCTTCGACTGATCAGCTTGCCCGGGCCACGCTGATCTCGAAATATCAATATGCGTGGCCATGGTCGTGGCGACGCCGATATTTCAGAGGCCGAGATCCGCTCCTTGTACTCGAACCCACTCTACGCGTCGTCCATGGCATCGTCCTCAGCCCAGCCGAAGCGAAAGCATAGCCTAGCCTCTCTCGACCCCGCGTCTGACGCTCCTCCCACCGTCCTCAAGCGCGTCAAGCTGGTCGTCAAACCCCCAAAGGCTCCTCCTCCTCCTCCTCCTCCGCACGGTCGTGCTACTCGCCGAACTGTCTCTTCATCCTTGACATCGGTTGTCGGCGCAACACCCGTTGTTGGCGCAGACCCCGATGCGCCAAAACGCTTCTGCAAGACGTGCTCCGGGCCCATGAGGGGCCACTCCAGAGCCGCGTGCGCCGCGTTGGTACAGGAGCGCACCAAGGAAATGGAGACTGCGACGATGGACGGCGCGAACCGCC
>KV425926.1:168904-188941 GCA_001632375.1 Exidia glandulosa HHB12029
TTCATCCTTGACATCGGTTGTCGGCGCAACACCCGTTGTTGGCGCAGACCCCGATGCGCCAAAACGCTTCTGCAAGACGTGCTCCGGGCCCATGACACCTCAGGCAACCGCCGTTTGGGGGGTCTAGGGGGTCCCAAATGACCAATTTGACCCCCTAGACCCCCCCGCCGCGGCGGTGCAAAACGCCGCCTTCGCGGTAAAAGCTCCGTTTGCGGCACATTTTGGCCGCCGCGGTTGCTCATTTTGGCCGCCGCGGTTGCGCCTTTCAGCGTCGCCATCGTCTAAAAAACCCGCCGTCATCGCGCCCTAGGTCACCGGCGCTTATTTGCCGCCCGCATACGGGTCGTGGGAATATAAACATCATTTCCAGTGCCTTGGAAAATGCGCCGCTGCTGCTGAAAATGCCGCCTCCGCCACCCAAAATCCCGCCGCGGGTGCCTAAATACCCGCCGCCGTCGCGCCGCGATGCACAGCCACACCTGTCATATACATCGGCACCCTCGGGATGCCCGGAAAGCGCCGTTATCGTGCAATACAGGCCGCCGCCGCTGTCCTGAACTGTCCCATACCCCGCCGTCGCCGGCGCTTATTTTTCCAAAATGGAATAGCTTTGAAAGTGTATAGAATTCACCTCAGGACTTCTGGCAGCGTTTGTTTCGATCGATGACTGCCGCCGCGGAGCAGCAGTAGCGCGGCGGATGTTGAGCTCAGCACCTGTTCACTCACTCAACTCTGAAAGTCTGAATGATTTGGTGTACAACCAGGTGGCAATAGTTATTGTCAGGATGCACCCTAGCAGCAGTGCAGCTTTAGCGCATGAGTAGTGTTGTCATCAGATCCATATAACCTGCCGTTGAATTAGCCTCTTGAAGGACACCGATATGTCCACTGCCGGGAAGATTCGGCCGGAAAAGGCTGAATCTTCCATCCTTTGGTCTCTTCCGCTTTGTCAACTCCGCACGATTCAGGGTCTTACCGAGCAATGCACAATTCAAGCCTCTCCAGGTATGACGATTTCAAACTGTTCATCCCCAGTAAAGTCCACTGAATCTTGCCGCACTGCTAGGATGCAGTCTATTCCGGATGAATGCAAAAATTGACATTCCTTCCGGTGTATACTGTAGTAACATGACCGTAAGTTCATGCCGTGTGATGCGTGACGGACTGAACTTACCTAGATCCTAGTTCAGTGAGGCGAAATTTGGCGAAATTCGTGCTTTCACTGCTTGAGACCGCAGCAGGATGAGACAAACTCTCTATCAGTGCCGCGGCAACCTTTCTGAAGCGACATCCACAGGTTCTTCGTGCGACTTTGCGCTTCGGCGGCAAATCCGGAGTCAAATATACGTCCGAGGTCAGGACAAAACGCGTGAGTCACGCTGAATTAGTTCAGTTCAGTGCCCCGCGTGACGCGTGACTGAACTTATGGTCATGTTACTACAGTATATTGGCAGGGTGTTATACAACGTATAGTATTGTCTTTCAAGTAGAGTGTGCTGTAGATATGGTGCTGGCGCCTCGCATTGTGCAGATTGTCAGTAAATTGAACATCGCTGCATCGGTACACATGAGATCGCCTCCTTGTATGTATGGGTGTGGAGGGGGACCGTATAGGTGTGGTCTATATGTTGGGTAGATCTACAGATGGTGGAAACGAGAAGATATCAATACCGCCGGTGCCGTGGCGCCTCATGCTGGCGCTGTGTGCACGGCCCTTCCGGTGTCTTTCTGTCCACGTGCGTTTCTTCATTCCGGGCCGGTGCCGGAGAGGTTACATTTAGGTACGCACGGAAGACCACGAATCGCACCCGAGGTCACCTGCCACGACAGGAACACCCGCTTATAAAGACATCCTGAGCAAAATGAAGGGCAGCGTCTGTAAACGGGGGGAGGGTTGCACTTCCCCAAAGCTGCCATCGCCCTTTCTTCCAGGCGCGACATTACCGGTGAGCGTAACACGGAACCCGGTCGGTCACTGTCCACTTCCCGTGCGTCTCCCATCCGCGTCGTGTTCTCCGCCCTTTTTAGCGCCTATTGCGTGGCGCGCACCGCCACTACCTCCGCGTTAGCCGTGCATTCGCACCTGTTCGCAGGATCGTCTTGCGTTCCTGCCTCTTTCTCGTTCCAGGCGCTGTCTCCCAGCTCTCCAGACTCGCTCTCGCTGTCGTCGGGCTCTTCCTCTGCTTATTCGGACGTTGGTACGCCGGCGGACGACATGTGCTCTAGCCTGCATGCCCACGCGGCGTCAAGCATTATCCCTCACTACGGCGTGAGCGCCGTTACCCCGTGTCCCTATCTCTCGTTTGGTACCCCTGTCTCCCAGTCTGATACCGTAGGCGGCACGAGCTGGTCATGGCGTCCAATGACGCGCATTATACAGCACTCATACCAGTCGTTTTACTATCGTCGCTGCTGGCGTTGCTAGCCTCCTCGTCATTGCCCTTACCCTGCACTCTTATGCTCTAAGTAGCTGCGTAGCTATCATCTTCCTCGCGAACACTGGGAGGAAGATGATAGGCATGCAGCTACATAGATCATAGGAGTGGACGTCGTTATGAACGACATGTCACGGCGCTGCTGCCCACGGCGGGTCCATTTGTAGATCTTGCCGCCTTGATTCGATGTAGCGGGCAACATTCCCTCACCCGTTCACATTCACTTCTGACACGCCGCCGCCCCCTTCTGGCGCGGTATGGGACTGTTGACGCGGCGGCATACGTACGGGTGGATCGCCCCAACGGCGCCGCCGTGCGGGGCGGACGGACCCCGAACGTGCATGCGTCATTCGTTCACGGCAGCTTTGTCACCCGGTAGACATTGCAGGTGCACGGACAGATTCACCGTCTGCAAGGGTCTCCCTTTCCATCGGTGCACCAGCAACGTCTCCTGCGGGACAAGGCGCCGTGCGCGGCGGCGTAACAATCTCGCTGTTTCGACGCACTCTCGCTTTCGGCGCAGCAATCCACGGCGTCCACGTCTGGCGGTTGGCTCTGTTTGCAGCCTTCTGTTTACGCGGCATTCGAGCGCTGATGCTGCGTGCGGTTGTTGCCCGCACATTCGAAGGCTACGACGCACGACTGGTTTAGCCGAGTGCCTTGGACGGCGGTGTAGTGATAGGTCATGCGTTCACAGCTGTGCAGCGATACAGCGGACATCGCTGGTGGACAGGCAGATTGACCTACGTCTGTGCACCAGCCACATCCGTTGTTTGGTTGCGCGCTGTGCGCGTTGGCCTAGCAGTCTCGCTGTTCAGACCGACTCTCTCTTTCGGCGCCGGCATCAGACTTGCCGGTGTCCGCCGGCGTCCGGTGCCTTGGACGGCGGTGCAGTGATAGGTCATGCGTTCATGGCTGTGCAGCGATACAGCGGACATCGCTGGTGGACAGGCAGATTGACCTACGTCTGTGCACCAGCCACATCCGTTGTTTGGTTGCGCGCCGTGCGCGTTGGCCTATCAGTCTCGCTGTTCAGACCGACTCTCTCTTTCGGCGCCGGCATCAGACCTGCCTGCCTTTTCGGGATGGTGTTCAGTGAGCACATGTCATTCACGCCGTCAGCGCGCTTCCTGACGGCGGGACCTGCTGGAACAGTTGCATCGCATCCCGACATCTCTAGCGTGTTCTACACTATTCCCTTCTCTTCCTATTCGGTAGCTCACGCATGACTCGACCATACGAAACCTCATGCATATAAAGAACCGTTTTCCAGACTCACAAGCTCTCGTCTTGGACTTGATCTCGTAAGCCTCAGTTTAGCGTATACATCGCATCTATATCTCTCTACACATCGCTCCATAGCTAGTCCTGACTGACATCCGTTGGTTGGAACTCTGAGTCATCATTGTATCGACTTACCTATCACTCGCGCGCGCCGACTTGAGCCTTCTATATGAGATCTCGCGACTTCTATTTTCGTAGAGTACGCACGCGACTCTCCAACTCTACATGCTAAACCACGATCTTACGCCCTATGGTCCAAAGTGACGCTCTCCCATACATGTCTTCCTGCACCGCAGTGGCATAACCGGTTGCACCAAAATCTTGAACGACAAGGTCGATAATCGGATCGGGGGCACACGCAGACTTGGGGTCGTACGCGTTGTAAAGCTCGAGCAGGCGCTCGACAACGCCAACATTGGGGAAGAATATCCTGGCGCATGCGAGCGAGGGCATTTTGCGCACCGCGCGCAACAGATCCACCGCCGGCGCGAGGGCGCGAGTGAGGATATCGTCCTCTTCGAAACCCATCTCGCCTGCATCGCGCCAATACCGACTGAGAATGTGACGTTCCGAGGGCGGCTCGAGCTCCATGCACACGGCGGCCGACAAATGGCGAATGTGTACATGCGACGCGAGATATGAAAAGCGCTCAGCTGTGGGGTAGGGGCGGTAGGCACGCTCCAGGTGATCGAGATAGAGTGTCTCCACCATCGGGGGAATAAACATGGGAAAGATGCGCTGGCGGCGGTCCACCTGGAAATACGTATTTGCGAGGTATGAGAGACGTTCCTCGGTTTCCGAGAAGGTCACCGCCATGCGGCGAACTGGACACGCGTCGTCATTTTCGAGCCACAAAGCAATGCCGCATGGGAGATCGTCGACCTGAACTGGAAAGTCTCTGAGTGGGACACCGGGTGCGAGACCGAGATGTGTGTCGAGCACATGGACGCCGCACAGATGGTGGCATGGTGACAAGAAGTCCCGGCATAGACTCTCGACGAGGGAACGGCGCTTGGCGCGTCCGAGCAAGTCGCCATAGAATTCCAGTTCGATTTCCTCGCCGGCGGAGCGGAGATGTATGATCTTCACGAGCGCCCCAAGCCGCTGGTTATTGGTGATTGTGCGTTGGAAAAGCATGAAGCACCACCCAGTACGAAAAAGAGGGGTGTGGTAAAGAATGGGGCAAACAAGGTGGTGAAACCTTTTGCACGCAAGTGCCAAGCGGCACAACGCTGCCAGCATGCCTCTTCTGCGAATAAGGTTGAAGACAAGACATAGAACGTCCGCCGGTATGCGGACCTCCATGCTCGGGGAGGAAGACAAGATGCGGATAGATCCGCCTTTCACAGGCGCGCCAGAAAACATTCACTGCAGGCCGCGGGCGCGCGGCCTCGGGCCCTTGATCATCGCTCGATACGGAATTAAGATTGTCAAACAAGACGCCATGACCTATCTACACCGGGTACACAGGGGCGCGACAGGGAGGACGTATGTATGCGACTAGCGCGATGAACGGCGGCGAGGGGGAGGGGGACTGGGTGTATCACGAGAGCAAAACGTCTGAGCGCGAATCAAAGAGGAGCGAAACAGATCTTGGCGACATTCCGGAGATACTTGGCGGGACGGGGGCGAGCCACGATTGCCGTCGGCGCGACGGAGAGCGATTTACTTGTTCATGAGTTGGTCAACCTCCGTAAGGAGCTCACCGAGCCACACCGGCGGCTGCTCCATTGCCTCGAAGACGCTGTTCAGGGCGTTGACTGTGTTAGCCGGCGGAACGCGCTTGCGCGCCAACCACGTTGCGGCATTCTTGATCAGGTCCGCGGTTGCGGGGCTGCAGACATGGGCGGGAAGGGTGACGCGCTCCTGCCTGATCGAGAAGGAGATGTCGTCCGTCTTCTGCTTCTTCGCGGCGCTTGCGCCGACGTCCGTGTCCGTACCCTGCGGCCGCTTCTGCGCTGCGACAGAGCCGGCGCCATTCGCCGTCGGCGGGCGCGAAGGAACCATAGACCCGCCTCCGTTCGTCTCTGGCTCGGGCGACGCGACGACAGACCCATTCGCCTTCGGCACGAGGAGTAGAGCCGACGACGAGCCTCCGTTCGCGTTTGGCCCGGTTGGCGCGGCGACAGAGCCCAATCTGTTCGAATCTGGCCCGGGCGACAAGACGACCGACCGGAATCCATTCGTCTTCGGTACAGGGGGTGGAAGCGGCGACGCGTCCGGTTTCGACTCAGGCGCAGCCGCCGTCATAGGCGCCGCAGCAGACGTTCCTACCGCAGGCGGTTTGTCGTTGTCCGTGCCATTCGAGGCGCCGGACACGGCGCTGCTTGAGGCTCCTTTCGCCGCGGCGGCTGCGGTAGAGCCCGACGCTGTCTTCCTCGACACGGGCGGCTTGCTTGCGGATTGCACCACATCCGAGTGATCGTCATTCGCGGCGGTGAGGTCAGAACCGGTCAAAGGCGGGAAGGGCGGCATAACGTCCTCGAGAGGCACCTCGGGATCCGGATTCATGCCGTGCGACTTGAAGTACTCGATGTGCCCCTTGATCTTGAACTCCATGTCCTTGATCTGCCTCTTGAAGCTCTGCGTCTCCTTCTCGGTGAGACGGTAGAAGGCACTGCGGGCAAGAACGTTCTTGCTGAAGTGCAGGGCTTGGCTGTCACGGATGTACTGGTAGACATGACGCGGTCGTTCCTCGGTTGGACGGTCGGGCGCCAGCGGACGAGCAGGGAATGAGGGCTTGAGCCCACGCTTACGCGGCGGACGCGGGGTAGTGCGCGGTGCTGCGGAACGTCAGTCGTTGCGATGCCACTAGGAATAGGGGAGACGAACCTGGGGTGTCATCTTCCAGCTCGTCCTCATCATCATTGACCTCCCCAACGGTGCTGAGACGCGTGCTCCTGCGCCGGACGATTCGCTTGGGCGTCGAGGGCGGCGGCGTAGCTACTCACCGTGAGTAAGGCAAACATGCATGCGACGTACTACGTACCATCTGCCTCCGCATCCGTAACCTGAAGACCCATCGCCTCGCTCTTTGGCTTCTGCGCTGGCACGACGGCGTCGGCAGGGATGAAGTCGGCGTCGTCCTCGGCGTCGTCGTCGATGACGCCCGCCTTGCGCCTCTTCCTGGGAGGGCTTCTCTTCGGGGCCACGTCTTCACCATCCGAGGAGAGAACTTCGATAACGGAGCGCTTCGCCGCTGGCTGCCGCACACGCGTACGAGCGGCGTCAGGAGCGACAGCACGTTTCGGAGGAGGAACGGCCGGCGTTCGGCTGCGGAAGGAGTCCGAGTCTGAAGCCGGTTCGTTCGCCAAGTGACTATGGCCGGCGGATGCCTTCATGGGCTTCACAGGCGCAAGCGGATCGTAGGCGCGGACATACTGTTCGAACGGCATGGTATTGACCGAACTGGGGAGGGTGGTCGTGAGCCTCTTGAGGAGCGCGGTGGGGAAACCCGTAGTAACTGCAGAGCTCCACTGTATCCGAACCGTACCCCAGAACACGCGCGGCACGCCCGGCGTATGCGCCGGAATGGGGGCGCTAATGGCGATGATATGCGGCGGCTCCGGGGTCTCCTTCTTCAGGATCTGCTGCTCCCGACGCGCGCGCATGCTGGGTGCACGTCCTTCGGTCGCCGGGGAACTTGGGAATCGTTCTAGAAGCGCCGCCACCTCAGGCGTGGCTGTGTACGTATCTTGGAGCTTTGCCGTGCGCCGGATGAGCCAGCTCGCGTTGTAGCACTCGCCGCCTTTGCTCCCCACGGCGGGTCGCCCACGGGAGGCCTCCAAAGGCCAGAAAAGACACCTCCAATCCACATACGCGAGCATGAGCTTGTCCTTGACCAGGACATCGACGCCGTCTGCCGTTTGCAGCTCCTTACCCTTGGGCGGCTTCTTCCAGCGTCCTGCGTGTTGAGTCAGTAAGGTGTCCTACATAGCCGTTGCGCAGGGACCAACCTTTGAAGATGTCCGCCCAGTAGGGCGCGAGGTTCGCCGGTACAAATCCGTCGCAAACGTCGTTGTAGTTGTGCTCATCCGGGTTGGCCGGCGTCGTGTTGTCGGGAATCTTGATGAGCAAGTTGATGATCTTGGATTCACCCGCCTCTCCGACATAAGTGGGCGAGCACCAGTAGCCAGGGGGAATGTCGATAGAGACGGTAGACTCGACCGCCGCGCCGCTGGCGACTAGAGTCCGCATGTACTCCATCGCGAGATCCGCGGCGACGTGTCCGGGCCGGTTCTTCGTGACGGCAAGGAGGCCGTCGCGCACGTCCTCGCGCGCAATGTCAATCGGCTGTAGTCCATATTGGCGCAGCCGGACCCGCGCGTATTCACTTCCACCTCCGCCACTAGAGTGGAAAGAAAGGCGTTAGGTGATACCGCCGTATGAGGCGGCGGACTTACTGTACATGCGCGTTGAAGAGTTTACACATTTCAGAGCTTGTAAAATGCGCGTGCGCTGGCCAAAAGCTCCCGCCGAGCTTCGTGCTGACGAGGGCGGAGGTGGCCTCATTGTCCCGGAGATCCATCCTTTCCAGGGCGAGAATTGTCGTGCTGTGCACCTTGTGCACAGCCTCGAGGTACTCCGTCTTGGGACGAGTTAAAAGCCGAGGAGGGGAGTGATAGACGTTGAGCGTACCTGCCGCTGTATACGCTTCACAAGCGCCTGGAAATCACCAATCGTGCCTACGTCGGTGGGCGTGTTGCCGTCTAAAGGGTACATATGGTGGTACTTGTTCAGGTAGATCTTGTACGCCTCTTGCGGCCTGAACTGGCTCTTGAACCTTTCGAAGTAGACCTTCGTGTTCGCGACGAGGTCTGCGTGGATCGGGGGGAACATGCCGTCCCACCTGCGACGCATCCTGCAATCTGGCGATTCGGGGTAAGTGAGACGGCGCCAGCGATTCTTTTTGTACGTACTCTTGGAAGGGTTGACCAGCCAGCGTTCGAAAATGTTGAACGCGCGGGGCACCACCTCCACGTCCTTGCGCCACATGCGCTTTCCAGCAAGGTTGGTAATAATGCCTGCGCTAACGCCGCTAACTTCGGCGAATGCGTCAGACATGTCCTCGAAGTAGTCCACCATGTCGGAGAGGAAGGCCTGAAACTTCGCACTGCGTTCCGTCACGTCCTTCCAGCCGCCGCCCGTCAGCCGAGCGACCAGCTGTTTGGTTCGCTCGACGAAGTCTTCCTTCGGGTCCCCATCGGGCGCGAGGTCGATGGGGTTGAACCCAAACGGCACTCCATCCCCGTCGACGGCGGTCGTAAGATATTCGCGTAGAGCGCCGTCAAGGCAAAGGTACGGTTCGGACGGATCAGGGTCGTCGAGCACGTCCGCTGGCGGTGGGACTGACGCCCGGCGAGGGCGGAGCGCATCGTTGACCCTAGGCGCCGGCGGCGCCGGCGGCGCTGATGCAGAAGGCGTCGCGGCCGATGTGCCGAGCTGGCGGGGCTGGGTGCGTGACGGGCCAGGGGGTGCAACAGGGGCGCCATTGGTGCGGCGGGTCTCTGGGACGCGCGCCTTGCGCATGAAGAGGTTCTCGAATCGTTCCTCCTGCTGCTCGAGCGACACATCGTCGGATGCAAGCGTCTGCCGGACGAACTTGTCCAGCTTGCGGGCGTGATCCACCACTTCGTCCCTGTCCTCGGCGTCCGCAAAGGCCAGCCTGTACACATGGTATCCGACATTTTGCATCGACTTCGCGGCCTCCTCTGCGCGCTGCTTGGCGCCGGGATCCTTGGAGCCGTTGGCCTGCAGGTTCGCCACCTTAGAGATTTCGGCGAGCATGTTGAAGCATTGCAAAAGCGATCGCAGGCTACCAATGTCGTATTCGGCGTTCCGCTCCGTGTCGCTCAGCGCCTGCAGCAACGTCTTGGCGGCGGTCTCCAGAGCGAAATACTCTGGCGTGTCCGTCGTGCCGGCCTCGTGCATGGCTACGGCGGTGTTGATGAGCTTCTTGCGCGCGTCGACCACATCAGGGAAAGAGATGAGGGAGCAGGCCATGTAATACCAGACCAGCATCCCGGGCGGGCCGTCTGTGTCAATTCTGCCGGCGATGGACAGGCTGCGCGTGGTATAGGCACCGCCTAGGAGCACCCAAAGCCAGCGCGCCGAGTCGCCGGCGCGGGTGAAGTCGTCGGCGCCACCTCTCGCCGGGTCGATGACAATAGCGCGGCGGAGGAGTGCGCTATAGACGCGCCTGACGAAAGGCTGCATGCCGAGAACGCACTGCAGGCGACGCGCGACCTCCAACGTGCCCAACCAGGTATCGTCCGGCTTCTTTCCCATCCACTGGGGCTTCTCTCCCGTGGGAAGCACGGCCTTCGTAACGTTGCCGGGAACAGGCCATGCCATAACATGCCACATGTATTCGACCTGTGACCCGGCTTCCAGGGCGCGACGTAGCTCCTTCTCCTCGCTGTCGTTGGCGAATGCCCGCGTGATCGCCTCTGGGCTGGCGCGGTCGTAGATGTTGACGTGAATGACGAGAAGCTTGACAAGTTCACGTATATTGCGGGAGAGGTGCATCTCGAGGCCTCTGACCACAGCGGCCATCTCCCGCTTCCGATTGACGGTTGCAGTGATGGCCATTTCGCGTTTAAGCGTCCAGGCGCAGAGGTTGGCACTGCCCGGCCCATTGCCCTGCTTCATGCTTTCTATGGCACGCCGAAGATCTTGGCGCGCCTTCAGCGCAACCCGAGCACACCGTTCATAAACGGCAAGAGTTGAGGGTAGGTCGCTAGGAGTCGGAGATACAGAACGGTCCGACCAGTCCATATGGTCTCGGGAGTCGGGCGGTGGCGACGGCGGCGGTGAGGTTGGGGGCGTCGTGGTAGGCTTGGGACGCGCGGGCGCCATGCCTGCAGTGCTCGCCGGCTTCCCCACCCTCAAATGACAGGACAAGTAGTCGGCAAAGGGTGCCTGCTCGCTGCTCGTGCTGCCGACAGAGTTGATACGGCTGCGAGCGTGCGCCACTGCCCCACTGCTCGCGGGCTCCTCGTCGCGCTGGACGTTGGAATCATCGTCACCCAGAATCTATCACGATGTGAGCATATGAAAAAAGGCAGAAAGGGGTCTGCGTGCCTGTGACGAGTCGTCAAGCTCCCCAAGGAGTTCGTCGATCCCGCCGACGTCGCCATCGTGCTCGCTGGAGCGAGCGCTGAACATAGAGCCATTGAAGCGCGCTGGGGAAGATGGAGCGCTGGGGAAGGGGGACGGGTCCTGCGAGTCAACGAGTCAGTATGCACAAGGGTGACGGCGCACCGACAGCAGCGCGCTCACCCGATCCTTCGCCTGCGAATCGTCATCTTTTTCCTTCGATTTATTCTTCTAGAAAGCAATCAGTATTAGTGTATGGGCTGCGAAAGGTAGCGCGCACCATATTGCGGAATGTGGCTTAAGTGCTGGTGGTGGAACGAGAGGAAGTTCAACCGGCGGACTTTCAATGACGCGCCGAGAAAGTTCTAAGTCCCCTCACCGCGCACTGCAACAACCACAGCGTCCCGGGGGTCACATGTCTAAACCTCAAAATCGGTTGAAGCCTGATATGCTATGTTGAGTCCATGTACGATACATTTCCTATGCTTCTAACTCAGTCCTCACTGTCGTTGACCTTCTCGCCTCGCTATCTGCGCCCTTCTCAGCGCACTGGAGGTGCTAATGTAAAAGATGTAAATGTCTACCAATGTATCTAGAGGGTTATTACACATCAAGTTTGCTTCTCTACAGTCAGTACAACGCTCTAGGTACCCTATGTCCCTTGAGCACGTCCCAGGCAGTGCTAGACACGTGTCTTGGACGACTTCAAGGGTCTAGCAATTCTTATACAACGTCCCTACAGACTTGTCAAAACTTATCACGAAACGGAGAGACGTGGCTCAGAGTTTGCTAGGCCAAAGTTACGACACTTCAAGTTCAAGAACGACCAGCAACTGACACGAGATAAGACTCTTACGTTCGCACTTCTCCACCGCACTGAGGGATTGGAAGCAGCTCTATAGGTCCACGGAATCATGTGAATGACCTGTGGAGGTCGCTTCCGGACTGTAGCGTCGTCCATGGCCAGGCGCCGCGCCGACGGCGGCTCTATGTACAAAGTGTTCACCGACCTTGAGCTTCCCGCCTCGCTATCAGCGCCTTTGTCAGCGTGGTCGAGGGTCCTGATGAAGCAACAGTAAATGCATGCGAGGTAGTGAAAGAGTTATTACACGTCATTATTCCCTCTCTACATTCAGGACAACGCGGTAGCGACTGTATGTCCCTCCAGCAGGGCCCAGACATTGCTGGACACGTGTCTCGTACGTATCAAAGGTCTAGACAGTGCTCGTTCAACGTTCAGAAAGAGGTCTGAGAACGTACCACGAAACAGGGAGATGTGTCTCAGACGTTGCTAGGAGGATGTTACGACACTTCGAGGTGAGGAATGACCAGGCACCACCCCGAGTTAAAACTCTCCCAGACGCACTCCCCCACCACGTTGAGCCATTCGAGGCGGCCACATGGGTTCACCGAAATGTCTGAACAACCGGTGGACGTCTGTCCGAGTCTCTAGCGTCGTCAACGTTCCAGCGCCGCGGCCGACGGCGGCTCGACGTAGAACGGACGAAGCGCTTCCGCAGATGCGTACAGTCACATGGGCCTGCTCTAGGCAATGGGACAGGTCACAGGAGGGACGTAGAGCAGCATTGGAGATGAAATATCAGCCGCCGTGAAGAAGGCGCTGCTGTTGTAGAACGAGCGGCCCATGCGGCAACTTCAAGCAATGTTACCCTGCTTTGCGACGTAATGCCGATGAATTCGCACTTTGTGACGAGGCTGCGCTGTTGGCAGGGGACCCTCAACAAGAGAGAGCGCGACCGGTCCGGGCGAGTCTGGCTTGTAGCTATTGTCCCCACGGCCCCAAAGGGACGTAAGCTATGAAGAAGGACGTCAAAGCATTGAGGGAGTACTTCACCGTCTGTTTGCATTGGAGAAAGCGAAATTTGAACGTCTCGAACATTCACCGGCACGTTGGATCCGCAACGTCTAATGTCAATGGTCTGACTGCCCCCAACAGTGCTCTATGCAATCAATGGAAGTTACCCGACGCGTCGAACCATGCTGCGTTAGAGCGGGGCAGCCATCGCGGCAAAGCGCAGTCGTGAACGGCGCGGGGCATTGCGGACGTGCGAGCGCACATAATCCCGTGAAACGCAACTTTATGCAATGCTGATAGCCTATCACGTCGATTTTTAATCCCCAGATTGCAGGTCGCAGGTGGTATGCCATGGTCCCCTCAGTTTATGCCGACCTCGTCACGAAGATCCAGCACTACTACTCGAGTCGAGCTGGAGGACACATAGAAAACCTGTCTGACCAAGTGTCACCACAGCAACCACTAAGAGGGCCATGCCTACTGACAAGCTGTTATGACAGTACTACGATGGGGGGCGTCACCAATTGCACGACGGCAAAGTCCGCATTTGCACTCCCCCTGTCCAAGGTGGGACATCTCGTAAACTGTCTCTCGCCGCAGTTTCCGTCCTTTATTGATACAACTCAGAGCTCATGGGTGAGAATCCAATACGTCCAGCAGCGGAATCTATCAATCACGCTGCATCTACTCGCGCAGGCAACTTGTTGGGACGGCGGTCTAGGAAACCCGTTGACGGGCTGTACACCGGATTAGTAGCAGTAATAAACATTTGACCTTTCAGACGCTGTATCGTGGTTCGGGCTAAGCGGGCAATCCCGCAGACCACTCATGACCACGAATGTCCTCGCCTGACGAGGGCCGGATCCAGCTTACAGCTGCAGATGTGCGCCGTCGCCGTGGCAAGGCACGAAAAGGGCGTGTACTCACTAATGTCTATATCGTTGAAAAGGTCCCAAAGACTCCTAGACGGCGCGGCGCAGGAAGGAAGAAGGGCAAGGTCGTCCCGCATGACTTCCTCGATCTCGCGCGCGAGCCTCCCACTCCCACGACGCGCCCCCCACTTCGCCAGCCGTCGCCGCCCGCCATGGCGGGGTCACCGCAGCTCAGCAACGATGTGGCAGACTTCGAGCATCACGTTGACGACGAGGCTCTCACGCCAACAGGGTCCGCGACGCGCCGGCGCCGGGGCCCGAGGCCTATCACGACAGCGAAATTCACTTTGTACGAGCGATGGAATGCCCTTCTGAACCGGCTGAAGGGCCCCTTTCTACGCTCTCGCCACGCATCTGCACGGGAGGCGGACGCGCCGTTTTGCGCTTGCACCCCGCGCGAGCGCAGGGTTGTTTGTGTGTTCTGGGATCGTATGTTATCCCTGTCAGCTTGGGCGCTGGCGTCTATCTCATGTCATTCAGGGTTCGAGATCAAATCCGTCCGCGCGTGCGAGCATCGACCCCTGCCCATAGCGCTGGTGGAACTTGGGCTATTCCCGTCCGGCCCGTCGAAACCGGGTTACGCATTCTGTACCGAGCTCCTGGACTTCTTCATGGCACTGACGTACCATGCCGCCGATTCAGCCCAAGCGCTGGCTGCGGCGCTCCACACGTACCACGTGCAGCGAGGATATGTTATGCGCGGGCGAACGGGTCAGCCGGTCCAAGAAGGTTATCGCCGTGCGATGCAACAGGCGTTTCATTGGTACAGGGTGCTGCACCACAAGATCGACGCGGACGTCGACGAAATTATTCTCACTGCGACGCCGGGTCAGGACAACGCATTCGGCGCACCGACCGCCCCACCGCATCCCACGGGACATTCGCGTGCTGCCCCGCGCACGACGACGACCACCTTTCCGCTTCACGAATTAGCGTTTCCGACTTGCGAGGACGGGAACGAGTCGGTCTCCGACGATGATCCTGAGATGGAGCAGCGAGACCAAGTGGAACGTGTCGTGAACTTGGTGCGAGAGCCCGCATGGGTCGCAGAGGCGCGGCGCCTGGGCGTCTCTTATGGCGGCGTCACAGCCCCGGACCGCTATCTCATCGAACGATGCCCAGCATGTTTCGCATCGTTGGAGCCAGGTCGGCCGTTCTCCGCGTGAGTATGGAGTGTCGTGTTCTATCGCCTGCTGACACTAGGGCAGCGGCAGCGATGTGCACATTGCCGGCGACGGAAACTTCGGGCACCGGCGCCTTCGCAATGCAGGGGAATGCCCCTCCGTCCGCTTCAATTTCCGCGCCGTGGTGCCGACCACCTTCGTGAACGCCGTCGGCGCCGTTCTGGACGCCCAGCGCCGGGGGAAACCACGCCAGTACCAGTCGCGCGTTGATGTCAACATACTGGTCCAGTGCGAGGAATCGCACACCGCCGGCAATGGTGCCAATGAGAAGACCCCCGGCGATATCTATGACGACCGTGGACTCATGGCGCTGGTCTGCCGGCACGACATTCCGCTCTACCTGTGCAATATCGATACTCCTGGTGAACAGCAGAAGTATTGGATCGCGTTGCTAATATGGTTTATGTTGCACTTGCCGGACAACTGCACCATTACCTCCTGGTACGATATCAACTGCGTATCATGGCGCGTCCTCATGGCGGTGCGTGTCCTCGACGTGCAGCATACATATTCACTCATTCGCATGCAGTACGATGTCATGCCCGAGTGGATGCTTCACCGCCTCGAACAACTAACGTCTGTGCTTCATTCGTACGCGCACCAGTGGGAATGCCAACTCGTTTTCGGTCCACGGATGCGTGTCGGCGCCGCGCTAACTGACGGAGAGGGGACGGAGCGCTTCTGGTCGCGCCTTCGCTATCTTATCGGCGTTCTGCGCCACGTATCGGTAGGGAGAGCATTTCACGATGGACGAAACTTTGATTGACCCACCGCAGCGAGGCAGGCGGCTCATGCTTCTGGAGATGCACACGGAGTACATCGCAAAGACAGTTCGCGGCGAACTTGGCCGCTGGCTGCGCAGGCGGTACATTTCGCTTCGCGACCGTCGCAACGCCGCTCTGCAGGAGGTGGTCCGCAGCGGTCATTCTGAGAACTATCTGCGGCAGCAGTGGTGCGAACAAAAGGACCTGCAGTTATCCCTTCGCCGCCGTGAGTGATTCGCGTCCACGCCTGCGTCAGGTACTCATTACTGCAGATACCGCCGCAACTCTGCGCCGCGAAATGCAGGCTGTGATGGATTTGCAAGACCAGATTGACGAAGTCGAGACCCGAATCGAGAAAGCGGCTGCGGCCTTTCGCCTTGCTCCCGCCGACCGCCGCGCGGGTTACCGCCAACAAATCGCCCGTCTTCGGGAAACGCAGCACGTGTTGCAGGAGGCGGCGGAAGCACTTTATGCTTCGCTCCAGGTGGGCGATGGGTTTCCCGCCCTCGCCGAGTTCGGCTATGATTTCGTCAAGACCCTAATCCAAGCATACGATGCGAAGCGAATAGCGCGGGCCAAAGCCACTGCGCGCTTCTTCGAATACGAGAGGCTCGACCAAGCAGTCGGTGGTGCTGGCGCACCTCTTGGTGCGTTTCTGGTCGTTCACCCTTATCATAATGACCCTTACGACGCTACAGGCACAACACAGCATCAGAGGACACTTCGCGGCATGAAGAAGCGCACCCCCGCGCTCGTACGCGCCGTTGCACGCTACAACGCCTTGTGCGACGCCCTCCGGGCGAAGCTGCCTGAAGGACTCGACTTCCCTTTGCCCGAGAAGCTCCCCATCCATCTCGCCGAGCTCAGAAACGACCCGGCTCTGCTAGAGGACGTTTGGATCGAAGGCGTGCAGGGTCGCAGCGCGCCATGGCTGGTGGATGCGAGTGTTCGCCGCGGCATCCGCGCCGTTCACACCATCGACCGCTGCAATGAAGAAGAGGTGCGGCTAGCACGTGAAGAAGATGCCTTGTACGGCTGGCTGAAGACGAAGTTGGCCGCCGTCTACGCGGCGTTGGAGGACGAGAATAGTACGTACCGCATACCGTTAGCGTATCTTACAGCACGCTGATACGTGTCCAGATGAGTACTATGTGCCCCTCCTTCGAACGCAGCTCGTCAAACTCGAGGGCTTAGTTCTGGGCTGCTTTGGCTTGACCCGGTTCCGTTCTGAGTGGACCGCCCTTCTCCATCCACCAGCGCCTGACGAAGTCCCCATGGAAATAGACGGAACTCCGCCGCCACGACCCCGCGTCCACTTCCTCCCTACGCCTCCCGCGACGCCCGAGGCCGAATACACAGACGCCGCGCCCGAGGCGCCCGATGCCGATGACGAGCTTCAAGACGACGACGTTGACGAACTGGAGGAGCTGGCGGCACCACAGTACGACTATATTGGCGAAGCCTTTGATAACGCAGAGCCCGAGGAGGACCTCATGGACATTTACGGCGGACGCGTTAAGTTGCTCAAGGACAAGACGCTTGAAACGAGCAAGCTCGACCTCAACCTGACTAACACAGTACAGACCCCTGCAACGACGTACCAGGCGACGCGGCGCCGTCGCGGCGCGGAAGGCCAATTCGACCGACTTGACATCTCCGCTGCGCAAATGGACGTTTTGCGCGGCGGCGGCGACGTTCTCGACGACGCAGCGATGTACGCATGCTGTGCAATGCTCGCGCTCGTATTCCCCGCGAGGATGCACACCCTTGCGATTTTCCATCCCGCCGTCCTCGCTGCATGGTACGAATCCCGAACGATCGGTAGTATTCTGGAGCTCGTCAAGCGAACACCCTACGCGTCCGCCGAGGCTGTGGCGATTCCGCTAATGTCGAACCGAACTTGGGGCATGGCGTTCGCATACCCTGGATATCGTCGCATCGAGCTCTATATTCCTGGCGCCGGTGCCGAGCGATGGGCATTAGTCTCGACCGCCGTCGCCGCGCTGATGTCGGCACTGCCCTCGGACAACCGGCAGGACCATGACTTTGTCTGGGAATGCTCTTCGCTGCACGTTGCAGCGAGTGACTGCGATGCGGCAGATTCTGGTCTATTAGCGCTCGCGTCTCTCGCCGCCGTCATGCGATTCAAGAGACATACCGCAATGGACCCAAACGACTTGTCACACTTACGACGATTCCTGTACAATCAGCTCTGTATGCTTTCTCGCGTACCGTAGTAGCAGTCATAGTGATGCTTTCGACGGTTATTTCCCCTGCCAGATAACGTTTGGAAGTTGCACGGCGACCAGGTTTTTCGACAATCTTCATTGTAAGAGCTCGCGTGTCGGATTTAAGCAAGTCCTGCACCGCTACATTTCTCGGGCGCTTGCCACCTTAGGCGCCGTGTGGCTCGTGCGCGCGACGGACTATCCCGGCATAATCGCGATCCATACTCTTGTAAACTGAATGAACGTGAGACTCGAAACTGAGGAGATACGAATACGCAACCACTTACTCGAGCGTCACCTTGCGCCTGAGGCAAACGGGAGCTATAAAATGCAGTATAAAGGCCCCGGGCTGTCACCGGAATTTACCTTCGCCCTCTTCCTCCTACCACCACTCTGCCCTCTCGCCGCAGACGCTCTACAGCCCTCTCGTCGACGCGCACCTCTCACATCCTCACCGTAAACACCATGCCCAACGTGCAGGAGCTCCTCGCCGCCGCCGGCTTTGATCGCGAGGTACGTCGTCCACGTCGTCCACGTCGCTGCGTCGTCGCCGCTGTACTCACTGCGTGCCGTGTCCAGTACATGATCACCGTCGTCGCTGGCATGGTCGTTGTCGCCTGCGGCGGCAACAGACTCCTCGCCGCCCTCGTCGTCCTCTCCGCCTTCGCCGCCATCGCCGCCGTCCTCGGCGCCATCGACCTCTACAACGAGCCTGTCGAGACGGCGTGCCGGGCCCTCATCTTCCTCGCCGACGTCTTTGGCGTTCTCACGGGCATGCAGCGTCCTCACTAGACGACAACTGCTCCTCGTCCGACGCGTCGCGGTTCACGTCACGTTCGCGCTTTCTTGCTGTGGTCCCGTTGCCTGCTCGCAGTTGTACAATGTACGCGCTTTGCTCTCGTGAAAATCACCAATCTCTTTGCTCGCCGTGCCCCGCGGCCTGCTCGCTGTGGACAATGTATACTATCAGTCTCGATACTTGACGCGTTTTACGACCTGCTCACTGTCGCCAATGTACACTACTAGACCGCTTCGCTGTACTGTATTTGCTGTCGTCGCCCACGCTCTGTAATGCTAGTCACTGAATCTGCTGCTTGACGTTCAGAAATACGAGATACACTCGCGGCACTCACTCACGGAATTTTCGCGCCTGTCCATGCGTCTCCAGAAAACCGTATACTCGTCTCCTTGACGGCTCGCTCAAAGTTTCCTGGGCTCCCTCCAGGCGGAAAGATCGACTGGAACATGATGTCGGGGATGCGGCAAGAAAGGATACATGGGCGGCGTTCTCGCTTTCCGGTTTTTGTCGCATCCCCGATGGCCAGAGACGGGACGACGTCGGCCCATATCCTGGTTGAGGTGGCAACGTGACTTGCGATGGGTTTCGACCCTCCCACGGTGGTCAGCAAGAGACGTCTCCCCAGGTCTGCAACGGTCGAGCTCGTCGTCGTAGTTTCACATTATTTGAGCACCTACATTGAGCTTGGAGACGTCCACGCCGTATGAACGGTGCACTGCGGAAAACGCCGGAATCTGACAAAGGGGGACTGCCGCGCTTCTTCGGGTGACGTATTGAGACGTTGAAGAAGGAATACCACGGTAAGCGTAACACAGGCGGGTCTGAGACGGTGCATACGGGCTGCTGTGTGTGTCTACAAGCTTGCGCTGCATTTGACATTAACGTAGAGATAAATTGCGATGACCGGAAGCAGGTCACGTGCAACCGTGTTGGTCACGTGCGCATCACGTGCGCGTCACGTGTCGATCGCGTGCGGTCGTCTGCAGTATGCTAGCACCCTGTAGGCTTTTGAAACACAAAACGCACTGGTCGTCTGTTACGAAGCTGGTGAGCCACCGTCAGCATGGCGGTCAGATGTAACGGAGAATTGTGTCATTTTCGAACGGGAACAAAGGCCGCGCCACGTCCACAACGAGTGGATAAGGGAGAGGCAAACCGGAACGTCATCGTGATACCTCTGCCAACACATCGTGGAGCGGCATCGCGCGTATGCTGCGATTGACAGGTCTCGTGAAGCCTAGGACTTCCGCGGCCGGTTTGAAGAACACGCCGGAACGACCCCTACACTAAAGGCGTGGACAGGGCCTCCTAACAGGATACGGACGCGCACCATATATGTCCCACAGCGCAAGTGACAGGCCAATCGGCCAGCTCGCTGCCACCGCTACCAAAAGAACGCGCCGGCTTCCCAATCCAGCCCGCTGCTACCGCTACCAAAAGAGCAGACAGGCTTCCCCTTCACTCTGCTACCGCTACCAAAAGAACAAGCCGTACACA
>KV425926.1:210024-228231 GCA_001632375.1 Exidia glandulosa HHB12029
GGAAGGTGCGGCGAGGGCAGAGGACCTCGTGAATGAACTGCTTGAGTGGCATATGCTCGGCCGTCGACTGGCACGAGTACGCCGAACCGCCGTGCGTCCAAGTATTGGGCTGCGAGTGATGCGGGGACGATGCGCCTTGGGATGCGAGGCCACTGGCGAAGCCTGGCAACGACAACAGCGTGGGACGGGCGACGACGCGGGACTGGGGACTTTTGTACGCGGTTCTGAGAGCTTTGACACGAGAACAACAAGGATATTGGGAATGATACCTAGACAGACAACATGATACAGCAGGTTACACGAAATGCGCGAGGTATAAGGAAAATAGAGGGGAAACTACATTGCTATACGACAGAGTCCGTGTGCAGTCCAAATCAGAAATCCTTCAACTCCAGGAGCCCGCATCAACTCGCAGCCAGAGATCAATTGGGCGTAGGGTGTCGTAACGTTGGGTTGGTGGACGTGTGGGCGCGGTGCCGAAGGTGTACGCGAAGTGACGAGGTCGAGCGCGCGTAACGAGAGGGGTTGGGCGTGGTGCCTCAGTTGAGGACCCACGCCGGAGGTATGCGAGAGCCCAGTTGGGCACTCGCAAGTGGCGGTGGTAGTAGTAGTAGTAGTAGTAGTAGTAGTAGTAAGAGGAAGAGATCTAAAGCACCCGAGCCGGCGCCGGCGAATGAGACGCTCCATTTCGAAGTCCGATTCCCCAGCTCTTCGTCTTGGTCGTCCAACTGGACTTGCTAAGCGGCTGAGCTCGTCTGCGGGGACCCAACTGGGGCACTGCACGCTCTCGAAGACCTACGTTCGTCACCTTGGATTCTCGCGACGCGCCATTTCCATCAATCCGCACGACCACGCGCGCCATCACCGTCGACCCAGGAGCTGGGCGACTTGCAGATCACGCCCCTTCTCGAGCGTGCACGCCCCTATTACCGCACGAGCGCACTCTGTACCATCCGTTCGCGTTCCGCAATAATGTACAGCCATCGCCGACTCGATACCCACGTCCCTCCCTCGCTCGTTGTCCCCTCCCTCGAACTAGACGCGGCTATGCGTTGGGATAGAGGGTACAAGTCCTGCTTCCACGACAAGAACGCCCACAAGTGGATCATCAGCCGTTACGGCGCGAGCGAGGTCCCAGAGATCCCGCCGTCAGAGTTCCCTCGCGTTCGCGTGGACTACAGGCTGGGACCGCACGAGCCCATGCTGTATCCTCAAGTGTGGGACGCTACGGCACCCCACATGGCTTGGGTCGAGCGCGTCGCCACTCACGCCGACCTGAACGGGCCCATCGTTGGCTATGTGTTCCAGCCGTCAGACTGGACACCGCTGCACGCGCAATCTCGCGACGGCGCGCCCAATGCAGTGGCAGTCTATGGCACCGTCTCTCCCGCACTCGTCACTCGCCTGCGTGAGGTCTTCTACGACTTGTACACCCACGTGTACCCTCTGTTCGGCGAAGCTCAAACCAAGCGTCTCCTGCCCAAGCGCACGCTCGAGGAATGCTCGAAGCTGCTCGCCGACTTCCAGACCCTAGCTGCGACGTTCAGGGAGTCAGCATTGAACGTAACGCGAGTCCAACGCGGGATCGCTGAACTTCAAGGCTTCTACCGCTTTCGCATGGACGTTCGATATCACGTTCAGAATGCGTCCTTCGTCTCAGAAGTGACCTTCCCATACGTCGGCGCCTTCGTCACAGATGAGCAGGCCTGCTCTCTGTTGCATCGCCTCGGCATTCCGTGCTGGATGATCGTGGACAGGCGTCCGGACTTGCACTCGGACCAGGTGCGCGAACGCCCGCCGATCCCGTGGGCGTCCGTCGTCGAGACGAAGATTCTGGACGCGGTATCCGTTTGGGAACCCCAGAAGAGCCGCGGTAGGGCGCTCGCTCGGAGCGCTGAAGACCGCGATCGGTCGCGTTCCCCACTGCCAAGGGCTAGTCGACCGCGTCGCTCACCGGCACGAAATGTCGACAGTAAGTACACTCACGCACTACTACGGGTATTATCTTACTGATTCATTGCAGACAAGTGGGTAAAACGCGTCCTCCACACCGATCCCCTGAAGCAGGTCGGTCGCGCTCAGGCTGCCAAGGCGCAGGAGGCGGGTCGCGCTCCCACCTTGGACATGGCGGAGTGGATCCCGGAGGCGTTGCCTTGGCTCCTCGACATCTGCGCCATGGTCGATGTTACAGAGTTACGACAACAGGAGCTGTGCGAGGCTGAGGATCCCGTACCGCAGAAGATCTTCGTCCAGGGGCATCGCTACATGATGCCGCCGGTTCATCTGTTTTACAAGAAGAACCCCAAGCACAGCGAGATCGTCTTCCAGTGCTGGTCAGCCATTGACACATTCTGGTTCTCCCGCGTCTCGACGGAGTACGAGAGTATGGATGGCCTCCCCGTGCCCGTCTGGCGCTCGGTCGTCGAGAACAAGTACCTCTACCTGGGCGAAACGCCTCTCCCGCGTCCCGTTGCGCAGCCCGCACCTTCCGCGCCTCCCCCAGACCCCCGCACGCCGACTGAGTCCGCGCGTGAGACGCGGGCTACTCAGTTGGAATCGCAGACGTGCGCGACCATCATGGCCTCATCGTCTGTTCTCTCGCCTGCTCCTCCTCCCGCTGGAACATCAAGCGCCCTTCCGTCCAATGCTCTGGCGTTCTACGACTCTGGCAGCGACGACGAGGATGACGAGGACGACATGCCGGCAATGATCAACAGCAACGAGCCTCGCATCTTCTATACGCGGGAAGCTCTGCCCGACGAGACGCCCTTACGCTCTGAGTCGGATCGGGACGCGGTATTCCCCAAGGACTGGGAGAACACAAAGCTGGAGTTCTTCGTCGAGGAGGACACTCGTTGCATGTACAGGGTGGGCGATAAGCGGAAGAAGGACTTCAGAAACTCTCGCGCGTACGACGTGTTCGACGATGTCGACAAGAAGCGGCGCCTGTTCTTCGAACGTAGCTCGCGCGTCGCGAGCGAGTTCCCCGCCGGTGGCGAACGTCGTATAGCAGAGGGCATCCTAACGTGGCATACTTCGCGCGACGACACGGCGGGCAAGGCGAGAGCTTCCAAGTCGATTTGGCCAGCGGCGCCTTCACAAGTGGCCGCGCGCGCGTGGGAGAGGATGCGCAACGCGGCATACATGGTGAGTAAGTGTGTTGCTAGCCTGGAGCTCTGTTCTGACTTTTGTTGCAGCTGAGTGAGGAGCATGCGCTCGCGGACGGGATCCCGTTAGAGTTCGTTGGCAAGGGCAAGTCGATGGTCGAGATCGAGAAGGTATGCGATGAGGTATAAGTATGCGTTATTATACAGGCTAAAGCAGCGTAGGAAATGCTTTCGCGTAACCTCTGGACAAAGGACAACATGTGGCCCAGCAGGAAGAGGGCACCGAAGGCGCCGGCTGCCGCGGCCGAGCCTGCATCATCGTCCGCTGCCGCCGCCGCTCCTGTCCCCGTTTCGGCTTCTGATGCGCCGCCTCCCGCGCCCGCGCCCGCGCCCGCGCCGACGCCCGCACCAACACCAGCACCCGCGCCCGCAGCGCGAGCGGAGCAAGTTCACACCTCGGGAACGTCCGACCCCGTTTTCGGCACGCATCCGCCCCTCCCGTCCGGTCGATGGCTACAAGAATTTCGAATCGCGTCGCACGTCGTCTCAGTCTCGGACTTGAAGAGAGTCGATGTTCGAAAGTTCATACTATGGCGCATTCAAGAGGCCACCTTCCGCTTCGAACTACGGCAGCTCGACATCTACGTCCACAAGAGTATGAACCTCTGGAATCGCGTCATCGCTTCCCAACGCGCAGTCCTTTGGCCGCTGTGCTGGGGATACGGCACTGAATCCTTCGTACCGCGTGGAGATGTCGAGTCGCTATTGACTCGCGAGAACCCGTTAGAGCGCTTCCACGGACTTCAGGTGTTGTCCCGCATCGTGCATTCCTGGCCTCGCCACGAAAAGTACCCGTCTATTGACGAGCTAACGCGCCGACCTGAGGGGATGAAGGAAGACGATATCCCGGCCGTCGAGCGGCAGCTGTGGCTACTCTATGCCCAGACGCACTACGACTACTTCGGCATCTTCCCCACGCTCCCGGCAAAAATGCCACCCAACCCGTTTACGTCTCCTGCCTCGTAGTCTGATGGTCCTGCAGCCTGTATATCGCGCCGTTGCTACGCCGAAAATGTACACGACATTTTGTCCACCTTCTTCGATTTCTCAACGTGGTGCGACGCATGTGCTCGATGCGTGGTGTAAGGGAAGCGTGGTTTGGTAAGCGACATCTTCATTTCCCACCGCCATTGTACTTTACTGATGCGAAATTTCGTTGAACACCTGCTAAATGCGGATGCGTGGCCGCGAGGCCGTTGACTAATTTTGATATCCTTCGACCATGCTCGCGAAACGCTTAAGGCCCACCCCACCTGAGACCTCGCGTACGCTCTCTCTGACCATTTCCCTCCACTTTCCCTCGCCATGTCCTCGGCCGCGTTCGTCAAACTCGAGTTGTACTGCGAGATCAAGAACTGTGACAGGCTCCTCAAGCACGGCGTCGTCATCCAGCGCCGCTACCAGGAGGTAGACTACAAGGTACGTCGCGTGTCACTCTCTTTCGCGCCTCGATTCTCACAGACCCGCAGTGTAGCTTGCACGGCACGCGGGTCATACAGATGCCTGAGCGTGGTACATACCGTTATCCATGGGCCGACTCGGAGATCATGGTCGGCGAATTCTGGACCGAGGAGACACTGGAGCGCGAGCAGGAGCGCTCGAAACAACGCCGTCATGCCTCTGTCGCGCGGGCAACAGCGCAGCAATACTCAGGTCATGCCTCTGTCGCGCAGGAACACTCAGAATCGGACGATCCGGTGAGTCGCGCTCATCCATTACACGCCCAATCTCACGCACGTCGATCAGCCTCCCCCGTCACGTGCGAAAGCTGCGACGGATGCTCGAGCGTCACGCGTTGTCCCCAGTAGCTCTCCCGCGCCGTCGAGCTCTCCCGCGCCGTCATCTCCGACTGAACATGCCGTCGCTCGCCGCCAAACGAAACCCACCGTCGTCCGTACCTCCACCAGCTCGAGCGCTTCGTCGACGCCACGTACGACTGCCAAGCCATCGCCGGGCGAATTGGGCCATGCTACGCTCATATTCGAATACTTGCGCGAGCACAACAAGTTACACCTTCTCTTGACGCGACTCGGCCTCAGCATCGACGAGGAGCATCGTATGCGTTATGCTGGTGGCTCCAGCAGGCACCCCAGCTCCGGCGATGGGACGTTTTGCTCGTCTCCAGAGTGTGATCAGTGCGCGAACAAGCGTTGCCGTCGCCGGATGTGCGCCAAGCACTGTTTTGAGACTGGCGGTCTCGGTATCGACTGCCGCAGTGAGCATCGTTCTGCCGTCGACGGTGCGTGATTTCCTCGCAACGAAGCGGGGTACGGAGCTGATTTGCTTCGAGATCCACGTGCAGCGCGCTCGGTAGCGATTACAGTTTACCAGACTAACACGGTGCGTGGTTCTTATTATTACGCGCGCTCGGCTCAGACTTTCGTAGAATCGTGTACTCTCTACGTTTGTATCGGGAGTCGTGGGCAAGACCGTCGACCTGAGCACCCTGTCCCCTCGCGACAAGGAGACCCTGCAACTCGACGACGTGTACAGGGAGACATTATTCCAGTTCTGCCCGCATACGAGCGGCGATTGGATTCGTCGCCGCGGCATCAGCAAGATTCCCGTGCCGGATCATCTGCAGCTGGTGCTCGTGGTCGCGTCGAACCGTGTCTTCAAGTCGTACTTCGACCGCCTCCGCTCTTCGCCGCCGCCCGCCGCCGGCCCTTCGCAACCGCGCATCATCAAGAGGAAGGCCGCTGCGTCGTCGCCGGACGCGGGAGGCTCTGTGAAGCGCGCGCGCACCGACGTCGTGATCGACCTGACGCTGTCGGACTCGGATTAAGGTGCGTTTATCGCTATAGGAGGATCGACACTTTGTTTACGTTCCTGCAGGGTCTTGTTTACGTTCCTGCAGGGTCTTGTTTACGCTGCTGCAACCAGGGTCTTTTTTGCGTTCCTGTTCTTCTCTTTTCACCGGGTAACCGAGTCGCGCGCGTGCGTAGGGCGCGGCTCACTCAATCCTGCCGGTCGATTTTCTCGGCCGCGTTGTCTATAGTTTCACGGCTCCGTTCTCTGTCACTTTCTCGGCAACCCGGTTGCTCGTTTTCTCGGCACTATTCAGTATAGAATTCTCGGCGATGCTTCAGCTCTTTGTCTCGGTTACTTTGTACTGCATTTTCTCGGCTCATATACATCTTTTTCTCGGCCTTCTGTGCTCTCTGCTCTCTTGAGGTCTCGGTTTCTCGGCGAGGACAGTATATAGGATTCTCGGCGAGCACAGTATATGGAATTCTCGGCGAGCCTTGCTTTATAGAACCCGGTTCTCTAGCTCCCTCAGAAGGATGGTCCAAAATTCTCGGGGGTCACTAGATAGTATTTTCTCGGCGGGCCCTTATACTACATTCTCGGGCACTTATCCGAGAAACGGCGTGTCCCGGTTATCTGGTTATGAGCCAGAAAATGCGCGCCGCCTTGTCCGTAGCGGATCTCGCTCATGCGCCTGTTGAACCAGTCGTCGTGCCAGGGCATCCAGACGCCACCCGCGTACTTCTCCCACATGTTCGGGTGCGGGAACAGGAGGCGCGGCGAGTCGGGCTTGGAGTCCCAGTCGTAGCCGAGGAGGATCTTCTGCTCGTCCGCGGAGAGCCAATCGTCGTGCAGCTCGACGCCGTCCACGACCGTGGGGTCCGGGCAGCCGTAGTGGTAGATCTCGTCCGTGGGCATGACGGGGAAACGGGCGCCCTTGAGGAGCTCGACGGCGATGCGAGCGTACAGCCCACCTGCTTTGCGCGCCGCGCGGTATCCGTGTGGGCGCTCGAGGACGACTCGCGCGTACTTGCGCCAGTGCTCGTACGCGGTCGCGTAGCCCATCGTCTCCCTGCACTTCATCTCCGCGGAGACGACGTGGGCGGAGATGGAGCCTTCCGGTTGAGGGTTCTCGACCGTGATGCCGGTGACGAGCACGATGTGGTGCTTGAGGATCGTCTCGATGAACTGCAAGTGGTCCTGGATGGGCTCGACGTCCTCGAGCTGACGAAGGAACGTCAGCATGTACGCTGGTCCCCTCGCGAGCAGTCGAGGCTCGTCGTCCCTAGGCTGGTTGAACACGAACTCTACCGCCGTCGCGTGGATGCGGACTTGAGGACCGTCCCACCAGCGCAGCTGCATCCACCCGCTCGCGACGCACTGGACTCCTTCCGTGTGCCCGTAGAGCGGGACGAGGTCGCGCCGTCCTATATTGATGGGATCCGGAACGGCCGACAGCGTCCTCGACCGTACAGGATACGGGTCCTCGGCGCTCAAGGGGCGCACGCCTCGCGTTGCGAAGCTATAAGACATAGGGACGTCCGGCGGGGACGGCTCGCGGGTACGCTCTGGCGAGTGCTGCGGCGACGAGATGCGCTCCGCGAGCGTCTTCTTGCGAGGCGGGTCGCTGATGCGCGCAGCGAGGGGACGAGGATCGTGAGCGCAGCCTTCGTGCGGGACTGGGAGCGGGCGAGCGTTCGGAACAGAGCTTCCCTGCGCGCCACGTTGGTGCTTGGCAATCAGGGCCGCCAGCCTCGCTTCGTCGACTGGCTCGGTCTGGAAGACGTCCGGAGCAACTCCCGCGCGGATGGCGTCGAGCTGCTGGCGCGGCGTGAAACGAGGGTTGAAGGGCGCAGTCCGCGTCATCTCGTCAAGCCGTAGACCGCCGGGGGGTTCGAGCTCCTTTACGCTGCGGTCGGCGGCCATCTCGGCGGTCCACTCGTAGTAGACAGGGACGCCGATCTTGACGAGGTAGATGAGGAACGAGCGCTCTCGAATCGGGTCAGCGAACCAGGCGCCAACCATGCTGTTCTCGAAGAAGTTGAACGTCATGAGCTGCTCCCACAAGGCGGGGAACGTTTCCTTGAAGTGCTTCCATCCCCCGTTGCCGACGAGACGGAAGCCGACTATGGCTCGCAGGCCGCGAATCTCTATCGCCCAGGCGCGCCACGCTTCCTTCAGAGCCGTGGGCGACTCTGCGGGCTGTGGCACGCCAATGCGAACGTGATCCTGCTTGAGGGCGTGGAGTACGCGGTCGAGGAGCTTGTCGAGGTCGTGGATCCAGTCAGCGATCGACTTCTTGATGGTATAACCGTGCGTCGTGTGAACCACCCACTGGTCGTCCCAGACGGCGGCCAGGTCAGCGCTGAGGATGATCGAGTTCTTCGTCGGGGGTCCCATGCCGTCGAAAGGGTCGAGAGCGTACGGCGCAGGGCGGTTGCGAACGAACCAAGACGGGGACGAGTAGACGACGTCTGAAACGAGCGACAGCGACGGCTCTGGATCGTCTGACGGCCAGCTGGCGATCTGTGGCGCTGGGGCGTTGCGTCCCACGAACACGCGGAAGTCGCGGCAGCGATGCACGACGAAGAAGGTCTGCCGGTCGGCGAAGGGCGCGGGGCGCGGGCGGTCCTCGTTGTACTGTTCGAGCGTGCCCCCAGCGAAGTCAGGGACGCGCGCTGAGCCGCCAGACTGCGGTAGAACGGCGTAGGAGAAAAAAGGAGAGCGGCCGCCCGCCGATAGGAGACGGATGAAGAGGGTGACGGGATCCATGGTGGAGGAAGGCAACCAGCGGAGATAGCCGAAACGGTTGCTGCGGCGTGGAAGAAGGGGAATGACGATAGAAGAGAAGTTAGAAAAGAAAAGAAATACAATAATTTACGGGGTCCTTAACGTGAGTTAAAGACCGTAATGCCTCTTGTAGTCGATGAGGCGAGCCGGCGCGTTCCTCAGCTCTCGAGCGGTGAGCCAGCTGTCGTGTTCCGGCCCGAATCCCTCCCATCGAACGAGATATTCCACTTGGGCTTTCGCGCGGTTGTTGCGATGGGCGACCAAGCGTTCAACTTGATACTCCTCCGAAGGTTCGAGATTCCAGCGCGGCGGCTTGAGCTGAGCACGCTCGCCTAGCTCGGCGGGTGACGCCTCATACTTTCGCAAGTGATCCAGATGAATCACGTTGGACATAGGATACGTATCCGGGAGGTCGATGCGGTAAGTGGCGTCTGCTACGCGCTCCTGGACAGCGAAAGGGCCGATGGCTTTCTGGACGAGCTTCAATCCTTCGCCCTTAGCTTCCAAGAGTTCGAGCGAACGCGGACGGATGAGGACGAGGTCGCCAGGCGCCAGGACTAGCTCGCGACGTCGAGCGTTGTAAGCTTGAGCTTGCTGGTGTTGGGCGAGGGCGACGGCGTCACGGGCGGCGACTCGATGCGCTTCGAAGTTGGTGAGGAAGTCGTCCGCCTCTTTCGACGCAGTTATATGCTTGGTCACCGTGTCCGTAGCTACCCTAGGACGCTGTACCGAGTCGGCGGCCAGACGGGGAGCGAGGAGGTCGGTAGGAGCGCGCGGGCGGAAACCGTACAGCAAGAAGTACGGCGTCTTCCCTGTCGAGGCGTGCACGTTCGAGTTGTAAGCGAATTCCAAAGCAGGCAACCAGGAAGCCCACGTAGTAGGCTCCTCAGTAGCATACTGGCGCATCATAGTCTCCAGCGTTCGATTGGTGCGTTCCGTTTGGCCGTCATGTTGAGGATGGTGGGAAGAGGACAAGAGCATTTTCATACCCAGCTGAGCGGCGACCTCGTTGAAGAATCTGGACAACCACCGGCCGTCTCGATCCGCTATAACTTCCAACGGGATGCCGAACCGGCTCACGACGTGGCGCACGAAAAGCTTAGCGAACTCGACCGTGTCTAACCCCGTGTCGGTGGGGATAAACTGCGCGTGTTTCGAGAGTCGGTCGACGATGACCAGAATAGCGTTGAAACCTTCACTGAGCGGTAGCCCCGTGATGAGGTCGAGGGAGATTCGTTCGTACGGCTGGTAAGGGATAGAGTGGTGCTGCACGTGTCCGTAGCGCGAGAAGTTCGGGTCCTTCGTTTTCTGGCACACGTCACACGTAGTGCAGAACGCGTCGATGTCCCGCTTCATCCTAGGCCAGTAGAACTTCTCTGACATACGCAGGAACAACTTCCCCGGCCCCGCATGAGCGGTTTCGAACGCGGACTCGTGCATGTGACGTATCAGCGCGACTTGTTCGCTCTTCGGAACGCACAGTCGCGGCATGAAATCGGCGTCTCTGAAGAAGAGCAACCCGTCCTTGCCCTTGTAGAACCGGTTGCCGTGGTACCAGGACCTCTCGTCTGAATTCGACCCTTTTCCCGCGAACGTAGGGTCGGACTCGTATCCCTTGACGTACTTGTCGCGCAGCTCTGGACTCATTACGACTTGGAGAGTCGGAGGAGGGTTCTTTCGCTTCCACTCCAGCTGGTCTTCGAACCGCAGCTTCTTCGCGGCGGCGGCTGCGTGCGGGCGACGGTTCGGCGGCACTCGAGTTTCCTCTTCGCTGGGGGTCTTCACGCTAGCGCGAACCTCCTCACGGGCGGCTCCTTTCGTCTTGGCTCTGGTGGTGACGAACGCAGCGGCTTCCGCGGGCGGGCCGTGTACTCGCTCTGTCAGGTCTTCGAGCGAGAACGCGACGTCCGCGAAAGCCATCCTGGGCGCGGGTTCGTTGAAAGAGGCGCGTTCGCGCAATTCCGCTAAATCGTAGTCCGTACGAATAGCAGGCGTAGTGTCCGTAGCGGGCGAGATATGCTCGGGGGCTCCGCGCACCTCCTGGGATCTCGGGTCGCGCGGAAGCCTTGATAGTGGGTCAACGTTCGAATGTAGTCGTCCAGCGCGGTGCACGATTTCCAGGCCTCTGAACGCGCTGAACACCAATCCCCACGCGGCCAGGCGGCGATTAGCGTTCTCGAACGTCCTGGCCCATTGCAACGAAGAGTGGTCGGTTACCAGGATGATTTTCTCGCCTTCGATGTAGGGCTGGAACTTGATCAGGGCCTCTTTAGCGCCTAGAGCCTCTCTTTCCGTCGCGGAGTAGTTGCGTTCAGCGCTCTTGAACGTACGACTCCAATACGAGATGACGCGCTCCGTTTCGACCATCGTGTCGTCGAAGTCGGGCGCCCAAGACCGGTTATCGTTCGTATCGACTATCCGCGCGGAGAGCTTAGACGTGAGGGAGGGTACTGGAGCGCCGGCGTCGAACGCAGCGCGTAATCTGTCGTAGACTGGGGTGTTGCGCAGGTCTCCCACGCGAATGGGCTGAACCTGTTGCAAGCATGCGCCTAACGCATCGTCTGACGCGTCAGTGTAAAGGCGATAAGGCTGGCCTTGCAACGGGTGTCCTAAGACCGGCGCGCGCTGTAGGGCCAGCTTTACTTCCTGGAACGCGTGCTCTTGCTCCTCGCCCCACTCCCATCGCGCGCCTTTCTTTAATAGCTGAAAGAGAGGTGCGACGATGAAGGAGTAGTACGGAATAAAAGCCTGGAAGTAGACGACCATGCCCAGAAAGACTTGGAGAGTCTGCAACTTCTGCGGGCGTTCTATGCTTAGGATCGCGTCAACCTTTTCTTGATGCGTCGACAATCCGAGGCGCGAAACCTTGTGGCCTAGTAGCAGGATGCTCGAGTACATGAAATGGCACTTGTTCGGGGACAGAGTCAACCCGGCCTTCTCGACTGCGCCTAGGACCTTGTCGAGGTGATCTAGGTGGTCGTCGTAGTCCTTCGAGTAGATGACTATGTCGTCGATGTAAACGAGGACGAAAAGCCATAGGAACGGGGATAAGATGTTCTGCATGATTCGCTGGAAAATCGCAGGGCCGTTGCGTAGTCCGAACGGCATGCGCAGGAACTGGAATAGGCCTTTGTGAGTCCGGAATGCCGTCTTCTCCACGTCCTCCTTCGCTATTTCGAGCTGATTGAATCCCGCCAACGCGTCCAGACTCGACAGTACTTGCGAGCCTGACAGCGCGGACAGGATATCAGATTGGCGAGGGATAGGGAATTCGTCTGCGATCGTTACCGCGTTCAGCTTCCTGTAGTCTACGCAGAAACGCGGTTTCCCGTTTCGATAGACGATGACCACAGGAGCTGCCCACGGACTCTCTGAAGGCTCTATGACGCCTAACTCGAACCACTTCTTGAGTTGCTCTTCGATGACTTGTCGTTTCTCCGGGGACGCGCCGTGCATCGGCTCAGAGATGGGGTTGACGTCGTCCTTCGTGCGCACTTTGGCATTAGCGTCCAGATGTCCTAACCGCCCGTCGAACCCGAATGCGAGCACGCGTCGCTTGAAGAGCTCAAGAGCTTTTTCGCGATAGACGGGCGGCACGTCCGGGGAGATGTCCAGTATTTCGTCGAGGAACTCCGAAGCGTAAATCGTAGGGTCCGGCGCTTCTGCCGCTGCCGGCGGCGGGAGCTCGTGCTTGTCCTCGTTCTCCAGAGGGGCGGCGAAGCGAAGTGGAGAGCTCTCGCCGACGCTGCTCGCGGCGGCAGGTACGCGTGCGGACGCTCGGTCTCCGAGGTCGGAGGTAGCTCGCACGCCCGTAGCAGAAACGTTGACGTCTGGAGGGGCTGGAGGCGCGTCACTTCCCAGAGGGTTGGTAGCTGCGTTCAGCTCTCGAATCAGAGCGGCGTACGCCTCTGCGTTGTCGGCCATCTCGTCCCACCGTTTCTCCGTCCCTGGACTATCCAAGTATCGCGCTGGATCCCTAGCGTAGCCCATTAGAGTGCCCGCACGTAGCAGGCGGGGAGTCTTGGTGGGGTTCGATACGGGAAGGTAGCTTTTCCGGGCGATCGAATACTCCTCCTTTCGTCCCGCGTCCTCGGTGCGCAAGTCGAGCAGAGTGTTCGGGACCGTAAGGAACGTTTCGTCCTTCTGGGGCACCATGAATCTCTCGACGTACCATTCGCGTCCTTCCTGCAATGCTCCAGCGATAGGTACGCGAACAGTCGTCTCGGCTGGGATCAAGGTATCCTTCCACGCCGTTATCGCGCCGTCTGCGTGGGCTTTCTTACGCCTGAGCATGTTCGCCTTGTCCCTCTTGTGCTGCTTGACGCGTATGAAACCCGCCAACTCGGGATCGTGAACGAACAGACTGCGCGCGAACGATTGTTCCTTGCGTTCAGCGGCGGATAACGCTTCAGTGGTCGATGCTGCTTCGAACGCGTGCCCGGTCTGGCCAACCGTGACGCGCGTGCCTAGTTCGACGTTGCGCAGCACGCTCAGCTCGTGGTTGAGGTGGAAATCCTCGCCTAGCAGAACTTCCACCGTCATGTCCGGGACGACGTACATCTCGACGTTGAAACGCAGCGCGGTGCCGTCCTCCGCTCGGATCCACACAGGCAACTCAACGTACCCCTTGATACGCGGCTCTTTGTTGGTGAGCTGCGCCAGGTGCACCTTGAGGCCCGTGCGGATCTTAGGAGGGTTCTTCAAGAGCCGAAGGAACTCCTCGGACACGAGCGAGATGCTTGCCCCGGAATCCAGTCGCAGAGTGATGACTGTGTCTTGTTTGCTTCCTACCGTGCCGCGTACGGATAGGATGGTGATGCCCACTGAAGACATGCCTGAAGGAGTGCGCCGCACGGGGCGAACGAAGTACTCTTTCTCCTGTGAAGGGGGCAGGATAGCAGCAGCGTTCAGAGCGGAAGCGAAGAGAACGCTGGGGTCCGTTTCAAACGCTCCTGCGCCGGTACCCCACTTCGAGCTGGGGATCAGGTCGGTGTTCTCGATGGCGCGAGCGAGCCATTCCTGGTGAGATAGGGATTCGACCTTGGGAATTACGACGTCCGGTCGCGAGTCCTTGAGGTCCGGCTCGAGCGCCGCTGTTGTCTGAGTGGACGCAGCGAAAGCGTGTAATAAAGAGTCGAGCGCTTCTGCTGACTCGTCTTCAGTTGCCGCAACCGCCGGAACGCTAGCAGGCTTGAAAGCGAGGGGCTCGCTCAAGTCGACTAGCGGCTCGGGCGGGAGCTCGTCCACTTCCTCTTGCGTCGCGGGAAGCGCGGGAAGAGCGTCGTCCAGGACGTAAGGCGAGTCCGGGGGTAGACGGATTCGTAACGCGTCCGCCTCAATCGACTCGTCTGGCAACTCCTCCACCGATACTCTCGGCGACCGGGCAACCACTCTCGGCGAGGTCAAGCCGTTTACGAGAAGTTGTACTTCAGGGGTCACAACCGGGTACGAGGAAGAGGTAGTATTGGAAAGGTACGCGATCGTGTACAGCATGTCTTCGTCTGGGCTCGGTTCGACTTCCACGAGCAACGCAGGCGAGGATTTCTTTAGAGCTAGGTACTTGTCATAATGCTTGCACTCCGCGTTCCAGTGGGGTCCTCCGCAGGCGCGACACGCCGACGGTGGCTCGGTGGCGCTTTTCCAGTTCGAGCGTTCGAAGGGGTAGCCGTTGACGGGCTCTGGACGCGACTTGTTCTTGTTGGCGAGGTACGCGTCAACGACGTGCGAAACCTGGTTGCGCGGCGCCGGGGCCGCAACGACTTGGTCCTCCTCGAACGTCATGAGATCGTTCCCGACTTCCGCGCCAGCTACGTGAGCACGCGCAGGAGGGTGTTGACGGAAGTGGAAACGGCCGGCGTCCGTCGACGACGAACGTTTGGCCGACTGCGACGCGTTCGCTTGGTTCATGATCTTCTTGACCATCGCTTCGAGGTTGGCGTTGTCGATATGCGCCGTAGCAACGAGGAGTTGCGGCTCGTGCTCCGTAGCCCGAATGGTCAGCGTGTTGATGTCGGGGCACTCGTGCTCGCGAAGAATGTTGGTCCAAGACATAGGAGCGCGAGCCAGAACAGAGACTACTTGCTGACGCGCGTCGTACTCGAAGAGAGCGTTGCACAGGCGCGAGCGGCGACGCAAGTACTCCACCGGGAGCTCGCTGGCGTGGTGGGTGTCTCGGAAGCGCATGCCATTGTACTCATCGACCTTTGATCGCAACCAACGGTCCGTAAGGTAGCCGTACCGTATTCCTGCCTTCAGCGTAGCGACGTTGGTGCGAACGAGGTCCTTCGTAGCTTGGGACAAGTCGCGATACCAATCGGCGATGGCGGCTGAAAACTTGAGCGGCGCGAACTGCCCCAGCTGCACATAGATCTCGGGACCAGCTTCTGCCCAGCGCGTCAACGAGTCGAAATAGTCGAGCACTGTGCTGATATTGCCGTCCCAGCTAGGTACCACGTCCAACTTGAAACGGTCGTCGAGACGCGGGCCTTGAGGGGCGCGAGGAGCGTACGGAGCAGGAGGACCAGGAGGCGGATATCCTCCGCCCGAAGGAACGTAAGGAGGGGGTCCTCCGCCTCCTCCTCCCCCGCCAGCACCTCCTGGAGGGCCGGCAGGGGGAAGAGGCGGAAAGAAACCTCCTCCGCCAGGGCCGAACGGGCCATAACTTCCGCCTCCTCCCGGCGGACCAGAAGGTCCTCCACCACCGCCTGGGGGTCCGGGAGGTCCTCCACCTCCGCCAGGAGGGCCGTAATAGCCTGCCGGACCTCCGCCTAGGCCGCCGGGGGTCAGGTGAGGAGGCAGCTGGCGAGACGAAAGAGCGCTGGGGTCCTTTCCCGCTTCGAAGAGGCGCGTGCTGCCTAGCCCTCCAGTGGGAGGAGCGTTAGCGCTGGCAAAGAACCTAGTGGCGGGGGTAGCGAGAGTCTGGTCGGCTGGAAGGAAAATGCTTCGAGCTGCGTTGGCAGGTCCGCGCACGGCGTCACGCACGCTGTCCTCCCACGCGTTGTCTGGCTTGAGCGCGTCGGGAAGACCAGTGTCGTCCGCCGGCTTCTTTTCCGAGATCGTTCGCCAGGCTGGGCGACGGATGACTGACTCCGTCGCCGTAGGAGCTCGAGGAGAAGGATCCGCCATCCCAAGCTGAGCTGACACAGCGCGACTGGAAGGACCGTGACTGTGGGCTTCTGGGTCGCCGTCGAGGGTTAGCCCGTCTTCGTCGTCATCTGGGACGTCCTCCACTATCGCGCGTCGCGATTGCTTGAGCGCGCTGACCGGCGCAGGCGCTTGAGCGTGCATGTGGTACGCCTGCAACCCGTTCGACCTAGGGCGAGAAGAACCGAAGATGTCGGAAGTGTCGTACATCGTCTGCGGGTCTATCGTGACGCGACGGTTCTGCCTGAACGGAGTAGGTCGGGGCTTCTGTGTATACCAGTCAATCTCCGGCGAGAGAGGCGCGTGAATCTTCTTCAAGGCGGCGGCGGAGCGTGGACTCCAAGGCTTAGGCGGCTCGCGGTTGGGCGTGACGGCGGCGAGCGCTGCTGAAGATGAATCTGGGCCGTGATCGATGTGTCCGGGCGCAAGGTGAGAGCCCATCGTGAGCGGAGACGTGCGTCGCACTGTCTCGTCTGATAGAGCTCTACCTGACGCGTATTCCCAAATGAACGACTCCTCGCCCTGGCTGGGATACGGAGGAACCTTAGCTAGCGTCCGCATGCCAAGCAAGAATTCGAGTAGAGCGCCAAAGTAGTCGATGTGGTCGCGGGCGAAACGGAACGTGCGCGCCAACGCGCCGACGGTCCCGGCTGACTCGCCCAAGGGCACTATAGCGTCCACCAGCCAAGAGCGCGGCGGGTGGTCGACTTCGTCTGCGTGCTTAGAGTCCTCGAGAGCGATCCAGATCATGTCATCCAGTCGATTAGCCGTGTTCTCGAGGATAACGACGATGCCAGGCTTGATGCGCACACGAGAACGCCCGCTATGCCCGGCGTCCTCGATGTACTTCGCGATGAGGGTCATGCAGCGGATAGCTTCGATGCGCTGGTCGAGGGTGAGCATGCGGTCCTCGTCTGGGCTGGCGTCGAGGGGCGTGAATGAGCCGTCCTTCGAGAAGCCCATAACGTCGACCTTGCGAATGAGTTCGCGCGCGAGACGCAACAGACGAGAAGCAGGGTCGCGGTCGTCCGAGTCGTCCGCAGCAGACTGGCGCCTACTGCGCCGGAGTGATGCTTCCACCGATGGCGAAAGATCGTCGTCAAGGGCGTGCGCGTGGGAACTTCTGGGCGCGCGTCGCAACCCGCGTTCGAACGAGTTGTCGTAGTTGTGCGCGCCACGCGCTGTGCGACCGCTATCGTCCGACTCGTGCGCGGGGGAATGAGAAGGGTCTCCCGAAAGGTCGGGGTCGGTGCCGGTTGGCTCGTGATAAGCCGTAGAGTTGGGCGACGCGCCTGACGGTTGACGAGCAACCGTCGGAACGGAACCCATAGTGGTGTCGCCTTGCGGCGGCCCCCCAGGGTCAGGCGGCGGAGCGCCCGTGGGGGAGCTCTTGCTCAGCGAGGACATGTCGTCCTCCGGCGTGAGCAAGATAAATTTTTAAGTAAAAGACGAGCGTGGCCGTAATCACGAACGTCCTCTCAGTGTCCACCTCTGTAATGAGCACCGGAAGTACTCGCAGAGTTCTGGAGGACGCTCGTTAACGGGACACGCGAGTGTGACGGGCAGAGGTGTTGGAGGAGGGCAGCGACGTGAGCGACTCGGCGCTAGGCGTAGGCTGGCGGGTAGCGACGAGGAAGTGATGCTGATTAAGTCTGTAGTGAGCCTCGCGGTTCGCGGTTCGAGCTGCTTGGGCGCGAACGAGAACGAGAGGAGAGAACAGACGACGAGTATTGGATTGACAAAATAGATACAAACATGACGCCGCGGCTTTAAGCGGGGACTGCGGAGTCTAAGTACTAGGAGCCCTTACAAAACTCAGCGCGTTTCCTTCCGCTACCCATTCGCGAGACCCAGCCCTCAACCACAAGAACCATGTCCGAGAACATCGTCTATCTGGAGGACCTCGCACCACCTAAAGACGCGTCCGCGCCAACCACAAAGCTCACCAAGACCAGCGCGGCCGCGGCTGCCAAGGCTGGCGACAAACGGCAGCGCACCCTGCTCGACTTCACGCAGGCGAAGCGGCGCAAGACTGACGGCGACAGCGCGTCGTCGACGTCGTCGACACCGACCAAGACGACTGGCTCGTTCTTCATGAAATCGGGGTCGACCTCGCCACAGAAACTGAATTCTATCCCGTTTTCCCTCAACAACTTCGTCAATTCGCTGTCAGAGGAGGAGCGCGGGCTCCTCCAGCTAGAATGCGAATCTCTCAATCTCGTGTGGTGCGTGCGACTTGCGTTCCTCCTATGTCCGTGCTGAATGGTGGCGGGAGGACTTCCAGGCTCAAGATGCTCCAGGACGAGGTCCGCAAGAAGTATTTCCTGGATCTCAAACGGTGGCTGCATCAAGAGGGCCT
>KV425927.1:8102-20252 GCA_001632375.1 Exidia glandulosa HHB12029
CCGCTCTGCGCCACTCCGCCTTGGGAGGTCTCGTGGAAAGACGCGCTAGACGCCGTCGTGCTAGGTTGTCCGGGCGGCGAAGACGTGCCGCCCTCCGAGCTCGCCACCGCCCTCAATGGCGGCATCGTCGCGCTCGTCGCCGCCGAGTCCGGCGCGGTCGATCTCCCACAGATTGAGAGCGAGACTGACCTGTCGGTACCGTATGCGCAGGGCACGCCGTTTCCTGCCCCTAGCCTTTCGCGCTGCGTCGGCCTTGCACTCGTCCGCTACGCCGCGGCGGGCGTCCCATATCTGCATGTCCTCACGCCGGTCGAGCCTGCGGTATTTGCACAGTGCCGCGTGCTCGTCAAGGGCGAGCTCGAGCTTCCGATATGGGCGTGGCTGGACCATCGCGTTGAGGACGGACGGATTGGTGGCTTGGCGAAGGATAAGGTGCCATATTTGCAGTGGGGCGTGGGCGAGGGTAAAGGCGCAACAAGACGCAGAGTGAGGCGTAACCTCATGCGGTGGGGACAAAATCATTCCTAGTTTCGTACCTGCGTAATGGTCAGATGCGAGTTTGATATCACGTATACGATGCAGATGACTCTGGGAAGCGAAGCAACAGCGTTTCGTAAAATAACAAGTCAGGTCACACGAGACTCATCGAGAGTAACGCTGCACCAGGTATATGAATCACGTACTCGTATTATCGTACACGCAAGATGTGCTACATGGGCAGCATTGCAGCTATATTGAGAGTATCCTTGGAACCTGCCGATACTACAGCGCATCCGCAACGCGCAATGCTAACCCGATGATACCCCCACCCCTGCCATCCCAACCGTCGATCCGTGCACGGCATACAGGACACTGCGCTTCCGCTGCTCCTTGCGGCGCTAATCGTCCACGTTGGATTCCTCCGTGCACCGCTAGCATTAGACATTCGCCGCATAGTATGTGGCCGCACGGGGTTATAGCGGCATCGGTGGGAGGGGACATGCAAATCGGACAGGTTATGGCGTCCGCGAGTAATGCTAGGTCTTCTGTCTCAACAGCAGTACGAGGAGGCGAGGACTTGGCTTCGGTAGCAGGCGCAGCACCAGCAGCAGCAGAGGATTGAGCCTCGAGAGCGGCAAGCACGCGGGATCCAGTACCAGTTGACGTGGACGGCCCAACTCGAGATGAGCTCTCTGCGGGAGCCTCTGGGATGGGCGTAGTGATACGTTCGCGCTTGACGCGTTTCCGTGGCGGTTGTGCAGGAGGTGCTGCTGTCGGAGACGCCTCTGGACCTATCGGTTGGCCCGTGCGACGCGCGAAGCTCCGGGTACGGCGCGGCTCAAACACGGCGGCGGAACTGGTTGTTGGGCGGGACTGGGCGCGAGGAGCAGGGGCCTCTGCGTTCAGCGGTGCAGGTAGAGGGTGTTCTGGCGAGTGGGTGAGGTCAATGGGGACGTCTGGAGGGACCGACATGGGTGGTCGAAGCAGAGATGCGGAAGGAGCCGAAACGCGCTCGTGATGGTCAACTCGCCCCGCGGCCAGGTGCGCGAGGTGCTGTGCATGTTGGATCGCGTGCGCTGAACCGGATCTGTGTCAGGCACTTGCTTGGATCGCGTTGCTCGTCGGCGGCGGCGTCACGTATCACTATGTACGACGCGGTCAGACCGACAAACGCAAAGACTGGGTGCGGTCCCTAGAGCTCAGGAGTGGCTTGACTCGTTCGTAATGCGACTTCTGTCTGACTGTTGTACTGACGAAGTGGTTGCAGCGGAGGAACGGGCAGCTATTGACGCGGCGCAGACGCGACCGGAGAGCGCGCCTCCGACAAGCACCAAGTGACGACACAGAACGTACACTTGCTCGAACTCGGTCAGCGTCAAGGACTGAAAACGCTGAAAGCATCATGGCACGCAGCGGATGGCAAGATGCAGCTACTACAGAGTGCTGGACGTGCCCGCCGTGCTCTTAGATGACTATGTCAGCGTGCAATAGCATCTTTCACATAGCAACCTGTATTCCTAGAGTTATGAACATGTACGAGCGATAAAGAATCCTCCTCCCCGGAACGCCACAACCGAAACAAAAAAGCAAAAACCCCCCTTTGCCCCCCCCCCCGTCCGCGTCGTTCCCTCCGTTCCCCACCCGTCCACTAACGTGAGTCGCGCGTCGATGCCGTCGACCACGCCGGCGCTCTCTGCTGAAACCGCCGTCGCCGCTGCAGATGGCCACCATCGAGGAGCTCCCTTCTGACCACTCTGACCACGAGGGTCACGACCACGGCGACCATGACCACGAGGACCCCACCTCCAACGCCGCGCTCGACAAGATCCAATCGCGCTCTGAGCGCAAGGCTCGCAAGGCGCTCCTCGGTCTGGGGCTCAAGCGCATCCCCAACATCACCCGCGTCACCCTCCGCCGCCCAAAGAACGTACGCCCGCGCCCTGTGTCTCGTTCGTCTCATCGCGCTCAACGTTCTTGTAGATGCTCTTCGTCATCGCCTCGCCCGAGGTCTTCAAGTCGCCCAACAGCGACTGCTACATCGTTTTCGGCGAGGCCAAGGTTCGTCGACGCGTCCTGCCTGCCTTTTCCGTGCATTCAACATACATCTACAGGTCGAGGACATGAACCAGCAGGCGCAGATGTCTGCCGCGCAGCAGCTTGGCGCGAGCGCCGTCTCGGGTGTCAACAACGGCAAGGCCGTCAAGAACGACGACGATGATGACGATGACATCCCCGAGCTCGAGCCCGCGGAGGAGGGTGAGGTCGACGAGACCGGTGTTGATCCCAAGGACATCGAGCTCGTCGTGGCTCAGGTCGGCTGCTCGCGCGCGAAGGCCGTCCGCGTGCTCAAAGAAAGCGGCGGCGACTTGATCAACGCCAGTACGTCTGCCCTCACATCTTCCCGACATCATGCTAACTACAACGCACAGTCATGGCTGCGAGCGAGTGATCTGTGTCTCGATGTACTTGTGCTGCTTCCATCCAAAAATTTACATCTGTGTTGCACGCTGTGTCCGTCATCTCGACTGTGGTCATCACCGCAAGCTCAACGATGCGCTTGATTTGGCGCGCGTGAGCTCGCGAATGGACTCCATCTCCTCCAACTGTTCTCGTAGCGCTGCGTTATCTGCGCGCTGCTTCGTGTACGCCGCCTTCGCCTCCGCCAAGTCCCTCGCGAGGTCGCGTAGTTGCTGCGCCGTATTCGGAATCATGCTCTGTCGTGGAGGATTCTGCGGTTGAGTGCGCGAAGGCCCGGGCGTGGCGAGCTCGCGTTCCAATGCTATGATCTTATTCTGCTGCTGGCTGCAAAAGAACCCTGAGATGAAGACTTGTCTGCCCAGCCAAACAGGACGAACCTGCGCTCTTCCATAAGGCTGTTGTTCGCGGCTTGCAAACTCGCGAGCTGCTCCTGCATTTTCTGCGAATGAAATTTAGCAGAGGCACGTAAAAAAATTCGATCGCTTGTGCGTACCCCGTAGTTGCTGACCATGATTTCAATCTGCTCCTTCTGCTCCTTGTACCGTTGCACGTCGGCGTCCCTGTGGTGGGAACGGTCAGCCGTTGCACAGTGCTGCTCATGAGCTTCGCACCAAAGCTTCTGCATTTGGGTATGCTGCTCGATCCGCTTTTCGTAGTCTTCCAACCGCTCTACCTTCGACGCAGTCTCCTTGATCTGGGTCTCAAGCATGAACAGCCTATCAACATGTCGTGAGCTCGAGCGTCAAGCCTAGGTACGCTCTTCTTACTTCGTCGCTGTAACGTCCAGTTGGTCCGACTGCGCTTTCAACCTCGCCTGTGCGGAAAGGACATTGCGCCATTTAGATGCCAGGAGAATCTTGAGAGGAGGGATACTACTTACCACATGCTCTTTGTTCTCCTGGCGGAGACTGGCAGTCTCCTTCTCCCACGCCTTCTTGCTATCGCGGAGCTCCTTACGTTTCGAGAGATGGAGGTTAGCCTCCTCCATGAAGTTCTTCTGCACAAGCGCGAGGTTCTGCTTCTCCTTCTTCAACTGAGCCTGCAATTCCTCATTTTGCGCCTGAAACTCCTTGCGCTTGTCGCGCTGCATTGGAAGTTGTCAGTATAACCGCGACGCATTGGGAGTTTACATACCAGATTCTGTCGCTCCAGCTCGCCTCGGATCGTCACGTTGCGCTCGCGTTGCAAACGCGCGATGTTGTGCAGTAGTCCACGCTTCAGCCAGAGCTGGTAATTGAGCTCGTTGCGCAACAGGAGCGCCTCGCGCTGCAGGATCGCTACAGCCTGGAGTGCGCGCGCGGGCAAGTCCCCACTCGTGTCCGAGCTCGTGCCCGCAATCGAAGCCGAAATCGAGGCCGTCTCATCGGCGACACCCTCGGGTATCGACACGGAACGCGCGTACGACCCTACACTCGCGCTGCGCGACGCACGGCGTGCGCTGGCTGTCGCAGCGAAGATCTCTGCGGGCCAGTGGAGTGGGTAATCCGTGATCTCGATGTCCGCGCTGGACTTGAGTACCATCGTTGCGGCCATCATGTTGCGTACGGAGATGCGTGGGCGGTGAGGTGTCGTGAGGTCGATGACGGCCGAGGCGGGGTCCTCCTCCTCCGCTTTCTCTGGGTCCGCTGGGACGGGCCTGCTGGCGGGTGCCGCGGAGCTGGAACGTACGACGTCCAACGCTGTCGTCTGCGAGATGATGTCGGAGGCGCTCATGTCGGACCAGCGTTTGTGGTCCGAGAGCTCTGTGACGATGTCGTGGCTGAGAGCCCAAGGTGACAGCGCATGTCTCCGCGCGAGCGTCTACAAACGATGAGATGACAGATCTCTGAGACTGTACGGATGCCACACACCAGCGCCCGAGCACGAATTTGACTGTCTTCCAGAACTTCCTGCCATCCTACCACGAACGGACACGGGATTTGACGATCTTGCATGTACTTGGTAGGCCGGCGCAAGAATTCGACCGTGTTGCATGGGTACATGCCGTACAGAAACGTAAAGTAGTGGTCCGCACTGGGTAGCCGCGAGGAGATGGGTACGAACGACGCCTCTGGACAAGTATCAGTCGCGGAAACCATCGCATCGAGAGACGACGTACCTAGACGTTCCCAGTGCAGCTCCAGGTCGACGGCCAGCGCCTTGCCCTTGAACTGTATCCCGGCGCTATCTGACCACGAGTAATTGTCCGTCTCCTCATCATCACTCGCGATGCCGGCGACGGGTGCGTCATCGGACCGCTGCAAACCGTTCGAGCACAGAGCGCGGGCGAGTATTGCAAGAAGCGACGGCAGACGGTTCACCAGCAGCTCGTGCGACTTGACAGCGAGATGAGGCAGCATGACGACGATGATGGTGAGACCGACGGTAAAGCAGGAGGTGGAATTGTCGACGGTGAGGGAGAGTAGTATGCTCGTAAGCAGCTCGCTCGACGCAAATGCCGCAAAGTCAAAGTCGTCGTACATGACGAGGCGGCGGAAGAGGTTGAGAAGCTCAAGACGCGACTGCGAATACCCAAACGCCACATTTGCGCTGCGACAGAATTGCTGGTACATGTGGATGTGAGCAGGGACACATGCGTGAGCAAGGGCACGCACATTTGGGTTGCGCATCGCGAAAGCAATTAGGATGTCGCCCAGGTTCTCCTTCCAGACCTTCTTACTCTCCTTCTCGGCCTCGTCCATCGCGGCGCTGTCGACGGCGTCTGGACCAGAAGTGTCGCTCGGCGCGTCAAGCAGGTAGAGCTGGAATACGCGTTTGCGATATTCGCTGACATATAAGGCGTCGTCGGGGCCTGCGAGCGCGCCGACAGCAAGTTCCTTGGCGGCTTGGAGCGTCTGGGAGTCGAGGCGCGTATGCTTTAGGACAGCTTGGAGCGCGAGCTCTGTCCATGTGCTGACGACCTTCTCCGGATGGTGCATCTCTGGGAGCGCGAGGAGGGCGATGAAGTTGTGGTGGTGGGCTGGGACGTCGAAGCGGACGACGCGATGGACGTCTTGGACGACGTCTTCGACGGCGGGAAGGAACGTGGGGTCCTCGCGCAACACGTCCGCCACGCGCGAGAGCACGGTACTCAGCGCAAAGGAAGGGGGCTCTGCAAAGAGAGCGAATATATCGTCCGCGAGCTCGTCCATGTCTGGGCGTGAGTGAGCGGGGCAAGAGGGGCTAGGAGCAAGCCGCGTGCCAGTGCGCATTCTACATATGTACAGATTCGTCTTACTCTGGTCTTATACTTGGGTAACAAACTACCAATATCTGACCCCCAGAATTGTCAGTAGACGCATTAATGCTCCGGGATAATATGCGTGCTATGTGAGTGAGTATGGCAGGCCCTTAGATCGCGATTGCCGGACTTAGGCGGCAGTCACGCCGCGTGCGCAGTTGGAGTAACGTCGCGTTGTTCGCCGTCACGCTCATCGACGTCCGCAATCCCCCGTCTGCGCTCGACGGCGACGGCGGCAGGGAGCACTAAGGCATACATGGTTTCCCTTGTGATAAGGCAGTTGAGAAAAAGGAAAAAGAGGGCTGCGCAGGAATTGAAAGACCGCGAAGCCCCAGTTTTCTCGACCTCACGCCTCACGCTCGTGACGGCGCGCGAGTGTGACAGCCCGCATGGAATACGCGCCCCATCCCGACGCCCACCCACACGCCCAGCTCGACCAGCTCGACCACGAACAGCCCCAGCTCGTCGCCTCCACATCCACCAACGCCCGCAAGCGCTCAGCGCTCGACGAGGCCGCCAGCGCAGAGGCGAAGCGCCTAAAGGCCCGCGAGCGCCAGCGCCGGAAGCGCGAGCGTGACCGCGCCGGGCTCGCCGCCATGCAAGCCACCGCGTACGACCCCGATGGCCACCCGCTCCAGTCGGATTTCTCGCCGCGCGCCAGCCGCGGCCAGCCGGACGACGCGGACCTCTCGCCCGAGCAGCTCGCAAAGAAGGACAAGCTCAGGAAGGCCGCGCGCGAGCGACAACGCAAGCACCGCGCCGTCGTCAAGGCCAAACGCATGGCCGAAATGGGTCTCACCATGGGCGTCGACCCCCAGATCGCTGGCGGCTACGTCGACCCCGCCGCATACGCCGCCGCCGTCCAGATGCACACACACCCAGACATGCACGACAGCGACGACCCAGGCATGCAGGTCGAGCCAGACCTCCCTCAGCAGCAGCCCAACGCGTCGCCTGGCCAGACGTTTGCCTCGCTCATGCTTCTCTCTTTCTCCTGCGCCCCGCTCCTGAAGCAACATTTACTACGCACCCTCAATATGACAGACGAGGAGTTGACCTCGCTCAAACCCATTCTGGCCGCGTCCTGGGAACAGTGGAATCACGAGGTGAGCGTCATTTGCTGTCGCGTTTCACCCCTTGCACCGGACGCAGCGCTGACCGTGTCTCCATCTCTCCGTATACAGCGGACTATGCAGTACCAACAGGACGACCAAGACGTGGATTCCCCATACGCGAACGACAACGGCACCGAGCTGCAGTCTCCGTACGCGCCGGATGAGCCATTGCAGCCCGAGTCCGCACCCGACCCGTACCGTCCGCGCTACCAACGCGTCGCGTACCCAACCCACCATCATTCGATAGACCCCTCGCTGCATAGTCACCATCATCATCAACACCACCAACACCATCCGCGAGACGACGAGCTTGACTCGCCACACTCGCATCTGACGCGTCCGGAAATCGACCCGGAACTCGGGCAGGCGCCATAGCCTGTCTGCCTGCTGTTTTTTCACTTCCTTGCATATTTTGGACCCGTCATCAAGTAGCTTACGCTCATGTATCCATTGGTATACCTATCCAGCATCCTGTCCCGCTTTCATCACTGTATCTGCTGGAAAGAATACATAACCGCCCTTACTAGTACTAGTTACGGTGTAACGAGCGAGTATAATTGATATGATATCCGGAGTGTGGAGGAACTATAAAGTACATGAAGAACATACAGATGGCGAGGAACGCGACAAAGTCATTGTTTCGCGTCCTCGGGTGGCTTGGGCTCGTCTTCTTTCCGACGTCGAGCGCGCCGCGGTTTGCGTTCTGCGAAGCTGTCGTCTGGGAGCTGGCGCGGGTTTTCTGGCGCGACACCCCATTCCGGTGTACCTGCTGGACGTTCTATTCGCTTGGGCTCCCAGTCGGAAGCATCCTCCTTTGCCTGCATGCGCTATACACGAGGGTCAGCGTGGACGTGGAATGCGCGGGGAGAGTGTCGCGCGTACGAAATATTCGTCGCGAATGTCGAATTTGCGTTTCTGCTTGCTTTGAAGCAGCTTCTCGTCCTCCGTTGGTACCTGTGGTAAACGCGTCAGTAATGGGGCCAGTGTGCGAGCTGTAGTGGACGCGCCCTATTCGTTTTGCGGTCGTGGACGTCGTAGCGCAGTTGAGTGAGGTTCTGGAGGCCAAAGGAGCCGCCGACGATGAGGGCGATGAAGGGCACGCCGAACAGCGCCGGGTTGCGACGAATCATTCTGTTGAAACTGGACGCGCCTCTCGGGGGTCGGTTGGGGAGAGACGGCATCCACGATGTCAACGCGCGCAAATAACCGCCCACCTCGACTTCGACTCGCTCCTGGAACCCGGGATGACCGGTGAGCTCGACCACCTCGTCGCCGCGGCACACAGCGCTGAGCACACGTTAGGTACCGTCACCGTCGTCCTCGGCTCGCAGTGGGGCGATGAGGGCAAGGGCAAGCTCGTCGACATCCTCTCCGCCGACACCGACCTCTGCGCGCGCTGCGCCGGCGGCAACAACGCAGGCCACACCATCGTCGTCCCCATCGGCGAGGCCAGGACGCCCACGACATTCGCCTTCCATCTCCTCCCAAGCGGTTCGTCTTGATCTAGCCGATCGCCACTCCCACATCCAACCCTCATCGCAGGACTCGTCAACCCAAACTGCACGGGCCTCATAGGCTCCGGCGTCGTGGTTCACGTCCCCTCGTTCTTTGCTGAGCTCGACGCGCTCGTGGCCCAAGGTGCGCGACCGAGGTGGCATTCCATGCATACGGTGGCTAAGCGCCGGTGACGTGACGCGCGCGCATTTTCTAGGACTAGACTGCGCCTCCCGCGTCCTGCTCTCGGACCGCGCGCATCTCGTCTTCGACTTTCATCAGATCGTGGACGGTCTCAAGGAGGTCGAGCTCGGTGGCTCTAGGTGCGCGCATACATTGTCCTTCCTCGCGCACACCATCGGCCGACCGACCGACCCAGCATCGGCACGACGAAGAAGGGCATCGGTCCAGCGTACTCGTCCAAGGCCTCGCGCTCGGGTTTGCGCGTGCACCACCTGTTCGACCAGGAGACCTTTGCGACGAAGTTCAGGAAGATTGTCGAGGGTCGCTTCAAGCGCTATGGTCACTTCGAGTACGACACCGAGGCGGAGATCGTGCGCTACCAGGTGCGCTTCGTGCATCCACAGTTGGGAGGGTGTGTTCTGAACAGGCTTGTATCAGGCATTAGCAGAACGTTTGCGCCCGTTCGTGGTGGATAGCGTTTCGTATATGCACGAAGCACTCGCCTCCGGGAAGCGCGTACTTGTCGAAGGCGCGAACGCGCTCATGCTCGACATTGACTATGGCACCTACCCGTTCGTCACTTCGTCTTCCACCGCGATAGGTGGAGTGTGCACTGGCCTGGGCATCCCACCCAAGAAGATAGGCAAGACCATCGGTGTCGTCAAGGCTTACACGACGCGCGTGGGTGGTGGACCGTTCCCAACGGAGCAGTTGAACGTGAGTGATTAACGGTACGCGTTCAGACCGTAACACTGACGAGGAGATCATAGGAGACGGGCGAACACTTACAGGAGGTTGGACGTGAGTTTGGTGTCACGACCGGACGTAGACGACGATGCGGCTGGCTCGACCTCGTCGTTCTCCGCTATTCAAACCTTATCAACGGCTATGACACTCTCAACCTCACCAAGCTCGACGTGCTGGACTCGTTAGCAGAGATTAAAGTCGGCGTGAAATACCTCGTGGACGGCAAGGAACTCCCGAGTTTTCCCGGTTCGTCTCTTTCCTCTTTTGCGGGACTATTCTTATGCCGCGTTTTCCAGCTGATTTAGACGTCCTTGCGAAAGTGGAGGTCGAGTACGTCACGCTGCCCGGATGGCAAACGCCCATCGTCGAGTGCAAGAGCTTCGACCAGCTGCCGGAGGCATGCCAGAAGTACGTGGAGTATATCGAGGAGTGGCTGAAGGTCAAGATCGAGTGGATCGGCGTCGGTCCAGGACGCGAGAGCATGCTCCGTCGGTCGGTGTAAATATGAGTATTGTGTGCAATTGTGACCTGTTGCTGTAGAACTTGAATGAATTAACGAATGAATTCAACTTCATGTATTCGATCCTGGAGGTGGATCGAGGTCTTGACTAGTGTTTGGTTGTGATGTCAACTCTGAAGTTTGTGTGGACGCGGGAGGCAACCATGAGGTATAATACGCCCAACGTCAAGCTGTTCATGGTATCCTTCGATCACTGATATACCGGGTCGTGTCGCGAAACGTTCGTACAGCGCCTAAAGGGCCGACTGACGTCGTCAGCCTACCACAACACCGAATAAATCCGGTGGAATGATTCCAGGACTCGAGAGCGAGTTCCGTGAGCAACTCCGCCGGAAACGGCTTGCTTCTTGCACATCCTCAAACTTTGAGAAAGACGCCGATGTTCGCTGCCGCACGTTCGTTGTCAGGCGCAGTATTATCCTCTGCTTGCTCGTTTCGCCAGTGCTCACTGGGTATCCCAGTCCTTGCTATTCCGTGCGCTGTGTTGCATCGCTAGAGTCAGACGCCTTCGTCGCGGCCAGGTGCAAGTCGTCGCATTCAGGATGCAGATCGCTTGTTTGCCCCTCCCTAGTCGAACACTGCTCTCGGGACCGCCTCTACTGATTGACATGCCCCCTTGCCGCTCATGAGGCTCCCGATGGCGCAGACCGTAACTGGTACCGCGTCTCCTCTCTTCCCCCGACCACTGCCATGGTGCTTGCGCCATTCAACGTATCCTATTCTGCAGGCAGCCCCTCATTCTCGTGCGTTGACTGCATAGGCTTTGTGGGCTGCCAGTGACTGGTCTATAGTTACATTCCCCAACGCGATGGCGACGTTACGACCGTATGTCCGCTGTTGTCTGTACATTTTCGCACGCCTGAAGCTCTGAACTCTATAGACCTGGAACGCATCTTTCACGGCTTCGTCTGTGTGGCCTGCAGGTGGCGCGGACGCCGCTAGCGGCAACGGCTTCCCATATCGTCGAACACAGGCTTCGTCCGCCAGCGTCTCCTTCACCTTCATCGGTCCGTCGCCATACGCTTTCGTCGCTTTCTATGCCATTGATGTGCCATTTTGCCGCATGCAGGCTCCGCATTATACCTCTGTGTCACGCCTAACGGAGCAAAATATGCCTTCCAGGTTGACCAGACACTTATCTCGTCGACTGCATCGGGAAGCGACCCCGCATGTAGCACTGTTGGCGCACAAACGACTCTCGTTGCCGAAGGCCTGGATGCGAGCCAGTCGCATACAGCAATACTGACAGTTAACGCTGCCCCGGGCAATGAGTTTCAGTTCCTAGGCGGACAGGCGACGCTGGGCGTGACTAGTGCAGGGTGCGCTTGTCACCACGTATACGCCAGTCTCGACTGACCGTCGCACAGTCAGACGCTAGGCCAAAACGTGACTGTAGATGACCAAGCCCCCAACTGGAACATGTTTCCGGGGCGAGGTGCTAACCAATGGGACTCGCATACCGGGCTCACTGGACATATCAACAATTCCGAGACGTTTAGTTGTCTGTATAACCCGGACCAACCTCAAACGGCGACTTTGCCCTTCTCCGGTGCAGGGGGCGTCGGTTCGCATATTGCGCAACCTCATGTGAGTACGCAGTTGACAGTAAATCGCAGTTTTGTACGGCGGCATTCGTATAGCCCACGAATTTTATACCATAACATTCAACGGGAAGTCATACCCTGTCGATGCATCCAGCCAGTGGCAAGAACCTCATCTTGTCCTTTTCGCACAAGGTATGTGTTTGCAGTTTTCATGTTGACATGTTGTCGCCGACTCCTGATGGAAACTCGGAGGCGGGTTGGACCCAAACGCACAGTACTCGATTTCCGTTAGCAACTTCAACCCTCAGCACCGCGAATGCAATCCCAACGGCGGTGTCTGGCCGTGTTGCGTAACTATCGACGGGGTTG
>KV425927.1:20352-37913 GCA_001632375.1 Exidia glandulosa HHB12029
GATTAAAGTCGGCGTGAAATACCTCGTGGACGGCAAGGAACTCCCGAGTTTTCCCGGTTCGTCTCTTTCCTCTTTTGCGGGACTATTCTTATGCCACGTTGTCCAGCTGATTTAGACGTGCTTGCGAAAGTGGAGGTCGAGTACGTCACGCTCCCCGGATGGCAAACGCCCATCGTCGACTGCAAAAGCTTCGACCAGCTGCCGGAGGCGTGTCAGAAGTATGTCGAGTATATTGAGGAGTGGCTGAAGGTCAAGATCGAGTGGATCGGCGTCGGTCCAGGACGCGAGAGCATGCTCCGTCGGTCGGTGTAAGTATCAGTATTGTGTGTGATTGTGACCTGTTGCTGTAGAACTTGAATGAATGAAAGAATGAATTCAACTTCATGTATTCGCTCCTGGAGGTGGATCGTTGTCTTGACTAGTGTTTGGTTGTGATGTCAACTCTGAAGTGTGTGTGGACGCGGGAGGAATGGGCAACCATGAGGTACGATACGCCCGACGTCAAGCTTTTCATGGTATCCTTCGATCAGTGATATACCGGGTCGTTTCGCGAACGTTCCTACAGCGCCTAAAGGGCCACTGACGTCGTTAGCCACCACAACACCGAATAAATAAATCCGGTAGAATGATTCCGAGACTCGAGAGCGAGTTCCGTGAGCAACTCCGCCGGAAACGGCTTGCTTCTTGCACATCCTCAAACATTGAGAAAGACACCGGTGTTTGCTGCCGCACGTTCGTTGTCGGGCGCAATGTTATCCTCTGCCGCCCATGCTCGCTGCGTGTCCCAGTCCTTGCTATCCTATGCGCTGTGTTGCATCGCTGGAGTCGAGTCTCTTCGTCTCGGGCAGTGGGGCGCGGCAACTGACGACCCGCTTCCGTGAAGCTGACTAAGCAGGTTTCGGCACCCCTCCTGTAACGTCGCGCTTTCCGTCCGCAATGATTTTTTCTCAGCCAAATAAACTATTTTAGAATTATCTCAAGATGGTATAGAATGGATATTCCGAGGCATGGCAGAGCCCGGTTAGTGTACGTGAATATAAAATACAAATGATCGTAATCCGGCCCTCCCGCGGTGCATCAATACGATGTACCACCGCTCCGATGAGCAATTAACCCACGGAATGGACTCATTCTAGTACAAAGGGGGTGTCTACACCCCCAGACGACGTTGGATCGTCACAGAACGCGAGTATTGCCTCCAACAGTGTCCGTTTTCCCGCCACCCGAGTGGGCAGCGGCTTTGTCAGTTTGAGCTTTTTAACAAGGTCGGATGTACCTCTATGACGGTACCAGCGAATGTTCTTATCGAGTAAGTCGCCAGTAATGCGTCGTGTCGAGCCGTAAGTGGTCATGGCTTCGAGTGTGCGGAAGCGCAGGGCAGCAAACAGGTTCAGCTCGTGCTCGAGTTTGTCCCGCCGTGCCTGCGATTTAGCCATTGCAGCCTCGCCTTCAGAACGCTTCTGAGCGTCATGTGCGACCTGGAGAGCGTCCTGGCGCTTATTGAAGCCCATTCGTTCGCGGCGGCGCTGTTCTCCGCGGATCCATTTCCGCGCGCGCGGACACAAGCTTCGAAGAAAGCTCTGCACCTTATTGCGGCCAAAGACCATCGCAGCATTGAAGAAGCGGAGTCGCATACCTGGTCGCAGACGCTTCCAAACACGATATGCGCCTAGGAGTCCCTCGTTGGCGTCGTTGGTCGAAGGAATGAAGACTGTAGCACGCTGTGAAGCGGTTGCAGATGCAATGCTACCGCCGTCTCGGAACTCGCGTGCGAATTGAATCCAGCCGTCGCGTGCCCCGGCAAAGAATGCGCTCATGGGGACATGGAGATGCGGCAGTAGTCCTTTCGACTCGAGTTCCCGGATAGCAGGGATAAGAAACGGATCGTCAAACGGCTGCCAGTCCAATGACGCGGGAGATCCGTTGTCGTCGGCTTCGACTGCAATGAGCTCTGGACACTGAGAGATAGTGTCACAGAGCTCAATGACTCTGTCATGCAGCGGCCCGAGAGACATCATGTCCACGAGAGCGTTTGCACGTACTTCGAGCATATACGGCCGTCCAACAGCTGTTCCGTATGCAGCCAAAGTAGCCAGCTCGGAAAGGGTTGGACCATCGTGCAGGGCGTTATAGACGTTCTCCTCGAGGTGGTTCAAGTCATGAGTGCTTTTGCAAGCGCGGATCTGGTGGAAGAAATCGATGATGTGGTCTCGGAAACGGAGGATGAAGCACGCCATTTCGTAGGTGGACTGGAAGCGAGACTGGTAAGTTCCAGGTATGGTAACCCGGAACCCGACCCTTGACCGCATGTACAGGCGAAACGGATCGCCTGTTCCCTTCTTATGCTCGGGGTGGTTGAGCAGAGCGCCCAAGGACTGCGCGGTCTTTGCACCACCCGCGATAGAGACCTCCTCGGCCCGATCTGCAGCGGCAGACGGGCCCGAAGCAACGGTAGCTGCATTGTCGCGGTTGTAGTGCTTCATAGGACCCGTAAGACCTTGCGCTGCCCAGGAACCCATCATTCTGGTGTTGCCATAGACGACTGCATTGAGGTCCTTATGCATGCAGCAGCCAGCTTTAACAAAGAAGGTGACATCGGCACGTTCAGCGGGCGAGAGAGCGTCGAGAGCAGCCTGTCCCATACGCTGAACAAGATCATGGCGCATCTTGATCTCGTGCTGAGCGCCCTCTTCGCGGGACATCTGTAGCCACACCAGAACTCCGCCGATTGAGCGCACCATGTCGTTGAACGCTATACCAATGATAGCCTGGTATTCGGGCGCGGAGAGCGCCTCCAGAGCTTTAAGACCGCGGTACCGACGCTCTGCTACCATCTTCTGGGCGAAGGTTTTGTCAGAGACAGAAGCCATGTCTGAAGCGTGGTCACTGTTCGTGGCTTTGACATTGCGCCAGTAATCGTCGTCCATAAAGCGTCGCGCGCGCTCCGGATCGTCGCTAGAGGTCGCCTGAGATTGCCCATCGAAAGGATAGGATAGGATAGGATAGTATAAGACGGATCATCACCCCAAGGGCGACGTCCGTTCTGCGTGTATGCTCAGACACACCGCAGACATTGAGAAGGAATATGCGCGGGTCTTCCTTCAGAGAGGATTAAGCCTAGACATACTCCCTGCCGACGCTGAGACTCGCGCCGAAGCGGCTGAGAGAACTTGTGGAGGTAGAGGGCACTGTGACTTTGAATTATTTGTCTATTCGGCGCACTAGCCCCGCAGTATAGGGATACTCTCAAAGCAACGCAACACACGGTGCACACACCGCGCTAGTGCACTCACAGTGTCCCCATCCGCCAGCAGCATCTGAAACACGTCCTCCAATGGCCTCTCGAGCAACCGAATTACCGCTCCCTCCCCTTTTACGCGTCGAACATCGTCCAGGAGGCTAAGGCGGAATCCGTTCAACTCTTCGTGACCGTCGCATTCAAAAAGCGCGTGCAGTTCGTCCTCCACCGCATCCCTGCAGAATCGACACTTCCTGCGCGCGCGCGGGACGTTCTCATACCGTAACCTCTCCACCGCCAGCATGTGGTCGGAGAAGAGGAACCGTGTGAGCGCCGTTCTGTGTTCACGCGCCCTTATCTTGAGGTACGAGCGGAACGCTGTAACCGGCGCCGGACGTGGTGCGGCCTGAGCAAAGCAGTTCTCGTGCAAGCGCCCGGTCAAGAGCGGCAGTTTCCCGCAGCTTTCCGTCGCGGTGCGGAGGTACCTCTTCTCGCACTCCTTCAGCGCAGAGCGCACGTCGTCGATGCCGTCGGCACTGTCTGGGAACCCGATGTCCACGCCCCCGCCGTGTAGATGTTGGCAGGCCTTGCGCAAATCGCCAAGCCACGACTTCTTTCCTGCGAGAGCGAGCGCCCGCGAGTCTCGGACAGCGCAGCCAACCAGATCGCCCTCCTTCTGCTGCAGCGCATACCCGAGGAACCGTACCGCTAGGTCCGCCCGCCTGAACCGGATGGGCGACAAGCCCGTTTCGGTATACAGGGGGACGACGCACACCTTTGGGCCCACGCGCAGCATCTTGCGTATGTACGTCTTCTGCACGCGCTCCAGCTGCTCCGTCCCGCACAGAGTCGCATCGGGCATCACCTCGCAGCCATGCGTCATGTGCGGGTCGACCAAGCCCATGTAGAGCTTGCGAGCAGGCCGCGGCGGGACCTCCAGACATTTGCGGTCGAGGATGCCAAACGTCAGGCATGATATGCGGTGCGCCTTCTCCACTTTTTGTGCGACGTGCGCCCTCTGATCCCTCGCCAAGGACGACGTCAAGAGCATGCCGACATACATCTTCTTCTCCTCTATGGGCACCACCTCGTTGTTAACGCGGAAAACCGGTATGTCGATTGGTCGTGACCCCAGCGGCATCCACCATGACTTACTGCCATTGATCTTCAGGAGATTGCGACAGCACCACTCGAAGAACGCATCCAGCTTCCGCTGTAGGCCCTCCGCCGTCGTCGCGAAGATAACAATGTCGTCCGCCTGCTCGAGGTGCGATATCCGGGTCTCGTTGAGTAAGATATCGTCCACCGATTCCGGTATGCTGACGTCGGCAAAATACAGTAACCACATAATGGGCGAGGCTGGGTCGCCGATAAGGACTCCCATGTCAGATGTGAAGAGATCCGAGTACTGGCCCTCGAGGCGCACACAGTATGTCATGTAGTCATAGACAGCGCGGTACGTGTCAAATATAGGGCCGCCCATGCCCAAGCGTTGAAGCTTCGCCCATAGGAGGTCGTGACTGACCGAAGGGAAAGCGTTCGAGATGTCGATAGAGGCAAGATATAGAACCTTTCTCTGTGCCCGCGCCCGGTCGGCTGCACAGCGCAGAATGAACGCGTTGTTGTTAGTCCGCCGTCCTGCGCGAAAGCCGTTCTGGGTAGGAGGTAGAAGGCCCTCCTCCTCAGCCCATTCCCGTGCCCGGCCGTCGATGAGCATCATGAAGAACTTGAGGAGGCAGCTCTCGAGCCCAACAGTGCGGTACGAACCCGCCTCCGATGCGCAGCCCCCGCGCTTCAACAACGCAATTAGGATCGTTACGAGCCATCCGTCTGGTACCGTGCGTAGCGTGAGACATTCGTTGTACAGCTCCTGGAGGATATCATTCGGGATGTCGAGGAGCAGTGCAAATGCTACCAGGTCAAAGCCAAGAGAGCGACCAGGTGGGCGGGACCTGTTCTGCAGCATGAGCAACCACACCAACGTATCCGTCAAGATCTCAGGTACCTGATCTTTGCCTTCAAACGAGCGATCTCGGCCGTGGAGAATCTGCGACTGAAGTGGCCCGTCCGTGTCGTGTCCACCGTGCAATCTCCAATTTCCGCTGCCAGACTCGCCGCCCGTCGTACCGTCTCTGCATCAAACTCGGCAGGTAGTTCTTCTGGCATATTCATGCGTTCCGCGAAGCAGTTCGTGAGCACGTCCATCGCGAGGACTGCCATGCGCGAGCGGGGATGTGACACGTGATACACAAACAGCCAAAAGTCGCGCTCCGTCTGCACTCTTTCGAGAGCATCAAGGTTGGCAGCCGCCTGCGCCCGTCTCGCCTGCTTGCCCTTTTGATACTCCGTGGCAGCGCTGTTCGCCTGTCTCCCGTTGTCGGGAGTAGCAGACGGCATGTTTGCCTCAAAGGAGTCCCGAACTGGCAGTTGCGGTAAAGAGGTAACCACTTTAGGGAGCATTCCCTGTCGAATCGAAGTGCGCAACCCACAGATCTCCGGGCCCTCCTCCTCCGGAATTGCCAGCCCCGAGACCGGAAGCGCTGTACCCAGCTTAGCGAGCCGATCTGCCTCGTCGTTCAAGGCATTCCCACTATGGCCTTTGACCCATTCCATCCTCGTGACCGTGCGTCTCCGTTTCAGAGCCCAGACCAGCGGAATGAGTAGGTCGCGGTTTGCACAATTCCATCCCGTCATAGCGTAAGATGCCGCCCAGTGACAGCACATCCGGATCGTATTCTGCGAGTCCGTGTACAGGCGCAAGGGTCGGTCCGGGTCCGCGTTTGAGACCGCTATAAGCGCTGCGAAGAGCTCCGCGCGGTTGCTCGTCTGCCTTCCAGGCACGCGCAGGGCCATGTTGCGACGGCATTCCAGTCCCCAGCATATCCCCGCTCCAGCTTGAGGAAGTGATACCTCCGGTTTCGTGCAGCTCCCATCCGTATACACGGTCACAAACTCGTTGCCAGAGTTGGACTGGACATCCCCGTACAAGGCTATGATGGCCTCTTCTGGAGTAAGAGCATGCGCCAGCGTGCGGGCCACCAGGTCGTCCAGATTAGCGTGAAAACCACCCTGTCGCCTATCTAGCACAGCCTGTCGCATCGGCAATGCACGACTAGGCCGTGGGAGCGGTGCTCGTGGTGTCAGAACCAGTTGCAGTACGACCGAAAGAGCAGCATGATCAGACCACCAGTTATTGGCCGGGCCAACGTTGAGGGCTTCTATGCAATCAAACAGACCTTTGCTGCACGCAACGTAGTCGATTACCGAAGTCCCGTTTACTTGGCTGGATGTCCAGCTCCCGCTGGACGGAAAGTGCCCGAGCATCCCGTTCAGAATAGCGAGCTCATGCAGACCAAAGATACGGATAAGCTCTCTACCACGCGTCTCTATCAGCTTGTCGTCAGACGAGCGCGCGGAGGCCCAGGACGCCGATTGACGGTTAGCTATGCGACCGTTTGCGTCTAGAACGACCATTACGGGAACCCTAGGACGTGCACAACATGCCGCCAGGGTCGCGACGAGCCTCTCGACGGGATTCGGATCCGACATAGTCATAGCCGTTGACTGCATTGGTGGGAGATACGCGTTGATAACACATATACCAGCGATGTCCAGGACCAGAATATCCGGCGAGGACAAGTCGGCTCTGAATGAGTGTTCGACCGAGTGCTGGACCAGAGCAAGCACTGAAAGGAGTACAGCCAGACCCAGTTCCAGTCTCGATGAAATCCAGAAAAGCGCTGTGAGTCTGAGCCAACTCCTGCACCAGGCTAACGGTCTCCTGGTGCGTAACCTCGGCCGTGTGATCGACGGGACGCGTAATACCGAGACAGAGCATCTCAGCGTTGCCTTCTGTGTCCGTGACAGTAAGGTGCCGAGCCATGTAGTTCAACTTCCGGTCGGTTGTACTGTCGGCACTGGGGCAGAGTCCGGACACTGTTGAGTAAGTCAGAACCTTTCTCACCAGTAACCAGAGATATAAAATACCATTGGGACTCGCCAGTTTTGCTGCTGTCTGGAGATCATCTGCTATTTTAGCCTCGTCCATCCAGCGGATCGTTGTCCGCTGACTGACATGGCGGGCAGGTACAACAGTGTAACCGAAACATTGGGCTACCAGCTCGATAACAAGCCCGACTTTCCGAGATGGAACCGAGGCTAGGGATATGAGAGCAGCGCCTAGTTCGCGTACTTCGTCCTTGTAGCCGTCACAGTCCTTAAGTCGGATGATAGAGAGTTCTTTAGTCCGTTTAGAGACCTCCAGCGCAATGTGAGCGTCCCGATGCGTCTCAAAGCGATCCAAGCGCGCATTGGCAGCATGCAAACGCTTTCGAAGGTCGAGGATCGTTGTATCAGCGTCCGAAAGCCGCGCTTCCAGTGCAGAAATGGTAGCCCGGAGATCAGAGACGACTGCCTCGTGCTCCGCGTGCAGAGCAGACTGGGTGTCCTCTGCAGCAGACTTTAGACGTAAGTTGGCCCGAGCCTGAGCGTCTACGCGATGCTGGAGTGTGTTGGTACGATCCTGAAGAGTGGAAACCTCCGAATGCGCCGTGTCAAGACTCGACTTGAGTTTTTTCACCGTGCGCTGGGAAACGCGAGGTTCGTTCTCGTTCTCGTCGGAGCCGGCCTTGCGCTTGCGCGCGCGCTCCTCGTTAGCTTTCTGGAGGTTCCGGCGCGAGGCGAAGCGCGCTGCAGTGGACATCTGACGGCTCGGGCGCAGACGGCGTGTGGCGTGAAGCACAAAGGTGGATTAGTAATCCAAACTCCGGAGGCAAAAGACCTCGTCTGCGTTCACCACATTCCCCTCCTAGAAAAATTATGAAACGCTGTCCTAAGGCATATTTTGAGTATATGACTCGAAACTAGGAAGCAGAACTGGGAAATTCGAAGGTGTTGAGCGGCAGGAATTACATTACTGAACTATAAATCGAGGCCCGGGGATTCTGACAAATATCGCTCCTAGTTGCTCCTCAGAATAATTTTACGGAGCGATTACAGTTGGTATGACATTTTTCGTAGGAGCAGTTGTAGAGATTCTGTCGACGGACAAGGTTTCATAGTCGACACAGCCACTGATCGGATAAGTCCCCCTATCAGTTGCCGCGCCCCACGGGCAGGTGCAAGTCGTCGGATTCAGGACGCAGATCGCTTGTTTGCCCCTCCCTAGTCGTGCACTGCTCTCGGGACCGCCTCTGCTGATTGATATGCCGCCTTGCCGCTCATGAGGCTCTTCATAGCGCAGAGTGTGACTGGTACCGCGTCTCCTCTCTTCCCCCGACCACTGCCATGGTGCTTGCGCCATTCAACGTGTCATACTCAGCAGGCAGCCCCTCATTCTCGTGAGTCGACTGTATAGGCTCTGTGGGCTGCCAGTGACCGGTCTGCAGTTACATTCCCCAACGCGATGGCGACGTTACGACCGTATGTCCGCTGTTGTCAGTACATTTTCGCACGCCTGAAGCTCTAAATTCTATAGACCTGGAACGCATCTTTCACGGCTTCGTCTGTGTGGCCTGCAGGTGGCGCGGACCCCGCTAGCGGCAATGGCTTCCCATATCGTCGAACACAGGCTTCGTCCGCCAGCGTCTCCTTCACCTTCATCGGTCCGTCGCCATACCCTTTCGTCGCTTTCTATGCCATTGATGTGCCATTTTGCCGCATGCAGGCTCCGCATTATACCTCTGTGTCACGCCTAACGGAGCAAAATACGCCTTCCAGGTCGACCAGACACTTATCTCGTCGACTGCATCGGGAAGCGACCCCGCATGTAGCACTGTTGGCGCACAAACGACTCTCGTTGCGGAAGGCCTGGATGCGAGCCAGTCGCATACAGCAATACTGACAGTTAACGCTGCCCCCGGCAATGAATTCCAGTTCCTAGGGGGACAGGCGACGCTGGGGGTGACCAGTGCAGGGTGCGCTCGTCACCACGTATACGCCAGTCTCGACTGACCGTCGCGCAGTCAGACGCTGGGCCGAAACGTGACTGTAGATGACCAAGCCCCCAACTGGAACATGTTTCCGGGGCGAGGTGCTAACCAATGGGACTCGCATACCGGGCTCACTGGACATTTCAACGATTCCGAAACGTTTAGTTGTCTGTATAACCCGGACCAACCTCAAACGGCGACTTTGCCCTTCTCCGGTGCAGGGGGCGTCGGTTCGCATTATCCGCAACCTCATGTGAGTACGCAGCTGACCGCAAGTCGCAGTTTTGTACGGCGGAATCCGTATAGCCCACGAATTTTATACTATAACATTCAACGGGAAGTCATATCCTGTCGATGCATCCAGCCAGTGGCAAGAGCCTCATCTTGTCCTTTTTGCACAAGGTATGTGTTTGCAGTTTTCATGTTGACATGTTGTCGCCGAGCTGATGGAAACTCGGAGGCGGGTTGGACCCAAACGCACAGTACTCGATCTCCGTCAGCAACTTCAACCCTCAGCACCGCGAATGCAATCCCAACGGCGGTGTCTGGCCGTGTTGCGTAACTATCGACGGGGTTGTGCTCCTCGCTCCAGGGCCGCCTGATCCGGACACGGGGGCAAGTGGGAGCAGTCCAGGGTCGAGGTCAGCGTTGTAGCACTCTCTTTCCAACTCGAGACCGCTAAATTGCGTGCCCCCCAGCGTGTCGTCAGATCCCTCCAGCGGGAAATCTACTGAGCTCCCCAGCGGCGCTAGTCCCTCTGAACCCACCACTCAATCAAGTTCGATTGGAGCAATAGTCGGCGGCGTTCTTGGTGGCATAGCCGGCGCGCTCCTCATAATTGCCCTCGTCGCGTTCTTTCTCTTCCGGAGTCGAAGGCGGCCGCCTGTAGATGACGAGCGCGTACACACTCAGTTCCTCAGCGCGCCACCCGTTACGATATCATCTGCACCGCGGCAGACACTCCTGCCGGCTTACTTCCAGGACTCAAGTCACGAGCCCAGCATGCCGATGTCCCGCGCAGCTGCAAGTACTCAGTACTTCGGCCGCTCAAGCTATATGCCAACCGAGATCCCCCGCATGCCAGACGTCCCATCCAGTGTCGGCAGTAACTGGACCGACGCGCGGTCGGGAGCGAGCGCAAGTGATAGGAAGGTCGCGTCGGCTACCCCTTCAGCGTCTGTGCACACCGGCAGTGCCGTTACGGGCGGTAATGTATCCGAGCTCTCGCCCCAGACGACCGCTTCCTCACGACCAACTGGCCAACTGGCACCAGAGGATCTGGAACGTGTGCTACAGTTCGTCGCACAGCGCATGGACCCTACGATGGACGGCAGTGAGACACTGCCAGGTTATCACGCATGATGTACTCTCGCTCAGGATCGGATTTTTGTATGTCTGGGTCATGTAAAGATGCTCTACAGTACTAGAACGCTGGGTTTTATCGCCGAGTTCTAGCCGCGAGTGTGAAAAAGCATCGCAAAGCATGATTCCCCTGAAGGGTAAGGCATACGTACATCCAGATCAAGTGCAGTAGAATCGAGTAGAACGCATCGTGGATCATAAAAACACGGTAAACAAGACAGCGACAATTCAGTGATCTATATACCAAAGCAAGGAGGGTGATTTGTGAACTCATGAAGTCTCAGCAGACAACGAAGAGGAGGAGGCTGAGGCAGTAGTAGCCTTCTTCTTGCCTCTCTTCGCTCTCAGCGCAGCCGGCGTAGCAGCCTCTGGTTCTGACGACGAGGTTAGCGCGGGTTCGGGCTCGACCGCTTCATCGTCGTCATCGTCGTACACGAACTTCGTCACGACAACCTTCTCACGACGAAGTGCGTGCAGTGGAACGGAAACCTGAATATGAGGTGGTTAGACACACGGGAAATCGCTCGGAAGCATAGAAAGAACTGACCTTTACAGGTGCAGGGGTTAGACAGCTACGGGGCAACACTAGAGGCTCGTCCTCTCCGCGCCGCTCGGGCGTGCTGATGAGCCCTGGATCCCATCGTACGCCCCTTCCGGCAACGCGCACAGTCTCCGGCGTCTCATACTCGCTATCGTCTCCAGGTGCCTTGAGATGCCGTCTTCGCTCGGCCTCCGCTTCCTCTGCCTCCACGTCCTGACCCGCACGACGGCGTGCACGACGCTCACGTTCCTGGCTAGCCTCTTCTTTGCTCTTCTCCGCAGCGGTACGCATCTTGGTGCTCGGGCTCGCAGGACGTGGGCCCGGCTTACGCACGACGAGCGTCTCGATCGTTGTCGTCGTCCAGGCCTGATTACGAACAGTGTTGGCGTTCGTAAGCGCACGAAGCTGTGGCCCTTGTGGGAGGAGGTCGCGTGATACGGGAGACGCGCGTCCCAGAACGCCTTGCGCAGACGATGAAGCGAGAGGCTTGGTTGTGCGAATACGCGCAGTTCGCCGTACACCTGCTGGCTCGGACGCTGGTCCATCAGCCCCAGACGGAATCACGGGCACTGAAGGAAGTACAATATCCGAAGTGGGGGTGCGCGTTCGAGGAGGTGGGCTGGGCGAAGGCGGCGGGGCGTACGGCGCAGTAGCAGAACTCGAGGCAGGCGTAATCGACTTCGCGACCTCCTTCCCAGAAAGAAAGCTAAATGCTGACGCAAGCGAGACACTCGCGACTGGCGCTGCCGCTGGAGCCTGAGCGGGTACGGGGGCAGGAGCAGGGGCTGAACGAGGCGGAGGCGTCGTTGGTCGTCCTTCATAGTGCCGGAGCGTTCCGGGGATGACCTGGCGGATCGGTATAGGCGCCTTCTCAACAGGTTGAGGTTCATGTTGCCTATTGCGCGTCGGGGAAGATGCGATGACAGCGGCGAAGTTGGATCGAATACGTCGCGCCGCCTCGCCCTTCGCATCTGTCTTGCCGCCCAGCATGCCCGGTATAACCTGGCGAACCATGATCGGCCCGGGCGGTCGCACAGGCGACGATTGCGGTTGTCCAAAGGTAGACGCAGTGGTAGTCGCATGAGGTGGCGAAGGAACGACCTTCGTTGCGCCGGTGCCTTTGGCCGAGCGTGTGGGGAGCGGTAGCGCGGTCTTCGAAGCAGCGGCAGAGACTCCAGGGATCTTGCTTGCTGGCGGTGCGTAGGGCTTCGGCATGGGAAGTCTACTCACTGCACGAACGCTTGGCTGGCGGAGCTGCGAAGGCTTCGCAGTCGCGGGTTTTGCGGCAGCCGCACTTGGCTTCACCGGCGACGACTGCGGCTGTAACGGCAACTGCTGCCCCGAGGCAGACTTGAAAGGGAAGGGCAGTGGTGTGCGAGTGGCCATGAGGCCCGCTGGCTTGCGAGATGCATCCTTTGGTGGAGGGGACGGCGATGGAATGCGCGCTGGTGATGGGACGAGGACCCTTCGCGGTGGCGAGGGCGACCGAAAAATGACGCTCACGGGGACACGCTTTGGGGATAAGCTGCGACCGGGCGAGGACTGTACAGATGGTGCCGGGTTGTCGTTCTCCTTGGCCAGCGCAGCAGCACCGGCGCCAAGTGACGGCAGGCGCGCAAAGTCGATATTGATGTTGACGTTCACATGCTGGCCGTCATTACTTGCGGAGGTCGATATCGAGCTGGATGGAGCGAGCAGGCGAGAGAGCACGCCATCGGTTTCGGGCGAGAGCGAGCCAAGCATTGGTGCGCGCTGTACCGGTTTACGCATCGCCGTGGACGGCTTGCTCGACGGGCCTGGTTTGCGCGGAGCATCGCTAGCGAATGGCGCGGCTCGAGGTGCAGGGAAGGGTCTCTTGCGAGTGTCCTCAGCGACCCGCGCACCAGGAAACGCGTCCGCGTGCTTGCGCTTAGGCGTCTGCAGACGGCCGGGAGACAGCGATACGCTAATGTTGAGCGTGGGCACGGTATCCTCGTTAGGGGAAGTCTGGGGTTCCCCGTAAGTTTGAGGAGCATCGAGGTCGGCGTCTCGCGGAGGGGTGTCGACGGCCATGGGATGCTCTTCTTCAGAACGTGCCGGCGTTTGCAGCTGAGAACCCTCGTCTTGAGGCGCTCGCGTGGGTGTCATAGGAGGCTCAGCGAGTACTTGCACTTCAAGCGCCATGGAAGGGCTTGTTGCTTCGGTGGACCGAATAAGGTCGTCCGGCTGAGACGCTTGTGCAGTCGCCGGCGGCCCCGTGGCAGGTTCATGCTCCTCGGCGAGATCTGCTTCAGCTGCCTTGCGCTTGGGCGTCAAGAGGAACTCGACCTGCATCTCGTCCTCTGCAGTAAGCGGACTAGGTGGCAGAGGTATGCGCGAAGGTGTTATCGGCGGCTGCGCCGTTAGTGCCGTCGTCGGCGAGAGCGATGGTGCATCGAGGACCATTGTCGCATCGAGAAGGTCCGCCTGCTCGTGCTCGACGTCGCCATATGGCTCGTTCGAGGCTGATACATAGTCGTTGTCGAAGGAGATGAGGTCGGGCGAGGGCGGGGAGTGCTCGCGCGCGGTGGTTGAGACGAGCGTGTCTGTCGCGTGGTCTGTCCGGGCATGCGATGCTAGCGGCGATGCAGCGTCGTCTATCAAGTATGAGTATGGTTACACGAACGTAGAGAGCGCGCGCACCGGTCTGCTGGAGACGGCGTGTCTTTGGAGTGTGCAAGTGCGCGAACTTGAGCTCGGGCGTCTTGAGCGCGCCAAAGAAGATGCGGGCGTTGGACGTGTTGACCTCGTCGTCGTCGTCGCTGTCGCTGTTGGCGTCGAGCTCGATGTCTGTGCGCCAAGGCCCTTGCGCCGGGGACGGGGAGGAAAGAGCGGCGGCCATCACGTGATACGCGTTCGCTGTGATTGGATATTTATATTTTCAGCTTGCGTGTTGCTCGTCGCGGTCGTCGTCGTCGTAGTCGCCGAGCGTTGCAGCGAGTGTGGGATGCGAGCTGTCCTTCGCGCTGTGCGGGCCGGGCTGGTTGCAGGAAGAGGAAATGGGTTGAGAGACGTGCGGCATCGACCGGCAACGCGCTCAACCTGGACGATGGCTTCCTCATCGGCCGCCGCGACCTCCAAGGCCCGTTTCCTGGCAGACCCGAACCCGCCCATATGCAAGCTCACCGTCGAGCCGTCGTTTAATCTGCTCACCGACAAGGAGAAAGCCTATGCGCACTGGTAAGCCACTCCAAAGCGTCCAGCATGCACAAGTCCTCATCGCGCCCAGGATCGGAAAGGCATCCTGGGCCGGCGCTCGCATAATCGCAGACCAGGTCTCAAAGTACGGCGTCCAGCTCACGGATCTCCTCGCACAAGTCTTCTCGGACACGTCGCGCACCACCATCGGCGACCTCGCAGCGCTCAAGACCAAGTCCGGTCTCGACGACGAGGACTGGACTCTGCTGCTCGAGTATGTCGGCCAGGTTCGTTCGTTCTCTCTCAAAATGTGGCCTTGCTCACTGTGTGCAGGCGATGAGCAATCTGGGCAACTTCAGGTGCCTTCTCGCCCGGCGTCTATCCCATCTCGGCTGCTGACCCCGCATTCGAACCTGCCACAGGTCGTTTGGTCACTCCAAGTTCGTTCCCCGCGTCGCACGGGACAAGTTTGAACGCGTCGTCGACGCCTCCGTCAACGCATCCACCGCGCGCAAACTTTGGGATGAGGTCCGTTGGACCATCTGTACACCCATCACCACGCGCTCACTCTTCGCTAGCTCGCAGATCACATCTATGCGCTTGAACCGGAGGCCAGCTTGCTCATCGGCGACCCCAATAAGGTACGCATACATTCTACCAGGACGCAGCCTGGAACTAAACACACTTGCAGGGCCATATGTCCAACTATTACCTCGGTGACAGCGTCGCCACCGCGGATGAGGTAGCACTGGTACAGAAGGCCGCGGAGCAGCTCAAGATCAAGGTTCTGACCACCCGGTACGTCCCTGTCTTATGATAATGTCTCCCTAGTCGCTGACAATCATCATCATGCAGTGTCCGAAAGCACTCGCCCAGCAAGTTCACGCTCCTTGTCGCATCCGTCAACAAATCGTCCAAGACGCACGACCTCGAGATAGACGGCACTAAGATCGAGCTCATCGTCGAGTACGGGGACTACAGCGCCGAGCTGGCAAAGGCGGTCGCGCACCTCCGCGAGGCACTCAAGCATGTCGCGAATGACCACCAGAAGTCCATGATCGAGTTGTACATCAAGAGTTTCGAGACTGGCTCGGTCGAGGACCACGAAGAGGCATCCAGGCATTGGGTCAAGGACGTTGGCCCTGTTGTTGGTGCGTGCCAGTCTCGTCCAATACAGGAAGAGACACTGATTCGAATATTGCTCAACTTAGAGAGCTATATCGGCTTCATCGAGACGTATACCGATCCGTTTGGCGCACGCGCAGAGTGGGAAGGCTTCACCGCCATCGTCAACAAGGAGCTGAGCGCAAAATACGAGAAGCTTGTCGACAGGGCGCCAGAGCTCATCAAGGCATGCACCTCATATTCCTACACGTTACCTATTTTCTAAGCCCGGCGCGCTCTAGGTGCTGCCGTGGGGCAAGGACTTCGAGGTTGACACGTTCAGAAGGCCTGACTTCACCGGTGCGTCAGCAGCGGTGGCGATTCCTGGAGTAACTAGCTAATGACAAAACGTAGCACTCGAGATCCTGTCTTTCGCTACTCCTGACATGCCAGCGGGCATCAACATACCCGTACGTCGCTTTTATCTGCGCCATCTACCCGCTCGACGTCTAAGCCTGCATCCAGAAGTAAGCAGACTCACAGCACAGTGGCCAAAGTTTCCGCATGCTCACAACAATGGCGTACAGCTACTACGAGATTCGCGAAAGCGACGGTTTCAAGTGCGTCGCCTTTAACATTTGAGCGATGGACTGATGACTGACGTCAACCTCGCAGGAACGTCTCCCTTGTCAATGTCCTCGCCGCCAAGCCGCCTAACCAACCCATCACCTTCGTCCACTGTGCGTCATCGCAGCCCTCACCCCGCGTCTGCGTTTGACACGATGTGGGCAGCGGACGATGCGCAACTGTACGACAAGTACGAGAACACCGCGTTCGAGCTTCAAGTTGCCAACCACGAGCTGCTCGGTCACGGGAGCGGCAAGTTGTTCCAAGAGGACAAGGACGGCAAGCTCAACTTCGACCCTGAGAAGGTTGTCTTGAGTTTACTTCATTCTCGACGTGGTAGCTCAACTTGTGTAGACCATCAATCCGCTTACGGGAGAGTCGGTCAAGACGTGGTACAAACCTGGCCAGACCGCCGGCTCCGTCCTCGGCGCATGTTCGAGCTCGCTTGAGGAATGCAGGGCGGAGACTGTTGCCATGTTCCGTGAGTCGCCTTTGTCACAGTCTCTGCACGTAACTGACGTGTATCTATGTAGTGGCAGGCAGCTCAGAGATCATGAAGATCTTCGGCGTGAGTAGATAGGTCGATGGCCCGACACTGGCTGACTTTCCTCTAGCACGAAGACGCGCAAGTCCAGAGCGACCTGCTCTACGTTTCATTCCTCACTATGGCGCGCGCTGGTATTCGTGCTCTTGAATACTGGGATCCGGTCGCCCGCAAGCACCAGCAGGCGCACATGCAAGCTCGGTACGACTTGTTCCCTGCTCCAACCTCAACCCTAACGAGCTATATGTAGCATGGGAATTACGCTCTTCATGATTGAGGAGAAGCTCGCCAAGCTCGAGGAGGTGCGCGACGCAGATGGCAAGCTCACCGACCTGTGGATTCGGGTCGACCGCGAGGCCGTCGAGAAGCATGGGCAGCAGAGCATGGGCAAGTTACTCGTGCGGCTGCAGATCCCCAAGAGTATCGCCGACGGCGACGGCGCGCGCTCGTTCTACGCCGCGCTCACCACGCCACCGCAGGAGTGGGATGGCGAGCTCCGCGACTTTGTGCTTTCTAGGCGTCTGGTGCGTTCTTTCACGCCACGCGAATTTCCTTCGGTAGCACCTGACTCCGGTGTGCAATGCAGCCGAGACGCTCCATCATCCAGCCGACGACTGTGTTTGAGGGTGACAAGGTCGTCCTCAAGGAATACCCGCTCACGAGGGAAGGCCTCATTCAGAGCTGCATCGAGCGTGTGCTCTGATCGCTTCGAGGGCTGAGGAAATGTACCCTAGGTAAATAACCAGTGCATAAGGACCCCTCGATATTGTAGGAATGTAGCAGCGTATTCGTGCTTTGCATCGGCGGCCGGGGAGCGGACTTTGGGGCGGGACAACAAGCCGCGGGATATTCTCACGCTCCGTTAGCGATTGCGCCACCGCATATGACTCGAGTTACTGCGGATCGTCTGCGGATCTCTTGATAAAAGGACCTCTGCGCAAGTCGCGGTTAAGCCCCTATTCCACCATTACGATGGGACCACCCATCCTCCTCACATCGCGACTCATCTTCGTCCCAACGCCCCTGGCTATCTCCCTCCCGACATACGTTGACTTCTAC
>KV425927.1:38013-76905 GCA_001632375.1 Exidia glandulosa HHB12029
TCGTCCCAACGCCCCTGGCTATCTCCCTCCCGACATACGTTGACTTCTACCGTCACGTGGTTGGAGATGCGCGAGTGACCAAGATGGGATGGGGCGACGAGAACCCAAAGCTTAGATCTGTGGACGAGTGCATCGCGCTCTTGCGTCTGAAAAACCAGACATTCTGGGACGTGCTCGGTTTCGGAGACTTCGGCGTCGCTGAAGTACCCGAAGAGCTGAAGAGCGCTGTACCTACCGCTCAGGGAGGATGGGTTCAGCTCGATGAAGACTTGGTGAAGCGCGTTGACCTGAACGCGCTGCGTTGGGTTGGATATGCTTGCTTACGGTGCGCACCATCGCTTCGTGACTCGCACTCGCACACGCTGATTGCATCTTTCGCGATGCAGAGACGCCACAGGAGTGATTACGAAGCAAAGAGAAACTTGGCTCCAGGAGCACGACGCTCTCCCGAGCGTTGCGTATGCTGGTCCTTTGCCGCCCTGGCAGGAGATGGTAGAGATCAAGTATGGGCTGTCTCCAGACCACTGGGGTAAAGGATACGCAAGCGAGATTGCCAGCTTCCTGCACGCTTGGGGCATCGCTGCGCATGGGGTACGACGGTACATCGGCGGCACGTTGAAGACGAATGCAGGATCCAGACGGTGAGCTCCTTGAGCGACAAGTCGACGAAGATACTGCTTAGCTAACTCTTGGGCAGAGTCTTGCAGAAGACGGGCTTTGTATCCAATCCCGAGCGGTTGTGGGTTGACTCGGACCATGTGGAATTCGGCGATGAATGGATGTACACCGTCCCTAGCACATCGTAATTCACTGCGCGCACGTCCATGGAGCTGCATAGTAATGCTTCGTTCGACTGGTAAAGGATACAAAGCGTGCGCCGCGTAATACAAGGGTCTATTCCTTCGGGCGTCTGTAGTTCAGGGTGGCGGACGCCTGGTTTGTGGGAAGGACGAAGAGCTCGGCGATGTTGACATGAGGTGGGCGAGACGCCGCCCAGACGATTTCCTCCGCGATGTCTTCGGGAGTCACTGTAATCGCCGTTCAGCACGTCGCGACGGATAAGTAAGAAACGCAGCCTACACGGATCGAGACCTTCGTACACCTTGTCGGCGGCAGACTTGTCGCCGCGGAAGCGCACGATGGAGAACTCTTTCAAACGAGTGAGCAAAGACCTTGACAGCGTCGATGTGAGCGTGCATACCCGTTTCGACCATGCCTGCAAAGGTGTCAATGGGAGAGAGTTGAATATGAGCAACGGCGCACCTGGTTGGACTTCTGTCACACGGATGGGCGTGTCCACCAGCTCGCGCATCAATGCGCCAGTGAACGCTCGGACGCTGGAGCAAGGATGAATGGAACGGCTGAACCAGAGTGATTGTAACGTACGCATGCTTCGTCGAGCAATAGATGGCCCCTCCTACATAGGGCTCACGTCCAGCAATCTACGCGAGTATCAGTGTCGGTCGGTGTAAGAAAGAAGAATGGATTCGGACGCACACTGCCGAGGTTGATAACATGCCCCGCGGCGTTCCGCGCCTTGAAATCTAACGACAGAGTCAAGACAGAGTCAACGGCAAGCAGGAAAGAATGCGGCGAAACGGACCCTTGACAAGGATTTGGGTCATGGTGATGAGACCCAATACGTTGGTCGCGAACATGGCGTCTATATCGCTCTCGGCGATGGATCCTACACGCTCCAGTCCATACCTAGAAGAGATCAGCAACGCAGAACGTCATTCAGAGGGGATATCGTACACAAAGCCAGCGTTGTTGACGAGGACATCGACGTTCCGAAGTTCAGAGGGAACTTGGTCCCAGAGTTTTGCGATCTGACAAGGACGGTGAGATCGACGCCTATAGGGGCTATATGCGCACCTGCTCCTTCTTGGACATGTCGAGGGTCACGCTGGCGAACTATCTGTCGTGTTAGATGCGAGGATGGATAGATGCGATGGGAGTGCAGACCTTGCCGCCGGCGTTGACACCAGATTCCTTGTGCGCGGTGCGGCATGCGGCGGCGACGTCGTTGAGTGCCTCTGTCCTGCGCGCGACGAGGATGACGTTCGAGCCAGCCTGAAGACGGCGTCATTATGCATCGATTGTCGTCAGGCGTGACGCGCCTTTGCGAAGAGCAGAGCTGCTGCCTGGACACGGTGGAATGAGCCTCGCTGGGTGCAGGGCTGGTCGACGTTACCTTGCCGATGCCCGCGGACGCGCCGGTGATGAGGACGATCTTGTTGTGAAGCCTGGAAAAGTTGAAGAGCGACATGGCGAGAGCAGAGTGCGGTGAAGCTGGGAGACGGAAGCCCGTGGCGTGCTCTCTCCCTCTCGCCGCTATCCGGCCCGACCATGGACACTGTTCCCGCCCTCGTCAAATGGCTGCAAGAAAAGGGCCTCAAAAACTCTCTCGTCGCCGTCCAGGACATCCCTGGCGCGTCATAATGTCCCCAACTTTGAGCCAGTTCTGACGGACCCAACAGGAAAGGGACGCGGGCTCGTCGTCAGAGAGGACGTCCAAGTACGCGTTCAACGCGTCCAAAGGCTCCATTACCCACTCGACACAGCCTGGAACGTCCCTGTTCACGCTTCGTGACTCTGCCTTGCTCAATCTGAGAACTCTACGACTGGTCTATCCTCGCTTCTTCGACGGCGTAAAGAACAAGACTGGCCTCAACGCTATCCAGCTTCTCGCCCTACATCTTTTCCTTCACAGGCCTAAAGACAACGCTCCGTCGACTGACGAGCATTGGGGGCCCTACATCACCTCTCTGCCCACCGAGTTTGACACGCATCCCTTGGTCTGGCGTTGTCGGGAGGACGATGATGCTCGCGACCAGCTGTCTCTGCTCCCGCTGCCTCACAGAAGAGCCGTAGAAGCTGTATGGACGCGCTTCCAGAATGACGCTGAAGCTGTGACTGGATTTCTGGTCCGTACGGATATCCTACCTCCAGGCATTGCATTGACTCTGGTGAAAGGCGGACGCTCGCCGTAGGGCAACTCTTGGTCTCGAGGAGTCCTATCGATCGCTTGAGCGACATTCGGACTTTCTCTGGGCCTGGTTGTGTAGTGCGTACACCAGCGTTCCCAACAGACGTCAGACCTGATTGAAGAGCAGTCAACACGCGCTCCATCTACTACAGAGTGGTTGCATCGCCCAAGAGCGCAGATAACCTTACACTCTGCCCGCTTCTGGACTTTGCCAACCACGCGACCGTGCACAACTCGGGCTCGAGCGTTCCCACCTTTCACGCGCCAACGGCTTTGCGGGCGGGTGACGAGGTGTTTCTCAATTACGGCCCACATCCTGACCAGACACTCTTCGCTGAGTACGGCTTCGTAACGGGTGACGAGGAGCGTCAGCAGCTAGACGTCGGGCCTGAGCTGGAAGGACTCTTCCAAGCGGACCCGCATGGAGCCATGAAGAGGATGCTGCTCGAGGATGCAAACTACTGGCAGTGCGTAGAGCTCGTGTATCCTTCAGGAAAGGCCATTTCTGACATCTGGGACTGTAGGGACTGGACGCTGCACCTGACGCCGACTCCACATCCTTCGTTCAGGACGATGACGGCGCTGCGACTGCTATGTCTCCCGAGCACTTCAGACGATGATGTGAAGAAGTGGCAGGACACTGTGCATGGGCTCGAGAACACAGTCTCCGAAGAGAACGAGTCTAGTGTTCGGCGATCGCTGGAAGATTTATGTTCACGCGTCCTTGCCTCCGCCGCCACGAACCACCAGAGAGCTCAAGACTTAGTGCCGGTCGTCCTGAGTAATGCATCTAGTCATTTCACGCGGGACACAATCTGCGCGCTGTGGAAGGAGCGGCAGCGTGTTGCTACCGCCGTCTTGGAAGCAACGAGGCGCGGAGACGAGTTCTGAGCGTGTTGACCTTTCAATTGTCGTACTAGGTACGATCGTACTGTACATGAGCCGGGGCGCTAGCGTGTACATACACAGTACAGCCAGCACAAATCCTATCCGAAACAGCAACAAGCAAGCAAGCAACGGTACAACAGAGAGGAGAGGCAGCGCGGGGAACGAACAAATTACACTGCAACGAAAATATTGGAAACGCAACGAAGCAAGCAAGATGAGGCAGGAATGGTTCACATCGAGACAGTTTTGGTCTGCGCGTAGAACGCAGGACCCATCACCTTCCAGTCGCCGCCTCTAGATTCGACCTTGAGCGCGGCAAGCTCGCGTAAAGCGACTTGGAACGCGAACTTGGCCGTCCTGTCCGCGTCGGTATTCTTATGAGGGTCCGGTCCGTCATACGTGAGCTTGTACGCGCAAGCCGCTTTTAGGCGAGCAAGTGCGTGATCTCCCCAGAAGAAAGACTCGTCGCCGAGACCGGCGGGCTTGCAAGCGAAGTGGTAGCATGCACGTTGATGCCTCGCGCTCCATGTCGGCAACTCGGCGTCGAGGTTGAGAACTTCGCGCTTTTTGGTAGGAGAGCGCATCGGTGTCGTAACGCTGGCCGCGCGCTTGACGTGGTCGCGCCTCGCCCGCTGTTGCGCGATGAGATAAGTTGCATGGCCCGCTCTCCACTCGCGATGAACGACGCGGATGTGCTCCTCGATGGCGTCGAGCTGCTTCTTTGGGGTGTCCCAGCCAAAGCCGGCGGCCTGTGCAGCAAATTGGCGTGCCTGCTCCCAGGGCGCGACGAGGGCGATATCGCGTGTGAGCGGGAATTGGTTAACGTCCTCGACACGACTTTCGAAAGCCTTCAAATGCGCTTGAGCGGCTTTGCGGCACGTATCCGCGATCTCGTCCATGATGAAGAGGCCGTTGCACTTCGGGAGAGGACGATCCTCATGCTGCGCCAATCGCCGCTCTTCCTCTGTTTCCTTCCAAGCTGGAGCGCGACGTGTAGTCACTAGTCGGCGAAGGGTATTGAGTGATGAAGGGAGCAGTCGCGCTCCGCTTTTTGCACTGTCCAGCAGAGCACAGAACCTGAACAGCGTAAAGTCAGTCAGATGCGATAGGATCCATGTCCATTAACTGACATAAAAGCGAAGAGGATTGTGTGCTCGTGGGTGTAACCCTGTAAATGGACATTAATAACCGGGCAAAGGCGGAGCAATAGAGCGAACCTTTTCATACACGGCGATATCGTGCAGTTTCGAGAACTTGCCCGGTGGAGACGTGTTGTCCAGAGGGGCGAGAAGAAATTGGAGCCTTGAAGTCTCAAACTCGCCGGCAGTGAGGGCCTCTTCAACGGTCTTCGCTTTCTTTTCGAACCACTGCCCGAAATTCTCGGGAACCTCTGCGTGGACAAGGGGTGCGGGCTGGAATGGCGTAACGATGTCCGGATGCCACAGCGTATTCACAGTATCTGGACCAGCACGCCGTCAGTCACAGATTCGTACAAAAACTTGATGACGGAGCTGACCTCCGTCGTAATCGCCACCGCCAAGCAGACTGGCTAACGATCTGCTGCCTTTTACGGAGAAGAACATGACGTCCCTGTATTCTCGAAGCTTTGGATGGTCGACAGCGGTGACCTGGGAGAGCGTCAGCAGGAGGCAGAGCGACAGAAACGCCTGCAGCACCTTCTGGACGTCTGTGGGCAACTTGCAAGGGTGCCGCGTGACCTGTTGCTGTGAGCACGCAGCAGACCCCGCAACGATACACATACCAGTATTTTGCCACGGAGAATGTTGTCCTTGAATGACCGCCCCGTATGGTCCTTCAGCTGCAGAGAGTTGTGGTGCGGGCGGAAGAAGACCTGGCCTTCCTCGAGCACGCCTTCAGGATCTAGACAGGTCGGGTGTTCGTAAACCTCAGCAGTTGGAAGCATCGCAAAACTCACCAGGAGCGATGAAGGCTTTGCAGTACTTCCGTTAGCAAGACTATCAACGATCTAGTTGCACTCACCTGTTGCGGACAGAGGGAACTCGAAGCGGTATTTCTATAACGATGTCTTAGCAGTGGGCGACCTGAGTTGACAAGAGCATACCTTGATCGAGTGGTTTACTTCTTGGTGCACTAGGCGGGTTAATAGCTTCGCCAGGTGCTTGCACTCGTGCGGCCTAAACGTTGCTTGGAGCATCTCAATAATCTCCTGCTCCCATGCCAGCGGCGCTCCTCCGGGATCGACTTCTGATGCGTCCTCATCGTCCGGAACCGCGTCGTCGACATCTCGTTCGCCAAAATCCGCTTGTCCTACAGCGCGAGCGCGCGCATCGCCGCCGATGAGTCGCGCCTTGATGCGAGCGATACGCCCAGAAAGCCGTTCGAGCGTCGCGCAGAGGTTGACGAGATCTCGTTCAGTATCCCACGTCGTAAGAGATCTGACGAGCTCGTCCAACGCGGTCTTCATCAATGTCACGAAGACAGCAGATGGAACACCATTGCACCCCATATTGACAAGGGTCTCTGCAGATGACTTTGCCGGCGTAACATGAGCTGTTCTTACAATGTCGAGCGTCAACATGGCGGGGTCGAGCTCGAGTCCAGCCGTCTCAAACGCCGCATATTTAACTTTGTTCATCGAATCGCGGATCCAGACAACGGGCTCAGTCGAAGCCTCGAAGAGGGTTGGATGTGGGATGAGGAGGCCCTGCAGCGAGTGAATATAGCTCAAGCACCGAACAGCAATGCCGCTCACTTTGGCTCCAGCGAGACGAAACTGCACTGCGCCTGGCAGGTCCGGCAGGCAGCAAATGGTGCGCACGAACTCGAATACTGCGTGGTTGGCGAAGCCGCAACCATCCGTCATCGTCTTCTCTGCTGGTGCTTTCTCCGTCGAAGGCCAACCTTCGGCCACTGCGACATTCGTTTAGTATGTTGCTTCCGTAGCGAAGCAGGGGAGTTATGGCGAACCTTCGTCGCGGATGAAGTTGACGTTCTTGATATCGAGTCGTGGCCCAGGGATGGAGTCGGAGAATAACAACGCGGTACGCGCAGCCCATTTACCCATGACCTGCCATGGATGAGACTGGTTGAAGCTCTAGACGACTAAGCGCACCTGTTTCTTGTTCCACTCCGGGTCGTTGAACCACTTGAAGAACGCGTCGACGGTGAACTTGAATGTGCGAGGACGCGGTCGCAGAGGTGGCGGCAGATCATAGGCGATGACTCCAATCTCACGCAGACTCTCGTCTGTACGACCGAGAAGGACCGTGCCCTGAAGGTCTTCGTTAGATGACCTCTAGAGGCAATACATGACCACGAACGTCCTTGGCGCATATGACTCGGAAGACGTGGACCTGATGAATGAACGGCCGGTCAAAGTAATCAAGGATGTCCTCCCACTTGCACTTGAATCGAGGAACGCTCAGGCGGAGGAGGCAATCGGAGCCAAACCGCCTGTTGAACCGCGTGGACGGACCAGGCATCGGCTCGTTCAGCGGTACGGCGAACATGTCTGGTCCACCAGCCGTGCCTGCTTTGTTGAAGACAATACGACCGCTGAATTCCACGCAGCCTCCGTGCTGACGAACCCCGTCCTTATTGTTGCTCCCGAGACCTGCGTAGGGGTCCTCGGAGAGCGCAGCGTTCTCCCGATCTAGTTCGTCCAGAACGTGTCGCTGTAAGTTGACGGTAAGCGAGGCATAAATCGGAAGAACGGACGTGAAGACGCACCCCGCGCAATCGCTCCAGGCGAGAGAGCATAAGAGCAGCAACATCTTCTGCAGCGCTCGAAATGCAGCGGTCGTATAAGTACTCGACCGCTTTCTCGTCGGACTTGGCCAGGTCCTCTTTCTTGAGGAGGTCACGAAATATGCCGGCTAACGCGGTCCATTCGATCCCGCATTCCTCGAGGAGAAATGTAGCCTCCCAAGAGACGACGAGCGAGAGGCGGGAGAGCAGAGGGAGCAACTCCTGGTTATACGAGAGGAAGACAGGTTCCGAGTTGCCTTTCGTCGGCACAGGCTCGCGGATACGCGACGTCTCGGGTGTACGGAGGAGGTCTGCCTTGCTGGGAATGTGGCACAGACCAATCTCAGAAGTGTCGCGGCGGGTAATGTGCGGTGCAGGATGCACGTCGGGTGCCAAACTGTTCACCAAGGTTACGCGACGCTTTCTGGGCGAGTCCTGATCACTGCCGTCGTCGGCGACGGACGACGCATCGGTATCTGCATCGGAGAATCTTCGCTTGCCGTGCTTGCGGGTAGGCGAGAAGATATCTGATTCCTGGCTGTCGACGGTGCTGGAGGTTGTCTGCCTCGAGAGTGGAACGGGAGGTGGCCTGGGTGCCGTGTCGCCAATCGGCGGCGGTGGTCCCATAGTTCCAAGCGTGCGCCGCTTTACGGGCACATCTCGCGCCTCTTCTTGCACTGTGAGTTCTCGATGTGAGTACATAGGCATTACTTGTGCTGAAAGGAGGCGTACGCATTGCATCGTCGTCTTCGTCGTCCACTTCGACATCAGCGACGGCGGACCTGAGAGTAAACGCCTGCGACGGGAGCTCTGCAATAAACTCGTCGCTGACGTTGTTTGCGTCCTCCTCCATCGCATAGTCCTATTTGCGCAAAGGGGATAGAATCAGCTTCTCTTAAGGGGGAAACGCACCCGCTACCCTTCACCTGAGTCGCGACCGAATCCCTGGAGAGCAATGCCTGTGCCCTGCGTAACTTCTCCAGACTCGAAGGCTCGTGCAATGGATTCGACGGCGATTGGCGACCGTCTAAGCGGGCTGAGAGTCTCATGAGCACAATCACGCCGCCCCATCTGTTGTACGCACAACTGCGCTGCTCGCTGTTCGTTAGGGCCTCTTCATCTTGCGCGTTTACTGGAAATAGTGGACTGACAGCCGCAGCGAGCTGCTGGCTAACAGGTGGGTCGGCCGCGTCGATGAACGACTCTGGGAATGACCACGCGTCGTCGTCGTCGTCTACGTCTACGTCGACGGGTGAATCAGGCGCTTCTTCCTCAACACGCGGTAGGACCTCGTCTTGAAGCTTGGACTTCTTGGGCCTCTTCGCGGGTTCGGTGTGGTCCTCAGCGTCGGCTTCCTCCTTGAAGGCGTTGTCAATGTCGCGCTGGATACGCCGTGCGCGCGGTGTCATAACCAGCGACGCGTCCATTTGCAATTCACGCAGGCGAGGCAGCGCAATATACAACGGGGCGCGCCTCGACGCGTGCCTTATGCGGGTCGATAACTTTGAAAGGACAACGAGCTGGAACTCCGAGGCCGAGCCCATATATACATCCGCGACGCATTACGCCGCCGCGGCTGCATTTTGTGGGGAAGGCCTCGTGCCCCTCAACAAGGTTTGCAGCTTCAGCGAAGAGGCTGCATCTTGCGTTGAGGGTTGGCTTGCATGTTCAGGTGCATGTATTGACCGGCGGCGGCGGGTGTGCAGTGTGTCTGATGAGTGCGCCACAACGTTCTTGACGGTCTTTTAGCTAGACAAACTTGAGGCAAACGGATTGAGGCATATTGAGGAATGTTCTGGTATTCATAGCTTGCTACTTTGACGTGTCTTGGGGGCTTGCTGCACACTTGGGACGAACACGCTGAGTTGTCAGAGAGTTAAACTTGGGCAGATAGAACAAATCGAGAACGTCAAACGTGTCATTGCGTGCCAGCACGCTGCGCTATTATAGACATTGGAGGCGGAGCGGGAGCGCAGCGTCGCGGCGCGTCGTGTCGCAACATAAACAAGTCGTAGGCAGTCGAGAATGGCGTGGTTCAACGACTGTAGGAGCGTTGGACGCAGGTACTGCATTTTGCAGGGCTCATCCTGATAGGGTTCTGGAGAGGCGGCTGCAGTTTCTGTGCGCACATAGCAGACCGACATCCTGACGCGCGCATGAGCGGAACCGTGGCGAGCAAGGTACGAGGGAAGCGTACTGGGGTCGTGTCTGGAGCTAAACGCGCAGTTTGCGCGGTAGCAGTCCCTTCTGCTGCTGGACATAGGATCAAAGTGACCACACGTGGTGTGGAGGCGGCCGTCAAATATCTGAGGAGCGTAAGCGCGGGCGTCAATGTGAGTACGGGGATACGGACATCATAGCACATGGCGCAAGGGAGACGAAGAGAGCAGAGCGTCAGACGCAGCAGAAAGCGGCAGGCTGCCTGGGAAAGAAGCCACAGGAGGGAATATGCGAGTGGCCGAGATAGAGCACGTCTACGGTTTTAAGGCGTCTGCTGGGTCACGCGGGAAGGCGAATAGATAGCGCGACTAGCAGGCTTGGAGCGCATCGAAGCTGGGCAAGGCGGCCTTGCGGCGGACGCGTGTTGTGCCGCGAGGCGAGTCATGATATCAAGTGTGCGTCTGGCGAGCGTCAAGTGAAGGGCTAGCGTGCCCCCGGGGAACGAGACGGCGATAAAGACGGCGACGGCGACGGCGATCTGAACTGGCACGGCGACTTGGATGTGGACGGAGAGAAGGAGAGAAGCGGAGTTCGGTCCGTGCACGCACGCGTCTTGCCAGCTGCGGCAACATGGGCACTTCCTGGATCTTTGAGCTCGAGCATCTGCGACACACGCCCAGCGCCGACCAAGGCAGCGAGCTCAAGGACGAGCTCGCCGAGCGCAGCAAGGGCGTCGACTTTCTGTTCCGCGTGGGCATAAACCTCAACCTGTACGTTGCGCGCTGGACGCTGCCCAGGGCTGAAGGCTCACGTGGGCGCTGGCTGCAGGACGCTGACGCCGCTGTACACTGCGGCGACGTACTTGCACCGGTTCTACATGCGCTACTCGCTTGTCGACTACGACTACCATGTCAGCTCTCCCCACAAAGTCACACACGGGGCTCACCCGACCCTTCTCGCTTCCAGGACTCATCCATGGCATGCCTCTTCCTCGCTGCAAAAATCGAGGAGACCAGTCGTAAAATCGCAGACCTCTCGCGCATGGCAATGACCAAGGCCAGAAACCTCAACATAGAGAAGCACGACTGGAACGCTCCAGATGCGCGTACACTTTCATTGTGTTACCCTTATGCGCAATCCTCACACTTTGTACAGACACGGAAGGAACTCGAAAAATGGCAGCGCCGAATACTGACCGTCGAAGAGGTTGTGATTGACGTCCTGTGTTTCGACTTTTTCGTTACCCATCCGCACTCTGGACTCACGGTCCTCTTTGAGAGCTGGCCAGAGGACCAACAATTCGACGAGCCCGAGTTCCTGGAAGCCACGACCTGGACCGTGGCCAACGATTCGTACGTTCTCTTCAACTCTCCGAAGTATTGCCTCTCGCGCGGGCTCACGGAACGCCGCAGCTACCGCACACCCATATGTGTACTGGCGGATCCCAAGGTTGCGGCCTACGCGTGTTTCATAGTCGCCAGCCAGGCTGTCGGTCGTGGAGCTGTTTCAGATTTTCTAGCAATGTGCGACCATGCCAACACGCCGGTACCGCAACCCTCAGACGCAGAAATAGCCCGCAGCGTTCTGAATGTGGAGCACCGCGACTTTCGGGTCGTGCAAGGTGTGTGCAGGCTTACGCAGCAGGCGAGTGGCCCCCACTGACGACGTCCTGCAGACTGCTTGACCCTGCTGCGTGATTACTACTCATCGCTGCCAGAGCAGGCTGGTAGATTCACATTTGTGGACGCATTGGCATCTGTGAGTCTCGTCCCTGGTCCGTGCTGCGCATGCAGACTCATCCTGCGTGCAGCTTCCCCTTCCCGACCAGAACACCGAGTACTTCCCGGATCCTCACGCAAATGGTCATTCTAATGGGAACGGTCGTGAGGTTGCAGGCGACCGTACGCCTCACGGCAGCGACGGTGGTCGGACGCCCGTCTTCCCTGGCCCTGTCGGTGCATGAGGCCCTGATCTTCATACGAATCGTGCCTAGTGCAACACCTTGTATCTTACAAACATGACATGTACACTGTATCCTTATTCGCTGTCGCTGAATGCAATGCCCTCTTCCTCTTGGTCGTCCTCCCGGGCTTGCGAGCGATCGTATTGCGAGACGTCCACAGACGTTGTGCCCTCTTCCACCACTGCGGCATCGGATGCTGCAAGGTCCCGGTTTTGTTCGAATAGCTGCTTTCCTGGTGGAGGTAAGTCAAAGCTTCTGGTCGGTGAAGAGAAGGTATGGACGAACCTGTTGGACGAGTTTCCTGTTTCTTGAGCTCCTCGCGCTCCTTGGGCGTCAGGTTCTTGAACCTATCCTCCTCCTCCCGTTGGCGCTTGAGCTGCATATCCCTCTCGAATTTGGCTCGCCATGCCGCAAAGGACTCCGGCGTTACAGGCGTTCCTTTCGTTCTTGCCTCTTCAGCCTCGAGCTCTCGTCGCTCCTTTTCTTGCTCTTCCTTTCTTCGTTGTTCCGCGCGCGATTTAGTCAGAGCGCCGAGCTCGTCGCGTAGCCAGGAGACGATCGTGAACGTCATGGCCGTCCCGATATTCTGCTCTCCCTGTATGCGAATGCGAGATATTAGCAGCGACATGTAGAACGTGGAGTATACGAACCTGTTCTCGCATGCCCGTCTGCAGCTTCTCATCTTCTTCTGGGGTGAGCTCGCCCTCTATCGGCTCGAGCTCGAATTCCGGCAGCGTGTTGGGATAGTCATCCGGATAGCGCAGCGTCAAGGTCAAGATCACTGTATGTAGAGACGGGGTAAGCGAGGTCCTTGTGCCGAACGCGTGCACACACACAGTTGTCATCGTCTGGATCCTCTGGCGGCTCGTCTGGTTCGATGCGAACGGCGAGCTCGCTGTCAGAGATCTCTTCGCGCTCGTCAGACGCGACGGCCAATCGCCCACCGCAGAACGGAGTGACGGACTTTCGAGCTCTTCCGGGTATATAGATTCAAGAATTTCGATCTCTTCGACGAGTTCGGACGACATCGTGGTGAGTAGGGACGCGAAGATCGGAGTCCGATCTCGCAGCGTCGCCTCTTGCTTCCTGACCGCGACCATGTCATCTCTGGCTGAGCTCCCTCTCGAGCTTGTACTTGTTGTCGCCGAGCATGCCGCCTGGGTGGCGGCTGAACATAACGTAGCTTGGCTCGCATCCCTCTGCACCGTCCACCGATCTTTTTGCACCGCGATCATGCCCATTCTCTACCACACAGTCACGGTGGACCAGGACAATCTACCCATCCTATCTGTGCTCGCGGATGAAGCCTCTTCCCCACTGCACATGACGCGGCGCGCAATCTTCTCGCTCAATATCGAGGGACACCATCCTGAAACGGCCAGTTTAATCCATAAACTGATCAACGGTCTGAAGCGAGTTCGAGATGTTACCTGCACCTATAGCGTCTTCGCTACCTTTGTTGACGTCTACGATCCGTTGTCTCTTGCTTCTGCCTTCATCACCGACATCACCATGCAATGGAGGACAGCTGACAGAAAACTGTTGGCCGAACCTCTCTTCGGCCTCCCGCTGCTACACATCACTTGCGGTGTCCGTAATGACCCATTACCACCCCATACATTCGATCTGCACCATGCCTGCACGCGTCTCATGATCATCGACATTTACCCGTCTACCTCTTCAGGGTTCACGACCTCCGAGGAAATCTCAGGTTTTCTTGAGAAAGCTGCCCGTTTCCTAGAGATCCCCACGCTCGAGCGATTACTTGTACGACCGAGATTCATCATGTCCGATGCTTACGAGTCCTGCGTTACGTCGTTGCGTACATGGGCACTCACTGTGCGCGATGACCGGATATGGCTTGGGGAATTCAGGAATTCCGAGGAACCGCCCGCCGTGGATGATGGGACGCGACTCTTCGACCAGATGGATCGCACCGACGCCTTTCGCGGCCATGCGTTGTGGATGTCTGGCCAGCAACTATTTTTTCGAACGGACGAACTCTCGGCGTAGGACGGCGCGTGCGATGCATGACACATGTGTGTGCAATGTGTGACGATCGACCTGGCGAAATCGAGGAGTGCCGCGGATATTTGTCCACCAGATCTGGGCAATGTGGATTTTTGTCCGACTCGAGATTCCACGCCGTCATCACCGCTATCCAGATCTCGCGGCCGACTATACCCGAATCTGGAGTTTGCGTATCAGCGTCACCACGGTCGACAGTGTTCTCGCCTGGGCGGCCTTCGTGGCGTTTGCTCTAGCAGTGCGTGAGAACGCCGCTGTCGCGCACGCGAGTCTCGACTCTCTGTAGCTGCAGCGTCACGATCTTCTCCCACAGTGTAGTCGCTGCAGCGTACTACTAGCTAGCACACCCGTTTTCATCACACCCCGATAAAGCCCTTCCTCATACCGTGTCAACGTGCAATTTCGCGCATTTACGTACCGGAGACCTAAACGACGCCTCCGAGACGCCCGCGCCACGCACCAGGCTCGGCTAGAAAGGCTCTTTATATTCTCAGGGACTTGACGTCGCACGCGTCGATCGCTTTGCGTACATACATACTCTATTTCTCACGTGCGCGTCACCGAGGTCCCTGCATACCAAGTGCCACACAGGGTCCATGGACTTTACTGCAGTGTTTCACTAACACATGTACACCTGCTAAACGCAAAACTCGCCCGCCGTAAGTGACGGTAGAAGCCTGCGGCAACTCCGCGGGAAGGGAGGAGCAGGGGCCAGACCCAACATTCCGGCGCACCGCGTAACGATGGTTTTGCCGCGTCGCGTGGCTGGATGATGACGATGAAACCGGCAGCCAGCGCACGACTGAATTGCAGAACTTTGGCGTTTTCGCTTTTGCCTCGCGATGATGATGATCTCAGATCCGAGTCAAATTGGAACGGGAATGGGTCGTCATCGTCATGCAGTTCTGAGTGAATTGCTGTACAACGGGACCTTCTGTGTGAAGAGGCTGAAGGTTTCTGCGTATATACCTGAAACGAGGTCGACGCGCTCTTCCCTGAATTGAATTGAACTGAGATGAAGTCGTTGCTGGTCGGATCGTCGAGAGGCGCAAGGCTTTGGAAGGCGGGTAGGTGACAGCAAAGCCGCCTATGGCGGACACGATATATTGCTATCAAGGCCGTCGCGGGACGGGATGGCGTGAGAGGGCCGGGGACTCGGAGGGCGCGGATCTGAGCGTGAAGGGTGTAATGGAGATATCGGGAGGAAGAAGATGCAGGGGCGCGGAGCGGGGGGCGTAGTAAATACAGTTTCTTATGGATCGACGTGATAAAAAGATGCCATGAGAGAGGGGGAACGAGGGGGGAAATGCAACACAAGATGAAAACGAAAAAATGCGGGGCTGACACTGACTAGGCTGGGGAAAACTAAGGTGTCTAAGCACGACAGCGTACGGGGGGCGAAGGTATTGGATTAGGCGGATAGAGGTTGCGGAGGAGGACTATACGAGGGTGGATCGACTTTTGGGTTTGCAAGATGACACAGCGCGAAGACCCGGCGAGCGAGGACGGCGAGAGCGATGATATAACACAGTGATAAAAAAAGGATTAGAGCGGGGTTTGGTTGCGTTGGGGGCAGGCGACTCGATCGAGCTGCCCAGCGGCGGTGGCGTATTGCGTTTTAACGCAGTGCGGCGCGACGCGGCGGGCGGGACGTGGGACGGCGTGTGCGTCTAATGGCGCCTCGTCTCGATATAATATGTCATGCGGTCGGTGGAGGCGGCGCGGAACAGCTGGCGGTAGTGCTGTGCGCCAAACACGTCGACGAGCATTTCTTGGTGGGCCTGCACCCACTCGGGAGGCGGGAGTCCACGTGAGGTAGTGTAGATGGCCTCTCCGGGGACGTCCTCGACCTTTGCGACGACGACCATGCCGGGGATGAGGCACTGGAGGAGGTAAAGCATATCCTGGATCTGTCGGGCTCGTCAGGACACGGCCGGCGACTAACAGTCAGCGGCAAACATGGCTCACCGGCGGCTGGGAGAAACGCATAGTGAAGAAGGCGGTCGAATGGAAGGTCATCTGCCACTGGAGCTTGCGCTCGGGGCTGAAGAACGAGGACGGATGCTTTGGCAGAGCACTGGGAGAGTGCGACGAGAGGGGATTGACGGAGGATGGCGAGCGAATGAATTGGCGCCGAGCACGCGGGATAAGCGACGTCGCGTGGCGAGGAAGAAAGAGAAAATTAGAGTTGATTAGCGAGGCGGCGGTAACCACGGAGATACGGGGTTGTGGTGACACGTACAGGGAGAGCGCTGGTGCGCGCGGGACGCCTGAGGACGAGGTCGGTTGAAGACCTATGGAGAAGAGCAGACGCGAGCTGTCGCCGGACTGGGGAGCGTCGCGCCAGCCGTACTTTGTGACGAGGGTGCCCTTGAACGAGCTGAGCCAGCGGTGGGCTCGTGCATAGGGGGAGCCCAGGGCCTCTGCGGTGCCAGGGAGAGGCAGGCCGGTGCGCTCAGCCCAACCGGCGAGACGTTGGACGTCTGAGGAGAATACGACCTGCGGCGGGGACGACATAGTGCTATAAATTTTTGCGCGCGGACGGTGAGCACGGGATGGCGAGACGCGTCTGGCGAGACCGCGGAGTGCTATGACGACTCACGGACTTAGCTGGGCGGCCTGTGCGGGATTAGAGACGCGTTGTAGGGGAGGGTGCGGGGGTGAAGATAGTTGGGAGGATGGCCTGGGGGTCAGATTTTATGTGGTCAAGAGGCGAGCCGCCTGTCGGCAATCCGCCGGCAAGGGACCGCGTTCTAACTTAGCAGTTGCAACAGAACGCATATTTCTCGCCATGAATTGTCTTAAATACATCCCGCGCATATACTCGCCACACCTCACCCCAGCCGCATGCCGACGTCTCCAGACACGCGCCAACCGCGTGCGCACGCTCCCTCTCCCCAATGCGTCTCGTACTCGGGATAGCTGAGCGCGTCGTCCAGGGCGTTGTGTGGGCGACGCGTTTTCTGTTCCAAACGGCGGCGAGAGCCGTTACAAGCGCCCGACGCGTTCGACTCATCCCATCGGACCCATCCGCAATGGCCGCGTCCCCCGCCGTGCTCTCCCCATCCTCCGCCCTCACGCCCACCCCGTCGCGCCCAGAGTTCAACGTCGTCGACGCATATGAAGCAGCGCTCAAGCACGACTCGAACGTCTGTCCCGCGCTCTCAGTTCACATATAGCACTCACGCTGACCACCCCGAACCGCAGTTGTCTGCACCATTAGCGGCCATTCTCGCACTAGCAGCCATGATATCAGGCTCTGACAGTAATACCCATGCCACCCCCTTACGCTTTGACGCGCTCTGACACGCTTCCTAGTTGGTACTATGGCTGAACTCTTGACCGCACTCCATTCGGCCTGTACTCGTCTACAACAGCACCGCTCCGCCATCGTGCGCTCGATATAGATTCCATATCATCATATTCTTACCTTTGTCCAGGGTATCTCGGCAGGCTGCAACCTCTTCACGCGCTTTGTCGCACAGTATCAGGATCACGCTCGCGTCCGTCCTTCTCCACTAGACACAACCTTTCACGAGTCTGACCTAGTCTGTGGCGCAGGACTTCGAGCACCAAAAGGTCGAAATCGTCAACCAGGGTCGCAAATTCGTCGATGAAGCAAAGTCTTACCGTGCAAAGATCGCCCGTCTCGCGCTTAGCTTCGTCCAGGATGACTTTGTGGTCTGTCTTGTCCGATGCGAGAGACAACGACCCTTTCACTCACAAGGACGCTCCTACAAGATCCTTACGCATTCGTACAGCCGCGTCGTCATGGAGGCTTTGTTGCTCATCCACAAGCATAAGCGCATTTCCGTTTTCGTGACCGAGGCTCGTCCAAACTCCCTCGGGTACGCTCTCTGTTTGTCACGTCCACGCGAGCCTCACAGGGTTTCCTCAGGCAAAAGACGTGCGACGCTTCAACGGCCGCGGGAATTCCATGCACGTTGGTCCTAGACTCGGCCGTCGCCTATGTCATCGACCAGGTTGATGTCTGTATGGTCGGCTCCGAGGCTGTCGTAGAGGTGCGATATCGTACTCCAGCGCAATTGGCCCATCTTTTGACGTCCCACGAGAGTGGTGGATTAGTCAACGCAGGTCTGCCCCCGCCGACCCGTCGTGAACGTGACCTGCTGACGAGGAGGGGGGCGATCGAACAGTGGGAAGTTATCAGATGGCTCTGGTCGCGAAATACGCCAATAAGCCCTTCTACGCCCTGGCTGAAAGGTCGGTCGTCCAAACACTTGCCCAGCCACAGGAGTAGGTTTGCAGGGCTGACCTTCGATTTTCGCACTGCTTGCTTGCGATCCGAATTTACGCATTTACCCTCGCTATGCTGCTGCGCTTCATCCATCGCGCTTGATCCCACCAAACACAGCTACAAGTTCCATCGACTGTTCCCGCTGTCGCAATCGGACGTCGCGACAGCTGCATCTGCAGGTGGGAGCCGGCACTCGTTGCCGTCATCCGAATCGGTGCGAATTTTTCCAGAGATTTCTCTTGTAGCTCCTGACGCTGACGCCGGCATCGCTGCGCCGTTGGTCACAGGGTCATTCCTCCTCTCCTTCAGTTATCTCTCCTGCCGTGGATTACACGAGTGCGTGCGTCATACTATTCAGCCCAAGCCGCCCTCGCTCACACAGACCCTCCTCGTGTTTTCCTATACCACCTCCGCCGAAATTTTTCAGAGCCCGGTGCGTCTTCTCCCTTCAGAAGGCCTGCGCTCGTCGCCGATTTTAACCCGTATTGTAGAGCTCATCTCGCATGTCTTTTCCGATGTGGGCATCTTGACGCCAGACGGCGTGAGTCAGTACCTAGTCAGCATGTTCCTCGAATAGAGTGTGCAAGGTGTGTTGCCGAGGGTCTCTCCGTACGCGCTTGCGCCCAGAGACGCGGTCTAATCAGAGGCGGCGAGCGCAAGTGGGCCCGTGGTTGTCTTCCTGCGGGCACCCGAATTTGTATCTCCCGAGGCAGCCACCTACTCTGAAGCCCTGCAACGGAGCGCGCGGCATGTCGGCCGCGGCAGGCGTAGCACTGTTCGCCGAGTGATATGCTGCCACACGTCTGCGAGCACCCTCCCCTCGCACACGCGCTTGCGAGTCTTTCTCTCCAACCTCCATCGCTGCATCAACAACGCGTCCCTGCCCGTGCTCGCAGACGCTGAAACCCCAACCAGGCATTCCGCCGTGCTGCACACGCGACTGACGATCTCGTGGGGAGGTGTCCCACGTCCCTCCCCTGATTCTCTTGTCTTGGGTTGCGCCTGCGCATGAGCGTCGCACCGGACCGGAAGCGGTGCGTATGTTTGTTCGAATTCTTTTTACCTTCTTTTTTGAGAAAGGGGAATGAGCGCGTTACGCGTACGCGGATCGAAGTGCGCGCACACAGGCACCGCGGTTTCTTTTGCTCCGAACTTGCACCGTCCCAGTGGAAGTGGCAGTGGCCGCGTTCTCCGGGGCGCCAGTTGACAGAACCTCAGAGAGAGGAGGTTTTGAAACACGGTGCAGTCCTCGTGGTGCTGCATCCTGCGTCTCACATCTTGCGACGGACGCCTCACGAAGCACGCGTTTTCCCCAACCACGACTCTCCGTAAGTTACGCGCTTGGGCGTTATTGCTCTCGCTGTGGGGCGTGGGCCCAGAACGCGGGGCTACGGTCTGTGCGAACGTCGAAGAGAAGAGACAGCGATGGCGTCGGATATTGGCAGCATTGTGCCCTGACTGCCGACGGCAGACATTCGATAAGGGATGCAGAAAGTGACTCAAGTCCACGGACAGGCCGCCACGGCGATGGCCGACTGCCTCTCGGGTTGCCTCTTGACTATTAGTTTTTCTTCGCGTGGCATTGCGACCGTGACAGGAAGCGGCATGACAAGGGGCTCTCCTCGTAGGGGGTTTGAGAGATCAAATTCCTAGCTGCGGAGATAGACTCCCGGGCTTGTCGAGACGCTTGCAACACGAGGGAAATCCGTTCAACACGAAAACGTGGAAGACCGGCAGTATGCTCTCCAAAGTAAGCCAGACACTTGCTCTCGTGATTCGCATCAGAGCGCTCAATCCCTTGGTATAAAGCGGCCTCGCTTCAAGCTACTGGCCTCTGTCTCATCGTGATATTTCACGCCTCGCCTCACCTCCACTCGCGACTCCATCCTGCACCATGTGCCACGAACGCTAGTACGGACGTGTCCTGTATGCTGCGTGAACCCACTTGTCTAATCTCTCGCCCCGCTCAGCGTCGCCAACGATTATCGCCTGTGCGGTCACACCGTCCGTCTCGTACGTCGATGATCGTGGAATACTCTCGTCAATCTCATGATGATCTGCACAGCCGGATGTGTTCGTACGTAGTGTTTTCTGCGGCGGGTGGCTGTTCCTGAACCTGACAATCCTTGCGTCATGACGAGCAGATTGAGTGCGGCAAGCCGAACTGCAGGTACAGCGCGTACCATAACCCGAACTGCCAGAACTGTCTGCAGACGTGCAACCAGATGTTCGTATCCGTCGCGCCCATCATAGTCTCGAGCTCGTGACCCCTCGCTGACGACTGCTCCCTCGCGTTGACAGTCGGGGCTACCCTGAGCAGTACCGTACGTACTTCGCAAGACTGCGTCACCTGTCATGCTAACGTTTTCTTCGATAGGTCCCTTGATAAATAGCCTGTGTCCGGATTGTGTCGCGCGTGCGGCGGCCAGTCGCCGGTAGTCCACAGCAGAGCTCGGGCTGTTTCTCTTCGTCAGTATGCTGTCGTGTAACCAATTGCTTGCACAGTCCGTAGGTTGAGCTGTAGCATCGTACCATTGTAATTCGCACCCCCTACATCTGTATTGTTCCTAGCTCTAACCTTCCTTCTGCGCAATGCATATCCGGCTCCCGTATTTCGTCGAAAGGAACGAAATGCTATATCCAGGCTGATCGAGCAAACATGCAACGATTGCTAAAAGTTTACACCAAACATGACAAGCGACCCCAAGCGACCCTGCATGCAGAAAAGCGATAACACTCGAGGCAGTGAACCAAATGATACCCGAGGAGCCACCTCCCGCTTCGCACGTGCCCAGCGCGTGCACGACATTCCTCGAACCCTCATGTTGAGAATCACAAACAGTGGACTGAAGGGCAGGGTAGCACCGGACGAAACCGTCATCGATGAGTCTGCCGCAGAGTAACTTTGACAACTTATTCCGAACGCGAAAAGTGCCGCGATACTCGTGTTGTCCCCCTGCACACCCCTATACATTCGCACAGCTATTATCGTTCAATTCTCCATATGACAGGTTAGGTAAGCGTAACATGTTCGGTGACAATTACGTATAATGACATCCTGAAATGACGCACCTTGCTTCCTATAAGTACTGAGCGCTCGCTCAGCGGGAGCGTGACCTTTGGCGCGACAAGTGTCCATCGTGTCCATCACTCATAGAGGCGCCCCCCGGATAAGAAACTGTGTGGGACACATGACACGTGCAGGTGTAGTGCGGAGTGTAGTCGCGCACGCCCGACAGGTCCAGCCAGAAAGCTGGCGCTCGAAGGTCGAGAACCAGGAGGGTAATTCGGCGCTCCCACGACGAGGAAGTCTGCCGTGGCCCGGAACTGAGGACTCTGCTTCGCGAGGATCGCCATATTCTATAATCCACATTCGGTAGGTGGGTTTCCATAAGTGGAGAAGGAGTTGCTGAGCAGCGGATCGCTCCGACCATCTTTTTGGCGTTGCAGCATGCTGGAATGATGTGACGAAGCAGCCTCAGCAAGGCAAAGCCAAGCCGGGATACCCTCAAACAGCGTTGGGTCAGTCCAGACTCCGTGATGATAGGGCTCGGAACATCATACAGCACAGCGCTCCAGCGTACCAGCTTGCCGAGTGGTCTTCTGAGGCACATTCATGCGAATCCATATCATGCGGCTCATGACGCTGACACAATCATAGCGTGTGCCCCACGCGTGTTAACAAGAAAGAAGGGCCCTCCGGGAAAGTGCGTGAAAGGGGAGGAGTACGACCATAGGCCGAGGGTAGCGCTCGTTGTGTCTCCTATGCCGCGAGATGAAGACGGGACAGCTCGGCCTGCGGGTGAGAGCCAGAACCAAGCGTAACGTTAGCTGTCGTGTGAGTCTGGCTGACGCTCCATCGCCCAGGTGTCCGGCTACGGTGGGAAGCAAGAGCCTTCTACGCAACATACACAGGTTCTGCTCCGTCTTGACCGCACGTATAACGTAACTTTGCGTGCCAGCCTGCCGATGCTGAAGGGAATGTATAGCTGATCTGTCGGCTGCCAGGTGTCTTTGGAAGTCCACGGGACCAAGCAAGTGGCAGCAATGATGGTTGCGCACATCAAGACGAAGCAGGCAGGTGGAATAAGTCCCATATGTCTACGTGACTTCCGAATGCGGCGGCGACCAAGAACAGCACTTTGGGACGAGATGCGGAACTATCAATCTAGTCGCCCTCTGTGCGCTCCCAATGATCGCGTATCTCCGAACAGCATCCATATCAAAAGACCGGAGGATCAAGCGGAGCTTTGGAACGAGCGCTTGTGGGTCATTTTTGCTCGTGGAGGTGATAGACCATCCAGACGAAACCCCCAGTCCGGACCGGCACGAGTCCAGCATGCTAGCGTACACAGTATAGGGATGCAGAGAGAACATGGGAACTTGGAGCTTGAAGCCCATGTTACGACGGTTGGGCTAGCACAGACAGTTTAGACCGCAGGTTCCGTAGATGTTTCGAGGGTGGAGGAGGATGCAATTGAACCGACCAAACAGTAGAGCGATGTCGAGCACGCAATACGTGTGCACGTGTCCATACGTTGCCATGAAGGGATAGCGGTCGCAGCAGATGATAGACCTAGGACGGGATAGGATGCGAACCCAAGTTGTGCGAGTACGTCACCGTAGGTGCAGGTAGAGAGGGTTGAGCGCAGTTCAAGGGCTCCAAATGGGTGCAAACGCATTGTTCGATGCGGCAGCCGTGCCAAACACGAGAAAATGTGTGGGGACCGAACTCGAAAGGAGAAGATGCGGAGACCGGAGGCTTGCGGCGAATGCCGTTTCCGAACCTTGCCTTCCACGTATCCACCATGGACATAGTCATCGACGACCTTGCTCACTCATTGGTGGCCAGCTTGGGCTCTGACCCGACGTCTGGACGTCTACTCGTTGGAATCTCTGGCTTTCCCGCGTCTGGGAAGTCTACGATCGCACGCGCAATTGCAAAGCGTGTAAACACTCTCGCGGGCGCGGACATAGCGGTCGTCGTTGGTCTCGACGGCTGGCACTTCTCGCGGGCTCATCTTGATACCATGCCTGATCCTGTGCTTGCACATGCGAGACGGGGTGCGCACTGGACGTTCGACGGCAATGGCTTTGTTTCCTTCGTCCGCGCTGTACGCGATAAACCGCACGCGACCTGTCGAGCTCCATCCTTTGACCACGCGCTCAAGGATCCTGTCGCCGAAGACGTAGAGGTTCAACCCGAGCATCGCATCGTGCTCTTTGAGGGACTGTACACTTTCCTGGACATCAATCCATGGCGCGAGGCTGGTCTCTTGATGCACGAGCGCTGGTACATCCAAGTCGACGAGGACGAGGCCGCCAGAAGGTTGGTCAGGCGTCACGTACAAAGTGGTATCACGCCAGATGCTGCGACTGCGTTACAGAGGGCCATTGAGAATGATCTTCCTAGTCAGTCTCGCTTCCACCGTACTTCAAAGTCTGACACACGCAGACGGCAGATTCGTGCGAGAACATCTTCTGGCGCCGACAAGGACGATTACGAGTGTAATGGATGCCGGGTTGGAGATATAATGTAGTCCAAGATGTATATTCAGTATTGAATGAGAGCGTTGTGTTGTGACGTGTTTGACAACTCGAACTCGAACCCGCGCTCACGACTAACGACCCCCATACGACCTGCCGGGATGGACGGCGCGCCCCCGCCAGAGGAAGATTTCAGCGCACTGCCCGTCGCTGACCGGCTCGCGCACAAGAACTGGAAGGCGCGCGTGTCGGCGTACGAGACCATGATCAAGACCTTCCAGGCCACCGCGTCCGAGAGCGACCCCGCGTTCCGCCCCTACGTCTCCAACGGCGAGCTGCTCAAGAAGATTGCGCTCGACGCGAACGCCGTCGCCCAGGAGAAGGCCGTCGAGTGCCTCGTCGCGCTCGTCAAGTTCGCCGGCGAGAACGCCGCCCGCACGCGCGAGGAGGTCATGCCCGCCGTCGTCGACAAGTGCCTTGGTTCCACGCGCGCGGGCACCAAGAACAACGCCATAGAGCTCGTTCTGCAATACGTCGAGATGGAGAATTCGGCGGACGGCTGCATCGTGCGTCCACCTCGCGCGAAAAGCATTCCGCTAACGCTCACGCTATCCAGCGCGACATTCTTGGAGGACTCGGCGCAAAGCAGCCAAAGACCGTCGCGGGCTGCGTGACTGCCCTCAAAGAGATTGTTCGGTGCGTGCACTGTCTCGACCGTAGTCGCTGTATGAGCTCAACGCCTGCCTCGCAGAGTTTTTGGCATCCAGCCAGTCTCGCCTGCGCTACTACTGAAGGCCATGCCAAAGATCTTTGGTCATTCGGACAAGACAGTCCGTGCAGAGGGAACAGCCCTCTGCCAACACATCTACCAGTGCATCGGCGCCGCCATTCAGCCATCGCTGGCCGACCTCAAGCCAGTCCAGGTCAAGGAGCTTACCGAAGGCTTCGAGAAGATGGATACAGAGGGCAAGGGCAAAGGCAGCCTTGTTCCCGAACGATATACACGCGACGAAGCCCGCAAGCGCGAGTCCGCGCCACCAGACGCGGAAGACGCCCCAGCAGGTAGGCTTTTGATTTCTACACTGGTCGCCATTCACTCACGCATGTCGTCGTAACAGAACCAGAAGAAGTTGACCCGCGTTCATTCGCTGAAGAGGTCAACGTCGTCCCCCAGATGCCTGCCAACTTCCACGGCAACCTCGCGTCATCGAAATGGAAAGACCGCAAGGAGGCGCTCGACGACTTCCTCGTGGTGCTCCAGAAGGCGATACGTATACAAGATGTCCCCGAGCTGGGCGACACTATCAAGGCGCTCGCAGAGAAGATGAAGGACGTTAATATTAACTGCGTCATTACGGCCGCCAACTGTCTCGAGGCTCTTGCGAAGGGCTTGGGCTCAAGCTTCGCCAGATACAAGGAAGTAACGATTCCGCCCATCCTCGATCGCATGAAGGAGCGCAAGCCTTCCGTGACCGACGCATTGGGCACAGCGCTTGATGCTATCTTTGCATCGGTGCGTTCTCCTCCATATTGTGTTACACCTGCGGCTAACGTAGTGGTATAGACGACGATATCCGACATCATCGAGCTCATCATCCCTCCGTTGAGCAACAAGAGCCCCCAAGTCAAAGAGGGCACCGTCAAGTTCATACAGCGTTGCCTCGCGAACGCTACGAAGCCACCCTCTCCCGCGCAAGTCAAGCCTCTCGCTGATGCCCTCGCCATTACGCTTGGCGACAGTGTCGAGGTTGTGCGCGACTTCTCTGCACAGGCCTTGGGCTGTCTTATGAAGATCGTTGGCGAACGCGCGATGAATCCGATTCTCGAACCTCTCGACGACCTCCGCAAGGCCAAGGTCAAGGAGCAGTACGAGAAAGCGACCGTCAAGTGCAAAGCTGGCGCCCCGGCTCCGCCCAAACCTGCCCCGCCGCCTGCTGCTGCTCCCAAGAAGAAGGCGCCAGTGGCGAAGAAACCGGAGCCGAAGGCTGCACCTCCTCCCGAACCTGAAGATGACCCGTCGCCTCCACCAGCCCCGCCGAAGAAGGCCCCACCCGCGCGTCTTCTCGCCAAGAAGCCCGCCGCCGCTGCCCCCGCCGCTCCCGCTGCAAAGAAGCCTCCACCAGCCGCAGCCGCTGCCGCCTCCAAAGGTGGTGCAGCACCGGCGCCTGGTTCTCTCGACACGTTCAAGTACAAGCATACACCCGAAGCCGCGGAGGAGCTTGCAGTGGACATGATCCCCGCCAACATCGCGAACGACCTCGGCGATGCGAACTGGAAGCTACGTCTGGCGGCTTTCGAGGAGATGATCACGTGGCTTGAAGGCGGCGCTGTCGAGACCGTTGACAGCGAGGTCGTCGTTCGCTTCATCGCCAAGAAGTGCTGGAATGAGAAGAACTTCCAGGTCTCTTCAAAGGCCTATCTCGTTCTCTCCATGCTTGCCGACCGTTGTCCCACGTTTGGTCGCCCCTCTGTCGCGCTCGCCGTCGGACATCTATGCGAGAAGCTGGGCGATATCAAGCTCAAGAAGCCGGCTGGTGACACGCTTGGCGTTTTCGCAGAGAAGACGTCCCTCTCGTTCGTGCTCAACCAAGCTTACGAGCCCATGAGCAAGCAGAAAGCGCCGAAAGTTATCGCCGACTCGATCACGTGGATCAACACCAGCCTGACGGAGTTTGGTATCGCTGGCTTGTCGTTGCGCGCACTCATCGACTTCCTCAAGGAGGGGCTCAAGAATTCGAATGCGGCAGTGCGCACGAGTGCCACGAATTGCATTGTTACCGTAAAGCTTTTCGCAGGCGCAGGTCAGTCAATCATCGCTTCTGATTGTGACTGGTGACTGGTGACTGGTGACTGACGACGGTTCCGACTGTAGGTATCAAGGATCTTATCCAAGACCTTAACCCGCAACTCCTCGGCACAATCACTTCTGAATTCGATAAGGCTGACGGCACGCCAGCACCTACGCCGACTCGACAGTCTGCAGAAGTCGCAAGTGCCCCTGCGGGAGGCGCTGGAGGGAAGGGCGCTTCCTCAGATCCGTTAGACGAGCTGTTTCCCCGTGTCGAACTCGATAAGCTACTCGGTGGCACGTCTATCCTCACGGACGCGAAGAGCGACAACTTCAAGCTGCGAAAGGAGGCTCTTGAGACGCTCCAAGGACTTCTCGACGTTGGACAAAACAAACGTCTCAAGCCGTCGATGGGTGCGTCATTCACGAAGCTGCAGCTGCGGCGCAGATGACCTGACTTGCTGTGTTATAGGGGAGATTCGAGAGATCCTCAAGGCTCGTGTGAACGACAGCAACAAGGCGGTGCAGGTGCTTGCGCTTGATATTATCGCTCGGATCGCGAGCGGCATGAACAAGCCGTTCGAGAAGTACTCGCGTCTCTACGTCACGGCTGTCTGCTCCGTGCTCGCGGACCAGAAGGCCAATATTCGTTCTGCTGGGCTCGTGACGCTATCAGCCATGGCAGAGGCCTGCGAGGGGCTCGATTCTATGATCCCTGGCCTTGCAGTTGGACTCGAGACCGCCAATCCTCTCCTGCGCGGCTCCTTGACAGGCTGGCTCTCTGACTTTCTGAAGGAGAACGAGGGGAAGCCGCTCCCTGATCTTGGCCCACTTGCTGGCCCTCTTGTTGCGTGCTTGGATGACAAGAACGGAGACGTTCGAAAGGGTTCCCTCACCGTCCTCCCATATGTCATCGGACAGATTGGGTTTGACAAGGTCGAGAAGGAGACGTCGTCGCTGAAACCCGCGTCCAAGGCGGCCGTCATGCCACTCCTCCAACAAGCACGTGCGAACGCTCCATCGCGCGGTGCAGCTGCTCCACCCGCTCCTGCCAAAGCCGCTCCTGCGCCGAAGGCGGTTCAGGCTGCTGCTGCTGCTGCCAAAGCTCCCTCTCCTGCTCCCCAAGAAAGGGCTGCATCTCCCGCGCCATCCCTTGCACCGTCTCTCGGCAAACCTGGAGGTATCCCCAGCCGCGCCACTGGCGTGCGACGGAACTTTGGCGGCCCACCTTCGCGGCCAGACTCCCGCGCAGACTCTGTCAAGGAGAATGAGCCCGCAGCTGCAGGACCCGTCTCGCGACTTGCTAAACCCGGCGGACTGCGCCGACCGATGTCTATGGCATTCCCCGCGGCCCCGTCGCCCGCGCCTCCTGCTGCTCATCCCGCCGGTTACTTCATGGGCAACAACTCGGAAGCTAAACGAGCTCGTCTCGCCAAAGATTCTGGGCGCTGGATTATCGAAGGGGCGCCGGTTCGCAAGGATCTCGGCGATGTGCTTCACCACCAGATGGAAGGCCACGTTGCGGAAGAGGTGCTCAAGCACCTTTTCAGCACCGGTCACGATCCTGTGGCAGACTATGTCGTCGGTGCCACAGAAATGCTCGAATCCTTCGCGAAAGCTGTCGGCAACGATCTAGACGAGATGGCACAGGACGAACTTCGGGCGACGTTGCTTGCCAACTCCGATCTGCCACTCAAGTACTTTTCGCTGCGCATCCACGAGCCACCACCGAGCCTCGTGACCAAATGCCTGGATCTCCTCGACGGCGTCCTAACTTTCTTCCGGACGATTGAGTACCAAGTGTCTGACACTGAGGCTCAGTGCTTTGCTCCAACGCTCATACACAAGGTTCGTTGCTTGTCCGTTCCCCTGTCGTCTTACTCACTTCGTGCAGCTTGGAGATGCGAGGGAGCCTGTTCGTAATCGAGTCTCTGTCATGCTGCAATCCCTCTCGCGGGTGTACGCATATAGTCGAATCTTCCAGCTTCTGCTGGAGCACGGTCTTCGCTCGAAGGTGGCAAAGACGCGCCAGGGCGCGTTGGACGAGCTCAGCGGTGTCCTGAAGCGATCAGGTCTCAGCGCCTGCGATCCCGCAAAAGCGTTTCCAGTAATAGCGACCATGATCTCTGACAAGGATGCGAGCGTGCGAAAGGCGGCGCTGGCAACACTTGGGTACGCACTTTGGGGTTGGTTTACCGAGTAGGTTTAACTTTACTTCTCAGAGACGGGTACACTCTTGTTGGCGAGAAAATATGGAGTTTGGTAGGGTCGCTGTCGCCGAAGGACAAGACTCAACTAGAGGAGCGTCTACGTCGCGTACCAGGGCCTGCCGCGCCTGCACCTGATGTTGCACCTACGCCGGCCGTCTCGCGTGTGGCAGCGTCTGGTTTACAGCGTCCCGGATCCCCTGGATTGGGCAACTCTCGCATTGGCGGACCTGCTGGCATTCCGCGGCCATCTTCTCCAGCTGGTGTCACGTCTCGCTTAGCACGTCCTGCATCACCGTCTCGTCTTCCGGCAGCTCGGTCCACTTCTCCGGCTCCTTCTCTACGACCGCCTAGCACCGCAGGTATCCCACGGGTGCGCCCAACGAGTATGCTGCCTTCTCGTCTTGGTCCTCCACGAGCACGTCCAGCGCCCATTCATACGCCGGATCCTCCAGAGGAAGAGCACCCTGTCTACGCTGTCAATGGATATGCGAACGGGCATTCTACGACGCCCGAAGAGCCGCCCGTCGAGTCGGCTGCGCAGTCGGACGACATTACGATCACGATCTCCAGCATCCTCAGCAATGACCCTGGCAGAAGTGTCGAGGCTTTGAAGAAGATCCAAAAGATCTTGGACATAGCACCGGAGGCTTCCCACACATCTTCGCAATTTCGCGAGCTATCTGATCATACAGAGGGCCTCATCGAGACAATCACGTTGCAAATGGGCCACGTCTTCGACAAGGTGGATTCACTAATCGAATCGGGGAACTTCCGCCTTGCGAAGCACCTCATCCAGACACTGAACTCGTTCTGCGATCACTCCGTCCTCGCGGAGTCGTTGACCGTGGACATACTCCAGTCGCTACTCGAGGAACTGACGCTGCGGCTCCTGCACACGGACGAGAGCAAGGAGCCGAAGATCAAGGACCTCTCGAGGTTCATCAATATGCTGATACTCCGCTTATTTGCTGTGGCACGCCGTGTCGCTGTATTCCGGTGAGAGTCTTATTTAGTCAATTATCTATCAACTTGCTAACACCGTTGTAGAGCTCTGTTTGGCTTACTTCTCCAGCTCGTCAAGCCTTTCCCCTCCCACGGAACACTGCCCGATGCCCCTGAGGCCCGTGTTGCGGAGCTCGTCCTGAAATGTGTTTGGAAACTCGCGCGCAATATTCCTGGAGATCTTGAGAAGAATGCCCTTGACCCGATCGAGCTGTTTCCCGCGATCGAGCATTTCCTCCAGTCCATCCCGCCCAACGAATGGCGCGCAAGAGCCACGAACCGCGTTCCCAGTGGTGACATGCCCTTACGAACGATCAAAGTCATAATCCAGCATGTTGTCGGTATGTCTTTCCCCTGCAATTTTGCTCGCGGGTAGTAATTGACCTTGGCTTGAAACAGCTCACTACGGCACCGACGACACGTATGAAGTTCTCACGCAAGCTTTCGAAGATCCTTCCGCGACCATCGTTTACCCCTACGTCTTCCGTATATTGAACTCTAATGCGCGTACTGCGGCGGCGAATGGGAACGGCGAGTCGCCCGCCCGTACGCGGACACGTTCAACTACGAATGGGTCCATGGATAAACCTGAAGATCGGGGCAGCATGTACAGCTCGGGGTCACCACCGCGTTCTTCGGCGGCGTCTACGTCCTCTGCAGGAAGGAATCGTCATGGTTCCCCAACACGTTCTTCGACACGGTCTCAAACGCCGCCGTTGCTACCCTCCGCGCCGGTCGTAGAAGAGCCAGACCCCGACGTATTGCTCCTCAAGATTATCGACCACATCTCGAGCGAGACGACAGGAGCGTTGCACAAGGAGGGCATTACGGAGCTTCACCAGTTCATGAAGACCTACCCGGCAAAGAAGCCGAAGGTGGACAAACTGCTGGAAGCCACCGGTCCTGCGTTCCGCAAGTACATTGCGCGCGCATTGGCCAGTCGTGCTGCCGAGGACCAGGAGCGAGTAGGAGGCACGGCACCAGGTATTCTTACACGTACGTTCGTCTTGCTGGTATTCGAATAATGGCTGAATGCGTAGCAGGGGCGGAGGAGAGTCAGCCCGCGAAGAAGGATACGGTACCCTCTGCGCCATCGTCGCCGTCGCCTTCTGCGAGAACGAACATCACGGCGTCTGCCAGCTCTCCGCGGCGAATGTCTATGATAGGAGACCCTCTACCTGGGGAAGACCGATTGTCGCGCCTGCACGACGTGTTCCAGTACCGTCGAAACGTGGCAGCGAAGGAGGAGGGGCGACCGAGCCGGCTGAGCATAGCGAGCAACGGGTCTGGGAGCGGGCTCCCGAGCAGCCGGTCTGGGAGTGGTATGGACTCGTAGATGGTTTGGAATCGCATGCTATGTAACATTATATGGGATAAGGCATCTGTACTGCACGCTTCCATGCTCTGAGATTTGCATTCCGATTTAGCATTCTAATGCATCCGCTATATGTTTACGGCTTGGCTCTTACCTTTTACCGTCACCCGTCCGCCGCTCGACGATACCCACAATGGCCGTGACCAGCTCAGATGTCGCCTACGACATGATGATTTTCTTCTGGCGCATCGTCACAAACATATTCTTCAGAGAAATTCGCCCGCGCGGCTCCTACAACATCCCCAGGGACGGCGCCCTGCTCGTAGTCGGCGCACCGCACCATAACCAGGTCAGCGCGCTCTCCTGCCCACGCTGAGAAATACGCCAGCTGATGCGCTGGTCACAGTTCCTCGACCCGCTGCTGTTAATGTCTGAGGTCTACCGCGAAGCGCACCGACGCGTCCAGTTCCTCACCGCCGCCAAGTCCATGAAGGACCCGCTCATCGGCCCCTTCACCCGCCTCATGCAGTCCAGTGAGTGCCCCCTCCATATCCAGCCTCGATGTCGCGCTGAGCGTGCGTGCCCAGTCCCCGTTGCGCGTGCCCAGGACGAGGCCAAGTCGGGTTCAGGCCGCGTTTGGCTCGACGAAACCGACCCGCTCATCCTGCGCGGCACGGACACCAAGTTCACGTCACAGGTCAAGCCCCGCTGTCGCATCGCCTTCTCCAAGTCGGCCGGCTCGCTGTCTGCGGAGGTCGTCGAGGTCATCTCGGATACCGAGCTCAAGCTCAAGAAGGAGTTCGCAGCTGAGAACAGCAAGGGAGCGACCAAGATTCGCGAAAAGATTGCAGAGGCGCAGGCCACGGGACACGCTGGCCTCGACTACAAGATCGTGCCCTACATCGACCAGCAGCAGATGTACCACCACGTCTATAACACGCTCAAGGAGGGCGGCTGCGTCGGCATCTTCCCTGAAGGTAACGTCCACGTCATGCGGCATACAGCTGACCTGACTCTTCGGCGCTGGTCTAGGCGGCAGTCACGACCGTGCAGACTTCCTGCCGTTCAAGGCCGGCGTTGCCGTCATGGGTCTAGGCGCCATGGCTGCCAATCCCGACTTGAAAGTTCGCATACAGCCCATCGGTCTCTCTTATTTCCATGCCCACAAGTTCCGCTCACGGGCCGTTGTCGAGTTCGGCACTCCTTTGGACATCCCTCAAGAGCTGGTGGATATGTTCAAGGAGGGTGGGGAGAAGAAGCGAGAAGCGAGTCAGAAGTTACTGGACATCATTTACGACGCTCTGAAGACGGTAACGTTCCGCGCACCGGACTATGATACCCTCATGGTGCATCCAAACCCGTGTGAACCTCATATTACAACAGTGCTGACATTCAGTAGGTTATTCAAGCCGTCCGACGATTGTACAAGGCACCCGGAGAGCACGTCACGTTGAGCCAGGTGGTCGAGCTCAATAAGCGCTTCATCGAGGGTTACCTGCATTTCAAGGACGAACCTCGCGTTCAGAAACTTCGCGAGGACGTGATCAAGTACAACCGTATGGTCCGTGACCTGGGCTTGCGGGATCATCAGGTAGGCTGTCCGTCTACTCTGTATTTCGTTCTCACGTTGTGTAGGTACCCAGAGCACAGCGTGCAGGCTGGAAAACCCTTGGGCTGCTGGTGTACCGTTTCGGTCTTTTGACCGTATGGTCTTCGTTCGCGCTACCTGGCGTGATTCTGAACGCACCTATATTCTTGCTAGCCAAGCTCATTTCGACCAAGAAGCAGAAGGGTACGAGCGTTCATTTACTCATTCATCAGACAGCCGACGTCCCTTCCAGAGGCACTCGCTGGGTCCACAGTGAAGATCGCTGGACGGGACGTCATTGCGACATGGAAAGTGCTTATTTCTATGGTCGTCACACCCTTCCTCTACTCCTTCTACGCCGTCGTTGCTACCATAATCGCTATCAAGGCCGGTGCACCCTTGAAGTGGAGGATCTGGACACCGTTCCTTGTCATGGTGGCCTTACCTTCCGTTGGTTATGCCGCGCTGAAGTTCGGCGAGGCTGGAATGGACGTCCTCAAGTGAGCATGATTTTACTCACCTCGTCACCTGTATTCATCGTGCACCTCGCCAAGGTCGTTGCCGCCTCTGATCATCTCGCTTCTTCCTGGCCAGTCCAAGTCTTTGGACAGGTTGAAGAAAATGCGCGACCGCCTTTCTGACGAGCTTACCGAGGTCATCGACTTGTACGGACCCCAGCTGTACGAGGACTTCGACAAGTACCGCATGTTCACGCCGTCCGCCCAAGTGCCGCCTTCCACAAAACCTCAGCTCCTCCGCCGCAAGAGTGCGCCGCAGGACAACCTTCTCATCCATCCTATGACTTGGCTAGACGTACGCACACGAGCAACACCGTTGTTTGTCACCTCATAACGAAAGATCATGTGCAGGAACATCTCTTCGGCTGGAGTCGCAGTGCACGGCGCGGTACGAGCGCATGGGGCGGTCTTGCCACCCCGTCCCTCAGCACGGAGCACAGTCGACACGGTACACCGGACGCGTCGGATGACGAGGGGCATGGCGACTATGAAGATCTTCTGGGATATTTGCACGCAGCACAGAACGGCACAGGAGGAAAGAAGCGTCTCAAGAGCGCGCGGAGCTCGTTCGCGGACCTCCAGCAGCTGAAGAGCCCGACGACAGGCAGTTCAACTGCGTTCCCGCGGTCGTCGTCTGGGCTCAGGTTGAGACAAGTCGACGGCGGCGTCGCCCCGATGACGCCCAGTCCGGAAAGTCCAACATTCCGTACTGGGTCGCGGTCGAGAAGACAGAGTCTTACGGACAACGTCGAGGTTGTGAGGATAGGCGAGGTGCCGTCTGCCGAACCTTTTGGGGAGGCGACCGCTGAGCTGAACGAGGAGCTCAAAAATGACAATACCAGAGGGCGCGAGAAGACCGAGTAAACGCTGCTTCGGCGCCACTGCATACCTGTATATCCACGGGCGATGATTCTGCATGTGTATTTACCGTAAATCCCACTGTCATTTATCCCGACACACGACGAGATCGGAGCTCGAGTTGCGAGGGTCTCTCTATACTAGCGATACATGCGATTGAGTTACGTGTGAGCTTACTTCAATCCAGCTGCAACGGCGCGCCAGCGGTCAGAATTTCGACACCGTCGTCAGTAATTCTGCATAATGCGAGCGTTAGCTGTGGCAAAGTATCACTGGGCCCAAACGTACAGGAGGGTCTCCTCGAACTGTGCGCTTCGCCGACCATCTGTTGTGGTAGCAGTCCAGTTGTCAGGCCAGTGAATCTCCTCCCAATGGCTACCCAGATTTATCATCTGAAGGTGCGGGTCAGATGCAGGGTAGAAACGTATGGCAGAACACGAACCGGCTCGATCGTGAAGGTCTTCTCGATGTTGTAGCATGCAGTGAACTAATAATAAGAAAGGTACGAACCATGCCAGGCTTCATGACGCCAGTCGCCTTGTTTCTAGCATAATGCGGGACATTTGGTGCGCCTGCGATGGTGAGCCATGGAGCAGGATGGCGCGATCAGACCCAGAGAGGACTGACAGTGGAACAGCTCGTTGATGCCATGTCCGCAATAGGTGCGCACGACGCTGCAGCCGTTTGCTTTGGCGATAGGCTCGCTGCAAGAGCCGAAAACCGAAAAACGCATGTCGTTAGCCCTCTTGCGCCATCTTACGCGTTCGACGAAAGCGGACGCGAGAGATGTGATGCACTCACATTACCTTCCCGATGTCCCTGAATAGTGCGCCTGGCTTGCATATTTTGATAGCGGCGTCGAGAGCTTCGCGGGTGCAACGGATGAGTTTCTTCGAGTCGTCGTCGATCTTGCCGACGGGATACATCGCATTCAGATCGCCATGCACGCCGTCGTGGTAGAGCGTGACATCGATGTTGACAATGTCGCCCTCGACGAGCTTGCGTTGGTCGGGTATACCGTGACAAATGACCTCGTTTATGGACGTGCAGACGCTCTTCGGGAACTCGCCTGGCAGATATCAACGTAAGGAAATACACACGAGTGCCGCAGCATACGATAGTTGAGAGGAGATGGATACGCGTTCCGGTCTATGATCGCCTGGTGACATATCGCGTCGAGCTCGTCGGTCGTGACACCAGGCTTCACGGCGGCCCCGGTAATGTCGAGGACCTCGCGTGCGAGCTGAAATCGCGGGGTCAGGGAAAACAAATGTGACGCGTGCAAGAGCATGTACCTTGCACACGACGCGCATCTTGTCCTGTTGTTCCTGGCTCAGGATCTGGATGGTTTCACGCGCCGTACGACGAGCTTCTGACTTAGGAACACCTGTTGCAGCTTAGAACGCGCGCAAGAGAGTGGGCGTCGTGGCGCACCGTCATCGGCATAGTCTGGTCGAGGAATATGGTCAGGAACGACGCGTTTTGGCGAGAGCGGATAATGCGGCCTGAGTTCGCCCGAGAAACGGAAGGTTGGGAAGGGATTGAAGACGCCATCTGTGGCTGGGATGAGCACGGGGCGTGCGAGCGTGGGACGGGCGCGCTACCCGTCGTCTTCGGCGCCGCGATCTGGTGGACCTGCTTATGGACGGGCCCTGCGATGTGGAGCGGGTGAGCTGCGCGGGTCGTGAGCGCGAGCGCGGACGGTGAGCGCACAACTCGCTTTGAAACACTCTTGGCTGCCCGGCGACGGTTAGCGCGACGAGCTCGAGCCTGAACTTGGGACTTACGAGCAAAAGTACGACTTGATCCCAAGCTTTTCGCACTTGGGACATTGCAGCTTGCTGTCCGGGTTCCCGTTCGCGCAGCTCGTCGACTGTGTGCGGGATGAGTTTGAGCTCGCCGTGGGGGACGACGAGGACTGACGTCGCAAGGATGGGTCATCTTCTCCGTCCCGGGACTCGGCTCTCACCGCCGTCCACCACAACCAGCACGACAACTCTGGATTGCCCGTTGCAGAGCGTCGCCACACTCTCTGACATCTTTGCGCGTGCCTGGAGGATGCAGACTCGCTCTCAGGCACTCCCGGTGTTTGGGCCCGCAAAGGCCGGTCGCGTCATCCGTTGACAGTTTCGCGCAATCATTGCTTTGGTTGTAGCAATTCCGATTTGCATCTGCTTCATAAGGAAGAGCGCCCGCTGTCTGCTCCTCGTCCCGCCGTGCCCTGCGCAGCCATGTCCAAAGCAGCAGTCGTCTCGACCGTCAAGCACATCGTCGGCGCCCCGGAGCAGCCAGTTCCCTATGTCTCCGTCAACGAATACGTCAGGGAGCGCGCAGGCGATCCCAGGAAATTGGTAAGCACCCTCCGCGCTTCTGTGCGCGTTCCTAACTCGCTTCAAGATCGTCGACTATGTCACCTCGCTCTTCCCCTTCTTCCAATGGATCACCCGCTACAGTGCGTACTCCTACACACCGCACCTCATCCCTCCCGTCCTCACATCTCCCAGACCTCGGCTGGGCCATTGGAGACATCATTGCTGGCCTCACAGTCGGTCTCGTGCTCGTCCCCCAAAGCATGTCGTATGCAAAAGTGAGCATAAGCACCGCAGGTCAACAACGCGCCTGACCGTCATCGCAGATCGCACAACTGGCTCCCGAGTACGGTCTCTACTCCTCCTTTGTCGGCGTCTTCGTCTACTGCGTGTGTGCTATATCTTTCCTCCTTCGCTGCCGACTGACAATGCACTCTACAGTTTTTCGCAACGAGCAAGGTATGCTACTCTTTTTCACCCCACTGGCATGTCTCATCATCTACCAGGACGTATCCATTGGACCAGTCGCCGTCATGAGCTTGGAGACGGGTCTCATCATCACCGACATCTTAGAGTGAGTCTCCGATGTGACTCCTCCTCGGGCCATCCTCACACTCGTTTGCAGCAAATTTCCTGGTCGATGGGAGGAGCCTCAGATAGCAACTACACTTGCTTTCATCTGCGGTTTCATTGTTCTGGGCGTTGGTCTCCTCCGCCTCGGCTGGATTGTCGAGTTCATCCCGGCGCCAGCGGTCAGCGGCTTCATGACTGGCTCCGCTATCAGCATCGCCGCAGGACAGGTGCCAGGCCTCTTTGGCATCGCTTCGAAGCTCAAGTGCGTCCTTGTGCTGTGTGAGACGTGACTTCTCGCCGTCTCTAATCGGCCTACCAGTACGCGAGCGGAAACGTACAAGGTCATCATCAATACGCTCAAGAACCTCCATTTCTCGACGATCGACGCGGCATTCGGCGTCGTCGGCCTGTTCTGTAAGTGAGACCCATCATAGTGGCGCCTCCCGATGTCGCTCGGACCCGTACTGACACGGTGGCTATTTCCAGTCTTGTACGCTATTCGCTGGACGTGCGAATACCTCTCGAGGCGGTATCCACGCCGCGCTCGCACGTTCTTCTTCATTTCCGTTCTCCGCAACGGTTTCGTCGTCATCATCCTCACTCTCGCGGCGTACCTTTACCTCCACGACAAGCGTGACGAAAAGTTGAAGAGCAAGTACCCTCCTCCCGCTATTCTCTTGACTGTTCCAAGAGGCTTCAAGGTATGTGGAGCGTGCCTTTCGGCGTTAACGTAGCTGAGGCGAGTATCTCCAGCATGTTGGCCAACCCGTAATCGACCCCGAGTTGGTCAGCGCTATGGCTGGCAAACTGCCAGTTGCAACTATCATCCTCCTTCTCGAGCACATCGCAATTTCTAAGAGTTTCGGTCGCCTCAACGGCTACAAGGTAAAGTGTCTGGTATCAACGTAGACTTCCGTTTCACTAATCGGAATAAACACCAGATCAACCCTAACCGTAAGCGATTTAAATCCACCTAGACTCTCGTTTGACTAATAAAAACTATAGAGGAACTCATAGCGATCGGAGTTACCAACACTGTCGGTTCATGCTTTGCAGCGTACCCCGCGACAGGCTCGTTCTCGCGTTCAGCTCTGAAGTCAAAATCCGGTGTACGCACTCCCGCCGCAGGGTGGATCACGGGCATCGTGGTTATCGTAGCGCTCTACGGACTTACGGATGCGTTCTTCTGGATCCCGAGCGCAGGGCTGTCTGCTGTCATCATCCACGCTGTGGCAGAGTAAGTGTTTCTTGCGATCGTCGGACAATCCTCTTACGATGTCGCAGCTTGGTAGCTTCTCCGGCACAAGTCTACTCCTTCTGGCGCGTCTCTCCCCTCGAGTTCCTCATTTGGGCAGCAGCAGTCCTCGTCACGATCTTCTCCAGCATTGAGAACGGCATCTACACCTCAGTTGGAGCTTCGGCTGGCCTACTCCTCATCCGCGTTGCGCGCCCGCGAGGCGAGTTCTTGGGACGTGTCAATGTTCGTGGTGACGACGGAACGACGTCGCGCAGCATCTACCTCCCTCTGAGCAGCGACCGTGGCGTGATCAACCCGCGCGTCAAGCCAACGCCCTTAGGTTCTGGAGTCCTTGTCTATCGCTTCGAGGAGAGCTTCGTGTACCCGAACTCGTCCCTCATCAACAGCCGGCTCGTCGACTACGCCAAGGAGGTCACGCGTCATGGGAGGAACCAGTCCGAGATACCGCTATACGACCGTCCGTGGAACGATCCGGGCCCACCTCGCGGCGTGACGGAGGACAACAGCGACGCGGACAAACCGCTGCTGCGCGCACTCGTACTCGATCTGTCCGCCGTCGCGCACATCGACACTACCGGAGTGCAGAACTTGATCGACATACGCAAGGAATTGGAGAAGTACACGGACGGTCCCGTCGAGTTCCACTTTGCCAACATCTCGTCGCCGTGGGTGCGCCGCGCGCTCATCGCAGGCGGGTTCGGCTCTGGGCAACTGGAGGGAGTGAAGCGGGCTCGAGAGGTGGCGCCCGTCGTCCCAGGACGGTACGACGCGTTCGGCGGACAGGCGACGGATTCGCAGAGTGAACATGTAATGCGCCCTGTGTCTGACATTGAGGCGAGGGTACCCCATAGCGGCAAGGCGGGCGATGACGCGAGCATCGACGGGTCGACAGTGGACGGCATCCCGTTACTCAACTCCGATACGCCGTTCTTCCACGTCGACCTCGCGTCCGCTGTTCGGGCAGCGGAACT
>KV425927.1:110083-130877 GCA_001632375.1 Exidia glandulosa HHB12029
CTCGGTCGCGTTCCATGTACACTAGATTCGATCTGGTCTATACCACCATGTGACGTGCACTCGCCTCTCCCTCTACCCGCTGAGCGCCCACGTCTGGCGGGATCCGTGGTGTTTCTGACAGCCCACCTAGCATCACAGTGCCCATTGCAAGGGTGTCATCCTAATAGAATCCATCTCAAAATGTTATCCCCCCGCCGTTAAGGGAAGGGAAGACGGCAAACTCGAGTAGAAGCGGCATATGCCATTGCCCGGCCCTAAAGTGATGTGTGACCCTCATGATAAGCGATACGTGTTAGAACATAGACTAGGTTTTCGTAGCGTCGAGTGCGTTGTCAATGCTCGCAGCACTCGGACTCGTCCTTCATCTCATAGTGAGCAACCGGGTTGATATGTCTACTGTAATCTGACGATGTTTTCCCAGTACTCGACCAAGAAAAATAGAGGAACCCACCCTCAATCCCAGTCGCGCTTTCCCGCGTACCTGCACTATTACGTCGTCTCTCTATTCGTTTCGAATATGATACAAGGCCTCGGTATGTCCTCCCTGCTCTGCCGTCGCAAGGCTTGCTCAGCTACGGATGCACAGCGGGATTCTTCAGCCTGAGATGGGTCGCCCAAGGGGTCCGCCCCACCTCCCATTCAGGCTGTCGAAAACTGATTCACTGGCACGATGTGCAGTACATAAACGGTGGGGCGTATTGTACGGCGCAAGGTGAGTTTATCCCTATACACAGTGGCATATGACTGATCCCCGTAGGCCTCTTGAAGCAAGTCGGCGATGTCGGTGATGCACTGTCGTACGTCAGAAGCACCAACAACTTCTGGCTGATCGCTAATTCATCGTTCTATAGTATCATTGTAAGTCCTTATACTGAGTCTCATTACCGGGAGCTCTCTGACTTCTACCATCACCTTCCTAAAGTGGTGGCGCCCTCACGACGCGCGATCGGCCCCGCCATCGACATTTACGGCCTCATCTACGCGACACTATGCCTCACTCGCGTAAACCGAGCGGTGATGACATGTGGATCACCGACGATGAGAGTGAACCGGCGCTTCCGTCGGCTTCCAGCCACGTCGCGGCGGGCCACAATCAACAGCATCCCACGTTCCTTGCCCTCAAAGGACTTCGAGACCTGGTCACCAAGTGCGACGAGATGAAGAGAGTTTCGAAGTGGTGGACACAGGTGTCGCCCGACATGTGGGTGCACTTGGACGAGCTGGAGCAACAGCTCCTCGGCCTTGCAGCGCAGCAGGCCACCGCGGGCGCCCCGGCGGGGCTCAGCTCGGCCCTTGCAGACCTGAAGGCGCAGAATGCGCAGGTTATCGACGCCATCGCCCAGCTCGCTCCCGCAACGCGCGTCCCTCGCGACTCCATTGTCCCCTCGGCTTCCGGTCCGCAGTTCCGCACCCCCTCGTTCTCTCTCGCTGTCTCGCTCGCTGCCGTCCCACGCGACGCCCCGCTCCTGTCTCTGCCCCCAGCGGACATAAAAGCTGCTATCGGCACGGCACTACGAAGCTCAAAGGTGCCGGCGCTCAACAGCCTCGCTATCCATTCGGTGCGGCTGAATCGCGGGAAACTCTTCGTGCACGTTACGTCCGACAACCACATGGCACTCCTCTCTCGCTTCGCAGAGGAATGGCTGCCTGCATTGGGTCGCGGTGTAAAGCTGGCGTCACGGAAGGTTGTACTTCAAGTCGATCTAGTCAGCACGCGTTTCGATCCTGGCAGCGCTTCTGCCCTTGACGCTCTCCACCTCTCAAATCCGACAACAATCGTCTCTCGGGATCAGCTGGAGTCTGTCCACTGGCTGCATCAGAGCAAGGCCGGCAAAGCTTCGCGTTCATCGTTGGCGCTCACGGTCAAGGACTTCGACACTGCGCGCAACATAGTATACGACGGGCTCTGCGTTCTTGGCGAGTACTGTCCGGCCAATCTCCTTCCTCCTACCGTCCACCAGTGTTATCGTTGTCAAGGCTTCGGCCACGAGTCTACACAGTGCCTCAAACAACACCCTCCTCGCCCTCTTAGCTGCGGCCGCTGCGCATCTCACGACCACTCTACGGGTTCATGCGCGTGTCCCGCTCGCCCCGCTTGTATGGATAAGCGCAAGTGCACGCACATAACTTTCTGCTGTGCCAACTGTCGCGGACCGCACAAGGCGTTCGATTCCTGCTGCCCGGTCAAGACAGCGGCAATAGAGCGTGCTATCTCGACATCATCGTATACTGCCCTCTGGAAGGAGCTCACGCACAAGTCGCCCTAGTTTGGCGTTCACCTTGTGTGCTTCGCCTCTTTTCGCGTCTTCCGAGCTCGACGGCACGAGGCCACCGTCACCCCTTTTCTCACTGGTACCACCCTGTGTTCCTTGTCTCCGTGATCCCCTGTGTATTACCCATCATGTCGTCCCTTCGCCTGTCCGAGCTCATTTCGGTCATGTCTTGTCAGTATCGGACGCGGCAGCTACATACGTGTATATTCGTGCAGAGTTGCCTTATCAATTGGACATCATCATCATCATCAGAGTCTCATTACTGCGGCATACTCATAATTTGTTCCGCATGACGCGTTCACAGACAATCACAGCACACGTTTTCGCGGTATTATTTTTTCATTGGACCCCCCGAGAATCGCAGAGAATCCCTCTTATACTGCTGTCACTGAACTGGATCTTCATTGTGCTTGCGGTTGGTGTCCCTTACGGTTTCCATGGACGCGACAGCTACATTGGCATCAACGGGCTCCGTGCGTACTACACCTTTCTAAAGTTACGCAAAGTGCTCAAACTTGGAATTAGGGTGCTGGATCTCTGCGACATATCCCATAGAGCGCCTTGCGCTGGAATATGCTTGGCTGTGGGCGGCAGGTCTTCTTGTCGTCATCCTCTACATTCCATTATTCTTCGCACTGCGCGGAAACATCGTCGTTTCGTATACGGAGAGCCATGACTGGTGGCCCCGAATCTCATTTCCGACACCGACTCCAGAAGGCTTGTGGGCACTATATCATGACACTAAGCTCCGGATGTGCGTCGAGTTCGAGATGCTTTGGTGCGTTGCATGGTACAGAGCTTTCGTTTTCTCATGCGCCGAGTGAAGGTATCCCGTCATTTACGTCGTAACTGTGCGTGCTTGAGAGCCAATTTGAGACGGAGACCCAGACTGATGCAGGTCTGGTTCGTAGATCCTTCCTACGAGTACTGTGCGCTTCCTAGCCTTCAGTGGCCACAGCGTCCCCGACATCCCAACTATCGCCTTCCACATTCTTTTCTACTCCACGGGCGTACTCAACGTGATCCTGTTTGTGTTGCGCCGGACGCGAACAGAGCTGGAGCCGCTCAATCAAACGCGACGTCAAGGAGCGCGCATTGTACCCCTTCCACCTCCTAACCCTATGGCGGAAAATCGTCCGGAGCGGGATAAGACTGCGGTTTATCCAAGTCGCTCCGGCCTCGAGGCGCAAGGCGATGCCGCGCAAAGACAACTTGCATTCCTGGGAGAGGAGAATGAACGACTACGCGCTGTCGTGGCGCAATTACAGATCGATAACGGGGCACAGGCGTGGGAGAATAGCGATACACTCCCATCCTATGACTCACAAGCTATGTAATTCTGAAGCCTATGATTTAGAGCTCTACGCGGGCGCCGCACCGCGCTCTCCGTCTCTTCCTGTTTGCATACCCGACTGTCCCAAAAATCCCACTTGAGTTGTCGGAGGGTATCACTCATTATCAGACCTGATAGGGCTGTCGGGCCCGACACCTGGGCTCAGAGAAGCTCAGAACCCATCTGCACCCATACGGCCGGATCGGGTCGATAGGGCCCGATCGGGTCCTACAGCGTTATAATGCCCTATCAACCCTAATACAGTATTGTAGTCGAGAGGTCAAATAGTAATAGATATATCTCGCAGGTTTTACTGCGAGAACTCAACTGCTTATCTAGATCTAATTACTTACTTACTTACGGGGGTAGTTGCCTTACTTTGTGTTGTCTCTTACTCTTGAGTATTACCTTGCCATCCAACTTAGACTTTGCAAGGACTCGAACAAGTGACCACTATGTGCAGCGCCACAAGGTGCCGCACGCGTAGCCACTGCGTTACGAGGGAATTGGTGGGGCAGCTCCACTTGGTAGTTATATGACGTTTCGGCTCCGCCGCTTCTGGCAGCTGTGAGCAACCCATACCGTGACATTCCTTTTGCAAATGCATGTACATAACATATATTCAACACGCTTGGATGCTTACAGCTCGTCTGGGAACCCCGTCGATCACGCGTTGTCGTGCTCTATAGGGCCTCCGCGGGACCTGATGGGCGCCTACAGCTCCAACAGGCGCCTATCGACCGTGGCTGGGCGCCTTATCGACCCCGATACGGTCTGAGGCTGCCCTATCAGGCCCGATATGCCATTACAACTCGTCGCGGCGCCCCGATATGACCTGATAACTCAATCGGGGGGTCTCAGACCCGATAACTCACTTGGGATTTTTGGGACACGGGCCCGTCCTCTCCGGGGCCCCTACGGTAATTCATGATCAATTCGCCGTACTCGCGTCCTAATCGCCCATGTTCCACTCAGGACTCTCGTTGGTTGACCGGCCGTCCGGCCTAGTACTCCATAAAGAAGTTATATATATCCAACGATCTGCTGAGAAGAACGATTCCGGAAGGCCAATCATCTCGTCGTCAGTGCAGATTTAGAGAGTCATATTATATTGCAGAAGGATGCAGCACATACTCCCCACCACTGGCAGTTCCCGCTTCCATTCAGCACTGGTGGGGAGTATGCGGACAGAGGCGGACCTGTGTCAAATGAAACTCCCAAATGGCATCGCGACGACTCGACATCAGTTGCCGTGCACGTGCGCCGAGCTTGGAAGGTAGAGAACACCTAAACAGTGCCGCGAGTGTGGAGACGGAGAAACGAAACTGGAGTTTTCAGACTATTAGATGGGCCGACACTTTCTGTGTGTTGACATGTAATGGCCCGGGGATGGTGCTCGTCTTCTAAGTCCCACCAGAGGAACTGTCCAGGACTCGGAGGCATAGAACGAAGGTTCCGGATGATTTGAAGGAACGCGACAGAGTGTGACAAGACTCCGAAAACATGAGACCGTCGAGTATGCGCGGACGCGGTTCCGAACTCAGAATCTATCTGGCGTCAAGTCGGTCTTGGTGTCTAGGAGTTGTTATCTCTGAAAGTCTCGCCAGGTGCGAAGGCCGCACGAAGTCGAATTGGACAGCGGAGCGAGGAACACGATAGGAAGCTAGGGCATGCACTGAGAGCGAGGAAGGGAACAGCGAATGCGGGATGCACACGCGGCGTCGCGCTGGCCGGTAGCGCAAGGCACGCGGCGGGCACGTGAGCTGGGGCAGGCACGAGCGGGAGAGGACTTGAAGCTTCACGTCGCAAAGAGCAAAGAGTAGGAAGATTGGGAATGCAATTAATGGGAGATGTCAGCATTCGTCGAGAGCTCGAAGGAAGAAGAGAGAAGGGAAGAAGGAAGCCGGGTGCGGAGGAAGCCGCGTTGCATCCGGGATCTCCGCTCTGGGCCCTTGCTTCGCTCCGCTCGCTGGCTTGACCGCAGCCGACAGTAAAGCAGACGCCGTTCCTCGGTGGACTGTACACACGCTCCTTTTCACTCCACTCCGCCCAGCCATGTCAGCTGGTATATGGCGCGTCCATTTCGATGCGCCCGTCGTCGTCCCCAGACAGGGTGGTCCGTTACCCGTCCTCCTAGTCGTCTGGCTTGTGCTGTTGCTGATGACCGTGCGTTGTGGATAGATACCCCGAGCCCTACTCCTACGACGCCTGCATCAACTACTCCATCCTCGTGCGTCTTTTCCGTGTGCACGCGGGTTGTGCTGATGTTGATGACAGGACGAGCACATCGACGAGCACGAGCACGTCGACCAGTACAAGCTCCACCTCCACCCCGCCTCCCACGACGACCACCCCGACCCCTACACCTACAGACACAACGTACGTCCCCGCGCCGCACCGTCTAGCAGTCCGGTCCCGCTGATCACCCGCGCAGCACGTCCACCCCGACTACCACCACAGACACAACGCCCACCACAACGCCCACAGACACCACCACCCCTCCCCCACCAGGCGGAACGGTGACCGTATCCAACTCCTTCCCCACCAACCCGCAATCCACCGCTACGGTCATTGACGACGGCGGCGACGGTGTGGGCAACGAGTCTGGCGGGAGCGGCATTGGGCTGGGCGATGGGAGCAATAACGCGAGTGCTGGGAGTGGAGGGTTCTGGCAGAACAAGGGCGCTGTGGGCGGTGTTTTCGGTGAGTCTGAGTCTGCCCTGGTTTCGGTCGTGCTCGTTTCTCCATTCTCCGTTCCTTCCCCTCGCTCTGCTCGCGCCCTCGTTCGTTCATCTCGTCTCGACGTACCGCGCCGTGGCATGAGCGGTCCATCATTCGGGTCACATGCACGCTATCGTCCCGCTCGTCGCTCCCCTTCGTACTTCTTCCGCCTTCTGCGCCCGCCCTATCTTCCACTTCGCCTCCCATTCGACTCGTCGTCGCCATGTACAGACGCCTTTCCATCATTCTCGACCGGATGCGCGCCGTCATGTGTCCAGCACACGCCTCGTCAGTCAGCCTCTTGTCCATCCCGCGCATCACGCACGTCCCCCCACTACCACATTCCGCCTCTTTGCTCCACTTCTCCCTGAGCATCGCGCTCGCTCCTCGCCACGGGGAAGGCCCCTGACCGTTTGTGTTTCCAACGCTCGGAACCACGGATTGCGATGCGTCGTGCAAACAGATCCTCGCCGTCTCGCTTTCCAGCGCAGACTCTTTCATATCCATGATCCGTGCTACGTGCGGCGAGGCCTCGTCATCGCGAGTGGTCGTGGACTTGCGGCGCCGTATCTGCGTTGGTCGCCCAAGTGCAGCCCGTCACTTCGTCTTCTTATGTTGCGGCGTCGCACTACAGCTTCTGTCTGCACAGTTTTCCTCGTTGCTCCCAAAACTACCCTTCGTCCGTACTCTACCACATTATCGCTTCGTTCACACGATTATGCGCGAGTGTCGGGGTGTATCTGTGCCATGAGCGTGGGGCGACCGACGTGGTTTCTTCTTTCTTTCTTCCCGTCCTTTGCACTGTTCATCTCACTCTCACTCGAATTCGTACCCAACTCGTCACTGTCGACCGACCTTCCATCATTCACGAACGGACCGTTCGTCAGCCTCGCGCCCATCCCCTTCACTCCACACTGCTCTACACGTTTTTTGCGTTCTTGCTCCAGGCGTTCCGCGTCTTCGAAATGTTCGGTCCCTGGTCGTTTCGCGGAACCGCGCGCGGGTTGTGTGAGCAGATCGTCGCTGTCCGGCGTTCCTGCGTACCATACATCCGCGACTCTTTATGCGTTCGTCGAGATGGGCGCAGGAACCACTTACCTGCGCGTGCTCCACCTCCAGCGCGGTTCCGCACCGTGTTATACCTCCGCTTCGCACTCTATGTTCTAGGTCACGTCCACCTTCACCCCGTCTTCCTCGCGCTCTTCTCGCAGTGCCCATCCATCTTGCTTGCGTGCGCGTCTGTTTCGTTCGCGTCTGCATCCTGCATCCCGAGGTGCTGGTCCGTCTTGCGTCGCAGCGCCGTGGTCGCTGTCTTCCGTCCACCTCGTCCTCCTCGGCCAACTCTATCCGTTACTGACCCCCGTATTATCTTGCAGCCCTCGTCGGAATCGCAGCCCTAGCAGTCATCATCGCCGTCATCACCAACATGGTCCGCCGGTCGCGCGCTCGGAGGTGGGATCGAGACGTTGCAGCAGCTGCTGCGAGCGAGCCGGCCGTGGCGTATCAGGATGAGGATGGGTATGGTGGTGTTGGTGGTGCTGGGGGGGAGAGGGAGCCGAGGTATCCTTTGAGTAAGGTGCGTGCGCTTGAAGTTTGGGGTCGTCGGTTTTCTTCCCGGTTCGCGTTATTTGGGCTATGTGCGGATATTGTTCGCAATGCCTAGCTTCATGCGCCTCTAGCGCCTTCGCTCTCATCGTGCTTGGGCTCGTCGTTCCTTCCTCGCCATGCTATGTTACTCTCTTCATCCTCGTCCATCTCGGCCGTCGCTTGCTGTCCTTCGCCTCGCATGTCTGCCCGTCCTCCCTCGCCTTTCGTTCTTCCAATCTGCCACCTTCGGCTCTGTCCCTCCAGCCCATTTCCTTACACCCTGGGCGAGACGTGCTGTCATTTTCCTCGCACAGGGTCCCACTACCTCTTTCTCGCTTGCCGACGCTGATTCATCCGCGCAGGACTCGTACGACATGCATGAGTTCGGCCCCGCCTCGAACCCGTACCAAGCACACCCGTACGCCGCCGCTGGCGTCGCGGGCATGGGCGCCGCGCACTACTGGAACTCGCAACCGCAACACCACCAGCAACAGCAACAGCAGGCGTACGGCGAATTCGGTGCTGCAGGCGTGTACCCGCAACACATGCAGCAGCACCAACAATATCCGTACAGCGACACGACATCCGCATCGTCCTACCCATCCACGTACTCTGATCCGCGGTACTCCCAACAACAGCAGCAGCAGGCGTACGACCCGCGGTACGATCCGCGGTACAACCAACCCCCCGCGCCGCCACCCGAGCCGAGAGGGGCGTACGCGCAGATGCAGAGACAGGAACAGTTGAATCGGGCGTTGAGTACGCGGAGCGCTGCGCCGACTTATACCAGCCAGCCCGGTGTCGCTATGGGAGGGGGACAGGGCGGGGCGTTTGTGCCGCCTAGTAGTCCGGGGCTTGCGGGGTTGGTGGCTGCTGCTGGGTTGGGTGTTGGTGCTGCTGGGATGCCGAGTAAGACGCCTCCGCCTGGTGAGTTTCATCTTTCTGCATTTCTGCTGCCGCTGTCCCCGTACACGTTCTATCGACCTCTCTCACACGCTGACACTCCCCGCAGCTTCCACTTCCCCGCCCGTCTCGACCGAGAAGGAGAAGAACGGCAACGGGAACAACTCGGAGGGCGAGCTGCCGAACCCCTTCCGGAGCAGGACGAGCCATGAGAGCGCGAGCTATGAGTGGGGCGACGATGATGATTATGCGCAGGGTCCGGCGGGTGGCGGTGGGAGGGTTTTGAAGGTGCGTTCTTTGTGTCTGGGTTTGTGTTTAGGTTTCGGTTTGGTGAGAGGGGCGTGTGGTGTGCGCGGCGGGCGTGTCAGTGTTCCGCTGCGCCTCCTCGTCAACTCTGTCTCGCGCTCGTCCTTCCGCCCCTATACTATCTCGCGCTGCGTGCCCATACTCACGCTGGTTTTTTTTACAGGTCGCAAACGAATAAATCCTTCCCAGTCTTATGCGCCCTGTCCCGCCCCGTGGCATGGTCTTTCGAGGACGGTAGTTCCCTGTGTGTCCTGCGCTGCGCTGTGTGTTGTTTATCCCCCGTTCGCCGTCCGACCTTACGTATTCTTGTTTCCTATCCGCCCCCCTCTTCCTCTCTCTCTCCCTCCGAGTTTTATTTCCCGCTCCTGCTCCCGTTTTCTTGTCAGTTAGTTACGTTTCATTTAGTTGGGATATATGTGCTATCGCTTGCATGGGAGGTCAGGAGTAAGAGTGTGGATGGTCGATTGGCGAGTACAGATACATTGGGATTGTAAGGACAGTACTTACATGTGCAGTGCTTGAAGGCACGCAAGTTAGAGTCGATGTACAAGAACTACGCAGTCGTCGATGTAGTACAACTAGAGTCTGTCCCCTGTGATGCTGCCCGCCTTGAGCGAACTCCTGATGCTCTCTGTATCGTCTCCACGCTCAGGTTCTCGCGTGGAGCGGCTCTTGTACTGCGGGAACAGGTCTTTCTCCGCTTGTGGATCTGCGATGCCCATCCCTGTCCGCATCGTCGCGGTGCTCGCGCTCGGTTCGAACGGTTCAGTCGACGCCGTTTCGTGACCCGTGTGTCTAAACCATACCGTCAACCTCAGCCTACGACATGTTTGTGGGAGACGAGACGCACCGGAAGGACATCATAGTAGTGAGCTGATGAGGCTGCTGCGGCGCGTGCGGGAGGAGCATGGGACGCGTCGTCGTGAAGAGGATGACGTTGAAGATGCCCGAGGAGGAGAAGAGGAGACCACAGACGATCGTGGCGACGTCTGCGACGTTGTGACCGCCGAAAGCTAGGAAGCGGGCGATGCTGGTTGGGAGGATCTAAATGTCGAGATAGACTTTCAGCTCGCATCTGGACACAGGAATACCGGATACGTACGGTTATGAGATAAATGGCGGGATAGCTATAGCAAATGTATCAGTGTACATTTGCATATACTGTATTCAGATTCGTGGACGTACCAAAGCATCAAAAGGGCCATACGAAGATGCTGTTTCGCATCACGCTGTACCGCCCACGGAGCTCCCGGCGTCGTCGCACTAAACGAAACACGCGGCCACCCACCATACGTCGCAGGGTGCGAGACGACGATATTCCCGCGCAGAGCGAAGAACAAGGGAACGTAGAGTACAACATTGACAAGCGCTGTCGCCCACAACCAGAAATATTCCAGCATGATACGCTCAACGGGGTATAGCGCAGTGATCCAGCACCCTGGGACGGGGTCAACAATCGTGCTCCCTCCGATCAAACGATGGAGGGGCCACGCACAGAGTCCGGTGATGCCGTAGTAGCGTCGTCCGTGAAGACCGTAGGCGATACTGACGACGAGCACGATGAAGAGCCAGTCGAGGGCGAGGACGATGATGGGGATCTTGTGCGATTCCGGCGGTGTCCAGTGGAAGAATAGTACCGCGAAGGTGTGTACCGTAATGGCCTAACCAGATCAGAACTCGACTCCGACGAAGAGACGTACAGGGACTCACAAGGATACTGTGCAAGCGTGATCGTAGAGATTAGCCATGACTTGATAGTCATTTGTGACGACGTACGACAGCGCAACACCGACGTCGCCAACTTGTTTCAAGGCGCCTGCCACGTGGGAACGGGAAAATACGTCAGGCACGCAGAGCCCGCGGTCCCGATGAGGAGACACTCACCCTGCGCCGTACAGTATGCTCCGCCAGTGACGTGCTGCCAATCGCACCGCCCGTGAATCAACTTTGCGACGATCCAGGGTGCGCGGATTAACTAACCCCTTGCGTAACCCATTTCAAGTCCAAGAACCCCCCTGCTCGCGTGTAAAACGAGCGCGGCGCTGAGAGAGGAGAGGGAAGAGGAAGACGTACCGAGTCCTTGTACCATATCCGAAAAGAGAAGAGAGATGAAGTAGTAGTGTAAGTGGCTTCTAAAGTATCGCGCGCGGCTTGACGGCGCCGGAGGGTATTGCTGCGCTCCTTGGGTCTTTCTCGCTGAGTACTAAGTAGTGTTGCGAGGTAAGCCCGGCGGAGGAGGTGAGAGGCTGCGGTACTCACGATGAGATGAATGATGAGACCGAACGGGGCGAGCGTCGACAGCGCAGCTGCGGCGACAACGAATCCCAGACCTATCCGGATCCCAGTCAGTAATAGAAAGAGAGAGGGAAGAAAAACATGACGGACCAACGCGCTCGTTGACGGGGAAGTCGTGGACTGGCGTTGGGGTCGACATTGGGAGGAGGGAGGAGCGACGCGTGGGGGCCGGCGCGCACAGCGTGACTATATACAGCTCCTCATGTTGTTTGGTGAGCCTAGACAAGACCGGCCGTCTGCAAGCGGAAAAGCGGCGTTAAACGACTGACAAGGCATGTCAGTCTGTGCGCATCTTTTGCGCAGTATGTATTCCCAGCGATAGCCACGCAAGATTGAAGTATCTGGACGCAGATATATGCTACGGGTAGAGCTGAGAGGATAGTATATATATGATGTATCGAGCAATCGGCCGACTTCCTGCGCGATGTTATCCCGATAGCTGGGGACACCGACCACCCGGAGCTAGGGAGCAATCCGAAGCATGTCAAGTCGGAGCCGGTGACGCTACGATCGGGTTGTGCAGGATCAAGTCGCGGGAGTTGTAGCTGCAAGTTGACTGTATTGCATGAGCGCCGGATCCCCGTGTCGCGCGAGCAGAGGGCGGTGGTTGCCTGATTGAATCTGCGGTTACGACGACGAAGGCATGATAAGACTGGGTACGGTTACCTTTGGAGGACCTACAGTACCATTTAGTTCTGTTCATGTGATGTGTGGCACCGTCGGATGCAACGTTCAGGACGATCAGACCGCGTCTGCCAGCCGAGATGCCGTGCACGTCTACCCCCAGATCGCATAAATCTCCAAACTCTGGGCGCTACGCATTATGAGTATAATGCGCTGCATAAGTCGCCCGTACGCTGAGTGTGAAGGAAAAGACGCCGCATGACCGGTTTGCATACCTTTTCTCCACTGCGGATGCTTCTCAGCTCGCGACAGACATGCCTTCAATGGAGCAACTTTCCTCCCTATGCATATGCAGAACAGGAGAGAAGACTGTTATTGAGCTTGCACGCACAGCGTCTTGTTAGCGGCGCTGCCGCTGCATCGCCCAGGCACAGACCCCGCTGCACCCGACGCAGCCTGAGCGCTACGATTCTTTTGGCCTGCGTATTCTAAATCTACGTGTCGATTAGGGCGGTTACGCAAACATCCAGTGAGTGAAGGTCCATTGACGTTGCATAAGCCTAGAGTATTCAAGAAGAGGCCTAGGGGTGTGTCGGAACAGCAGGTCGCGGTTGACTCGGTGGTTCAATTTCGTGGCACAGAGCCTGCAGTGACGAAGCATGCTGATAAATTGAAATGGTGCCAGCGCGTTGATATCTCTAATCGGTAGGTAGGTAGGTAGGTAGGTAGATTCGGAGCTGATGGGCCTACATTAGACTGCCTCCGCTCGAGTCAGTCAAAGGAGCAGAACACTCAGTTTCGAGGTCAGCGCGTCCACCTGGCCGGCCGGCCGCCGGCCCCATCCTAAGCGAGATTTCATCGGGGAAAACCCGAAGAGATGGAGACGCTCGGCAACCGCATGGCGAGGCCCGAAAGGTCCGGAACTTGGCGGCCGGTTCGCAAAGTCGCGCCATTCGGCCATCTATAGCATTGCGTGGCTCAGCAGACGAGTTTGCAAAGTGTCGCAAAGTGCCCCAATGTGAGCTGACAAAGCCAAACCTGTGCAGCATTCTGGCCGCTCTTCCCGTTCCACGTTCCTTTCCGTTCGCGTACGCAACAAAGTAAGGGATAAAAAGAAGTGTATTCGTGCACGGTCTATGTAATGTACAAGAGAGCCGAGGGCGCCGCGCGCAGGCGCGTCGCAAGCAGAGCGCGCCAGCCCGCACCAGCTCAACAGGTGTCGGGTAGCGCGATACGATGAATGAGACGGTGGCGGCGGCGGGTGAACGCGCCTCTGCCGATCGCAGCAACGAACAATCTAAGAGACAGGTCAGTAATGCTCGCAAGCAGGGTGCGAAACGTACGTACCATGATGCGACGCAAGCGGAAGACCCAAATCGTCGAGGGGAGAATGGAGGCTTGACGGCCAGTACGAGGAATGCGAAGCCCGCGAAGATAGAGAACCCAGCCCTAGCCCAGACCAGACCACACAGCACAGAGACCATACGGAGCGAAGCCACAAGTAACGAGCAAACGGCCCCAGACCCAGACATGAAACCAAAGAAGCCGACCAGAAACAGATCTTGAGGCAGGAGGCAGCTTGAGGGCTTCAGCTGTTGAGGCTTGCCGTGCGGGATCTTGAGATGATGGGAGGAGGGAGAGGAGGGATTCGGACTCAGCGAAAATCCAACCACCGGCTGTGTGCCCGGTCCGCCAGGGCAGGCATGTGATTTCATGCACACTTGGCCGGCGCGCGTGCATCCTGTCTGACGCGCCCCGCAACGAGCACGACGGAAATGGAGAATATAATATATCGTGGAGTTCAGATTGGTGTCTTAATGTGCGGGTAGATGTGAACGGGTCGACGACTCGCGCGGCATGGACGGCCCACACGCCCGTGGCGTCGAGGACGGAATACTGCCAGCCAGCACGCGCCGCGCCCAGGACGCAGCGCTCACACGTGCAGAACTTTCACGACGGCCGTCGACCAGGTCGGCTTTGTCACAGCGACGCCGCGGCAACCAGCTGCAAGTTGCCAAGGGCGTCCCAGGATGTTGCAGACGACTCGCAACGGTCTCCGAACTTGGCTGTCGATTCGCAATGCATCATCAAGCTGGCTGACGGTTCGCGATGTGATTGGAAAGGTGCAAACCCCGGAAATGCCCGCAAGGCTTAGGCAAAGTTTCCGGGTTTTCCCCGATGTTGACGCCCACCTCGCCCCGCCTCGCCGACACCTCCGGCCAAACAACCCGGTCGCGCTCACCGGCGCTAAAGTGTCGTCGTGCTGAAGCTAAAGAGCCCGTGAAATCGGCAGCGTAACGGCCAAGATTAGGACAGGAATGTAGGGCGACGCAGGAGAACGGCAGGCGGGAAGGACGATGAGGCCCGGCAACGCAGCGCGGACCGGTTTCTACCAAATTGGGAACACGGTCATAAGGGTCATCAGTCGGCGCTAAGGCGATCGCGGCTTCAAGGACCGATGGACCGTCTGACTTGTAGGGTCTACGAGGGAAGAAAATAAGGTTTAATGAGCATTCCAGAGTGTTATTTGAGGCCGTGAACTTCGAGGGCGGTCATGACTGGTGTCTTTGGACGAATTCACCGGAATGTCCGGCACCTCGGCATGTGGGCTGGCCGAAGGACAAATGCGGACGCATTTGTCTTAACCGAGAGAGATTCGCCCGTGGCTGGTGTTGTAGGGGCCATTGAGCCATACTGCTGGGCTGAAAGTGAGTGTAAATAGAATCTGAAACCCATGCACCACCGTTTGACCGTTCAAGGCTCGTGAACTGAGCCCTGAACTGCGGCCCACACATAGCTCAAAGTTCAGCAGACTTCAGACAGCTGATGAGCTGACATTAGCAATACAGCTCTCCAGGTTTTGGCATATCATCCCGATGTAGAATCTCTTTAGCCGTCTAATCACATGACACACGGGGAGTCTTGACCGTTTTGACTGAACGGTCTACATCTCCCTCGTTGAGACTTGTTGCAGCGTGAGACTGCATTGAAATCAGCCGCTATACTCTACAGGACAAGTATAACCTTTCTCTGTTCCTTCCTTAAAGCGGCTTATCCTGGAAATGCCTGCGGGTGAACCTCCCGTTTAAGCATCGGACGGACGATATCTTCACAATGTAGTCAGTATTCGTGTAGGCAGGAGGGGATAGTGGGCAGCGAGATAGAGTTGGAAACAGAATTAATTACAGCCAACCCGATGCGACAAGTACTTGAGAGGGGAAAGCCGACGACTAACTTGAAGAACAAGAGGCACACATGTGACAAGACCTCATCCAGCAGCGGTACGGCTGGGCTTGCGTACCTGACGCTTTTCCGGAGAAGGCGGGAGGATGGGACGGGCGGGCTCGTGTTGAGCACGGCGCCGCTTTGTAGGACGCTCAGTGTCCGTGTCAACCTGGACGCCCAATGCGTTTGAGTCGGGCGCAGATGTCGATCCTGACAGCCCTGGTGACGCTGCGTGCGCGATGCGAGTGAACTCAGCACTCAGAGCGCCGAAAAGCGGCGCGGCCTCACGCGCTAGCGGGAGAAGCGCGTCGTCGGCGGCCTTCAGTGTCCGTACGAGCTCGAGAAAATCTCCAGACTTGGGCAGAAAGCGCTCGAGCTGATAGACAAGCCGCGACGCGACCTGTTCCTCTAGTGCGGTCCACCCAGGTCCGTTATGAGCCAACTAGAGATGTTGAGAGAAGTGCAAAGACGGAAAACATTGCAATGCGCACCATTTCAAAGCCATCGGGGTCACCAGAGTCAGAACTATCACCACTCTGTGACGCAGTATCGCTGTCCAGGTCTTCTGCGGCCGTCTGCGCACTCGACGGCCCCGGCTCGTCATGCGGTACGTGGTCCTCGTACAAGTCGTCACCATGCGCAAGCAAATCGGCAATTGTCGCTGCCGCTGCATCCACTGGGTGTTGTGGCAGTGGCAGCAGCGGCAAAGCACCAGGTACGGCTGTACGGTCGATCGCGCGTGCGTCCCGAATGCTGCGCGCCTCGGTCTTCGTATACGGTACCCACGTCACGGGCATCTCGACCCCTCGCGCTGCCGAGGACTCGCGAATACCAGCCGCGTGGATGAGCGCGGCACGGATGTGCTTGCAGGCTCCACCGCGGTTGCAGAAGTCGCCGCATGAGCAGTCTGCGAAGCCATCGAACCCGAGATAAACGCGATACGACACTGGCGAAATGTCGACGTTCGTAGCCTTCGACGACCAAGACTGGAATACGAGCCCGTGTGACTCGTCGTCCATGCAGGATAGCGCAACCTGCCTATGATCCAATAGCGCCTGCGCATCGCGGTCGCGCCGCTCGCACTCGTAAAGGTACGCCACTTTTGGCGGATTATCGGCAGCGGCAGGGCGTGAGCGGGCGTCAAGAAGGGTCTGGCCACCGGGTACTTGTGATAGACGGGCATCGAGTGCGCCGAGTTGCTCAGCGAGGAGACGGCGCTGCGTGAAGATGGCGGGAAGAATCTGACATGCAAGCAACATAACCAAAGTGTCGAGCCTGATGCGTCGCGTGCCGTTCTGCCAGCGACGAAGATGCTTCTGCTTAAGCACGCGATTGAATGCCTCGAGGTGGTTGGACGTGGGAACGACGGCGGCTACAGGGCACCCGAGGATCGTTGCTGCGCGCTGACGCCCATAGTCGGACCATGATTGCCAAAGCTCCTGCTTGAGCCAGTACCCCTCGAGGTAGTCGAGGTGCACAAGTCCCTTGCACGCGGCAGCCTGCTCAGAGGAGCGACGGGCTTGCAAGCGGCGACGTTCGGCCCAAACAAGTTCCTGCGCGTCCGGGTAATGAGTCGTCTCGACTAGCGCGACCTCAAGGTCCTGCAAGCGCCCGCGAACATCCGCAATGCCAGGTACGTCGCCCTTGAGCCCAATCGCGCGATGGTTCCTCCAGCACTGCCGGAGGTGGAACCGACAGATGAGCTCCCAAAGCTCTGGCCACGGGACAAGAAGCGCAGCGCGCTCCTTGAAGTCGGTGTCCGTCATCGCAACCCGTGGCTTGAATGCCTCGCCGTTTCGGGTTCCAAGAGCGCGATTCCAAGCAACAAGCAGACGAGTCAGGATAGCAGTGTCGTAACCCGACGAGGAAAGCTTGTTGCCCGCCGGTGCCGAGAACAGAAGAAACGCAATCGGAACACCCTTGTTCTCCTCGTCGATAGCCATGGCAATAAATACGAGGATCCGTGCGTTGCAGACACCGAACGTGCCGTCGAGAATAAGCTGCTTCCCGTGCGCGTACCGCCACGCCGCTTCTTGCATGTCGTGATTGGCGATGCATACTTCAAAGCGATCGCCGCGGGTGGCACGCGCCGAGTAGTGAAAGACGGCTGCACTGAGCGCCTTGTTATGCTTCGGAGACGTCGGGTCCAACCACTCGTCTATGTTGATCTCAGCACGCTCGGCCACGTCGATTCCGTTCAGGTGCGCATGCCGACGGTACAGGGTCCGCGTATCATGGCGTAGGATCAGCCAACGGTACGCAGATTCGGCGAGATCGGCGGGCTGGTCAGGATACAACCGTTGCGCGAACATGCGCCGATTCTGCTCCTGGATCTCCGTAAGACTTGCCCCAAGCTGGAGCTGGCGGAGGGCGACATCGAAGACTGACGGATGCAGAGGAACATTGGGCCGCCGGAGAAGCGAGGCCTCGCTGCATGCGGTGTTATGCTCCGAGTATGCGCGGATTCGAAGCACCTGGCCAGATGCGACCCAGTACGTCACTTCGACATGGGCGAGGCAACCAGTAAACGGCCATGGCGTCTGGCGCGTCTTCGAGCTGTGTACAGTGTGATCATAACCGCATTGGCTGCAGCCGTGTAATGTTAGTTCACAATGTATAGCGTGGGCAAGGGCAAAAAAAAATGCGCACCATTGGTACAGAACACACTTGAGGCCGCTTTTCTCGATGACATTACTCCAGCGCACGCTCCAACGGCTGCCAGTATCCTCGAGCTGAGCCGCCTCGAGATTAAGGGCTCGAAGCGCCGCAACAGCAGCCGTTTGCTCGACGTCGTTCTGCGCAAACATGGACGTAATGACACTGCTGCCGTCTGCGTGGACGCGCTCGTAGGCCTTGCGCTGCTCGTCGTTGCCCGACAGATGGCTGATGGCGACGTTGGCCGTTAGGACGCGCGCATCGAGCCCTTTGTGCTTCGACTTCGCGGGTTTGGCAGGCGCGTTCGACGTGTACTTGACGCGCGCTGCGTCGTTTGACATGTTCCGAAAGGGGTCGCGGGTGCGCTTTGGTTCGTTGGCAGGCATTGCGGTCGGCGGCGCTGACGGCGGCGGCGGGTTGAGCGGGCACCGAAGACGTGTTGGTGCCGTATCACGTGGGAACTCAACGCGGTCTGGTCTTGGGGTTCACAGATGTATTCTGGACCCTCGGAAATACACGGTCTTAGGCTTTAGCGGACATGTCCCAATCTGGTAGATACCGGTCCGCACTTCTCAACCATGAGGCCCATGAGGGACGGCAGCGGCGACGAGCTCATGGTTATCGTTTGCGGGCGTCGTGGGCGACTCAAAGACGGAACGAATGGTGGTGTAAGTGATTGTATCATATATTGCTAGACGTGGATGCTATTCTACACAGACGCGCGCTGAGCGCTGAGCGCTGGGTGTTGCGGCGGGGCGTGCGGGCGAGCTCGACCAGGTGCGCGTTTTTTAACGCGTCGCCAGCGGTGGCCAGACGCCAGGCGCGGTGCGCGACGCTTGAGCGCACCAACGCACGAGCGAGCGCATCCTCCACTCTGCGCTGGCGCCGCGACGGTTGAGGGCAACGTCGCGGCCGCCATTACCTGGCATCGCACAATGCCCGAATCCTCGCGGTAAAAACGAGCTTGCGGGGAAGAGGAAGCGCCATGTATGACGGCGTGGACAGCGCGTTGCGGTAGTGGAAAATGACCGCGGCGCGGCGGCGGCGACAACGACCTCAGCGTCGAGGATAACGGTGAAGGAAGAAATGGATCCGACCCTTCCGAGGCTGCCGGAAAGGGCAGCCATATCTGTACAATGTAGACTTGAAAAGACAGGTAGCGAAGCTCACATGTGTGGTCAAAGGCAACGTACTGCAAGCCATGTAACGACACTCGTCCAGATTGCAGCTGGGCGTGTGTCGCTACAATACAGATTGGTGCTGTCCGTTGTGCGCTTCAGCATAGGGTCTCGCTTACGGGCGGGTGCGAAATATTCCTTCCGGGTCACGGAAATATTTATTTATTTATTTTCCAGCGCGTTATCCAGCGGTTGGAAATCGCCGGAAAGGGTGCGCAGCTGCGGGTTCAGAAATCAGGGTCCATTATTACTGCGTTCCATTACGGGATTGCACGCCCGTGCGCCAGGGCAGGAACCGGGCGCGATGCACCAGGGTCCACTGATATGCATCCGAATGTTTGTATACCGCCGATCCGCGACTCGGCGCTCGGGCGTGTATTCCCGGACGGCTGTCGACCCGCATTGGGGAGAGTGTCGCAGCGCAGCGCGCTCCTCCTACTCATGAAGATCATGGATAGCGGTAGGAGCAGGTACCAGCTGTAAGCGCAGTCCTCTCTTGCCTAACTTGGAATTTATGTTTTGCTAGGAACTGAGAAGCTGAAGGAGATCTTTGGCTGGAGGACCTTTAGACTTCGTAGGGATGGACATCTTTTTTGTGGACTTCAACGCTTGTCGGTCGTGAGCGGAAGTGAGCGGAAGCAACTGGACCTCGGAGAGGACCCCTAGAAAAGTGTGCGCAGCGTGTGCGCGCTGTGTGCGCCGTGTGCGCACTGTGCGCGCACATTTCCAAAGTGTGTGCGCAGTGCGCGCGCACATTTCCAAGTGTGTGCGCAATGTGCGCGCACATTTTCAGAGTGTGTGTGCACTTTGTAAAATTGTGTGCACATGCTCTGAAAGGTGTCTACAAGTCAACAAATGTGTTTTGCGATGTGCAAACCCACTGTTGCAGCTGACATGATGGTGATTTTGCTGTCGTTGCGGAATGACAGAGTGATGACTTCAGAATACTGATCAGCTCCTCAAGAAGCTGGAATGTGTTGTCAAACCGCTAAAATTCACATGTATCAAGATCATAACTAAGGTTCCCGATACTCAAATGAGAATAATCATCACAGTGACCTCATGGGCACAGTTCGTGCCTCACCCCCCTTGCTGAATTTGAAAAGTGCGGAGTTTGAATTTTTCAAATTTTTCAAAATAGTGAAATATGCATACGACTCTACCACCCCGTTTAGGAAGCTCATATGTAGAACTATGGTTATCAAAATATGTGTTACATCAAAGCTGTAAGTTTATGACAAGTGAATTGTCTACATCTACCTTACTTATTCTAAGAGCTAGCTGTAGTTGAATCACATATTTATTCCCGTCTATTTACACCGCTGTATAAACATGGGTTCAGGACACTTCTTAAACTAAGTAGACGTGTAGAGGTGTTGCAGCTACACATATTCCATATGGCATGGAGAGAATTTTCACTTCTCAGTGTGCGCACACATTTACAAGATGTGCGCGCACATATTCAAGTGTGTGCGCAGTGCGCGCGCGCAATCCAGGAGTGTGCGCGCACATTTCCAAAGCGTGTGCGCAGTGTGCGCGCACCTTTCCAAGCGTGTGCGCAGTGTGCGCGCACTGTGTGCGCCGTGTGCGCAGGAGGTAGATGTCATATCTCAAGATTCCTTGACCCTATAGACCTGGTAGGGGTCAAATTTCTAGCAAACAGAACATGTAAGTTAGATGTACCAACCTCCATC
>KV425927.1:141622-226983 GCA_001632375.1 Exidia glandulosa HHB12029
GGGATGTGGAGCGTGACGAGCGTCTGAAGCGGCGATAAAGACCCAAGGAACGTGAGGTCCGCCTAAGGACCGAAACGTTCCTGACACACAGAGAACGTTTGCGGAACCGAGAGTTTCTTGCTGACGAGGAGCTTCGGGGGCCGGAACGTGACCGTCGGTGTCGCGAGAGGGTCAAGAACGTCTGAGTTCAAAATCTCGGTGTCGTCGCCGGTGGCGCCGGTGGCGTTGAGTGCTTGTTTCTTGTGTAGCTCTGCCTTGAGCTGCTTCTTGCTCTTTGTCTGCGCAGACTTGGAATCGTCGTTCTCGTCGAGCAACCCATGCTTTGCATACCACGTTCGAATTGCCTGTTAACTGTGAGAATAAAATCTGCCAAGCCTGTAGCTCAACGCGTACCTGTTGGCGACTCTCGACTTCATTACGCCTACCACCCTTGGGTCCATTTGGATACGGCGCCGACGAGGATGGCCATCGCTCGAACCACAGCTTGAATAGTGGTTCAAAGAACTCCTTGGTCGCTTTCTTACCAGCCTGCGAGGCCGTGCGCCAGGCAGTTTTGTGCTGCTCGAGAAATTGGCGCTGCTCCACTGTCGTCCAGACCGGTTGGCCCATAATCCTGGTATAGGTAAGGGGCACAAGTGAAAATGCGAGGGGCGCGAGTGAAAATGCGAGTGGACGGAGAACGACGACCAGGCCAATCCCTTCGACTCCGCTGGTGGTCTCATTTCCATACGTAGCACAGCAACATTTTGTGTATCAAAGACACATATTAACCTCTCACTACAATCCCAACTGCTCCCCTCTGTAAACATTATGAGCCTAACTCTTAATGCACTCTCAGGCTGCATCGCTGCATCTTCACAGAATGAGACTTGCGGGGAACACTACGCGTCGAGCCTGAACCGCAGTGCTGGTACACAGACTAAAGCAAGGACTAGATACGTGGCCACTTTTGCCGATGTACTGAGACTCTTTATCTGAGCATTATTTGGTGCGTCTCAGTGCTTGCAGGTACACTTACGCTGATGAGGGAGCGACTCGTCTGCTGTTGAGAGCTCACTCCTATGGGCGTGGCAATGCAAGTTGAAAGGACAAGGTATAGAAAAAGCAATGACTCACCATGTTGCAGGCCTAGAGATAAAGGGTACTGTACAAGAAACCGATATGTGAGACGCCATAGATCAGTTGTAGTCTCGTGGATTGCGATGAGACCCAGTGGGAGTGGGAATAGGACGAGAATGGAGTGATAACGAGATCTGAATGAGACTGGTCCAGGATGTGAGGTATGCTATATATAAAGTTAGTGAGGAAACTTGGAAGACGATGATCAACAAGGCTCTGAACTCACGCTGAACAGTTGCAACAGCCGACCTCGCACACACTCCATCTGTGTGCATGTCTGCAGACATGACTGATAACAAATGCAGAATCTCATTATCTCCTCTCGATTGTGTGGGTAGCTTTATTGGATAGAATTGTACTTGCAGCTGCAGAGGAGGCGCACTCTCGGTTTGTGTTCGGTCGGCGACTCGGCGTCGTTGTTGTTCCAAGGTTAGAAGTTGCAATGGGGTGAGAAGGTAGCAGACACTTCCATAATATATCTACAAGTGTCTCAGTGTGAGAGAGGGTTCCACACTTCTCACCGTTCCAGGGCCAAGCACTCCTTGAACGCTCTCAAGTTCGGGTTTTGCCGCTGCCCTCGCCCTCCTGCTCGCATCGCACAACGGCGACCGTGGATCGCTCCAGCTCCTTAATCTAGAAGTCACATAAGGGTCCTTCCCGTCTGTACAGCCCAGTTCTAGTCCTGGGTAGTGCCAGTTCTACTCGCTGACAAGTTTTTTCTTTACGCAGTGTCGCAGACTCGATCCGGGATTTGAGCGTATGTCCCATCGGGTATCCTAACTGAGCCTCCGCACTAATCAAGTACTTTCTGGCAGATGAGCGGCTTGCGCAAACGGGCACAGACGGCCGTACCACCAGTTCTGGATAGTCCAGCTTCGGTCGGGGACGTAGACGTCGAGCTCATCGCTTCAATGCGCAGCATGAAGCTTACTCAAACCCGAGCCAATGGACCTGCACCATCTACTCCAAAGTCCCCCTGCCAGGTCTGGCCCTTTCGTCCTATCAGTCAGCATCGCGTCCCAATGGCCATCCAGGATGCGTCGGCAGGTCTGGACAGCACTCCTTCCCTCGTAGATGCTAAGGTTCAAGGCAACGGTGAGCTATTCAGATATCCTGGCATTAATGTGTGTCACTGATGGTCGTATTCATCACTCGCGTTTTTAGATCTTGAGCCGACAGGTCAGGACGACGAGAACAGCGAGCACAGTGAAGTTTCGGACGACTCTGAAGACGAAGTATCCCTTTCGGGTACGCAATGACCTGAATGCTCTAACAGACCTCTAACTCCTGTCGCTGTAGTCAACCCACTGGACGAAGGCTATCGTGACGAGAGTCCTGAGGAGCGCGTCTACCGCATCGAGCACGTTACCATGCGTCTCGCCCGAGGTCGCGACTGCGCGCCAAGCTTTCCGCGCTTTCTTCTCGAGCACACGCAGAATCGCAATGACGAAGAGTTGCTGAGGCATGTTGCAATCGGAAGAGCAGGGCCAGCGCTCCTGGTAGCTTTCATGGCAAATGGCTTGGACGAGGAAACCGCGGTGCTGGGGCTGTATTTTGTGACAAAGGACAGGCGCCGCGGCTTTGCCATAGACCAGATGTGCTGTACGTGTTCACGCACCTGTGCTTGCGGAAGCGTTACTGAGAGCTGTGCAGAGTTCCTGTTCGCAAGACTGCTTCGGCCAACAAAACCTGTTGCGGACACGGCGAGGAGCGCAGAGAGAGATCTCACAAAGCACAGGAGAGGCCTTCAGCGAGGTTGTGCAGCGATACAGGCGTAATATCAACCAGCGGGAAAGTGAAGTACAAGTGGAGCGAGGCACAGATCCTAAGTACTCTCCAACTAGCGTCTCGGCGTCCCGTCTCCGCTAGTGTGCCGCCCCGGGCCCCGTCGGCATCCTCGTAAGCAGTACGACGTGTGCCCCAGTCGCCGGGCCCCGTGGTAGTGGAAGGTCTTAGCGCGTACTCCTCCTCGGTGTAGAGCTCGGGGTGCCGAAATGGTGCCGAGCCGGAACACTACATGGAACTCGACCTGACCAGAACTCTGCCCAACGCGTCTGAATACGTAGAGACGATATTCCAACGTTCCCAACGGCTCCCACTGTCAATTGTCCTCCGTACACACGACAAGGTCGACTCGAACGCCATGCACATATTGGAACATGTTCTTCCCAACGCCATCCTCCGTGCGGGGGATCTCAAGCTCTTCACATCCCGTAACGATGTCTGCCGACCCGAAATCGAGCTCGACAACTCTATCCTCAAGTTTCTGCAGCTACCTACACCCCATTTACGCCGTTTGCACCTATCCCTATGCTGCAGGAACTTCCAAGCAGTCTCTTTACTTCCCTCGGCACCGAAGTTGGGAAGCATCACGCTTCTATCGCGGTTCCCGTTCATACTCCCCACCAGTGGCCGCTTCGGTTTGGCACTGTTTGCACAGTCGGTCGCCAAAGCCCGAAGGGCCACTGGCCAAATAAGCACCTATTGATGCCGACGTTTGACTCCGTCTGACCTGCTTCCGGTGGCACTGCCCGCCAGCCTGCGCTCGACGACGCAATGCACAACGTGCAAGGTAACTGAAGTACCAGATCATGCACCAAATGTATTCAAGTAGTTAATAGATACAATACATGCTGAATTTCACTCCCGGTGAGGGCTGGATAGCATCCCAACTAGCAAGAACCGAGTCAGCCTGAAAACGGCCTCTAGCTGTAGGAAATTGAGCTGTACGAGGAAGACTCAAATACATAGACACTAATATACAAGATTTGTGACGCTTCACAGGGTCAAGTGAAGTTCTGTCTTACTGTGTCGTACATTTCGTCGTCGGCGAGCGCAGGCTGGCGGGCAGTGCCACCGGAAGCAGGTCAGACGGAGTCAAACGTCGGAATAGGTGCTTATTTGGCCAGTGGCCCTTCGGGCTTTGGCGACCGACTGTGCAAACAGTGCCAAACCGAAGCGGCCACTGGTGGGGAGTATGGTTCCCGTTACGCAATCTCGTCGAGTCAAGTCTTCGTAACCTCCTCGAGTTTCAGTCGTACTGTATGTCGGATCCGCATGATTTCATTATTCTGGGCGCTGCCGCTCCTAATCTACAAAGCATGGATATCCATGCTATATTCGACACTGAAGCTGCGGGGTCACTGCCCCTTCTCAACCTCCAAAGGCTGCGTGTTCGTCACGTCCGGCTACTGGCATTCCCCCGTTGGCTTGACTGCTTCCCCGCCGTCGTGGATTTACGCATCACCCTCAGGGACAATCCCGTTCCTGCCCAAATCCTGAACATGCCGCGTCTGCGTATACTTCAATTTGATCACAGCGGTGTGTGGCCCTCGAACTGGTCATGTGCAAGGGGCTGGCCGGAAGCAAATCCGGAATACCCCGTATGTTAGGGGTACCCCCCGAAGGGCCTCTTAAAGTGTACGGGGAACCCGTTCGGCATCTCGGCATCTCGGACTTACGGGCGTAATTGCCGCATCTCCGGTGCTGAGAACTGCTTTATTGGCTCAGCCTGGTGTTGTATACAGATTGAAGACGGTAGGGAGGGAACTAATAGTATAGTTACTGTGGTATGTACACTGCTGGACCGTGGTCTGGTGGATCGTTAGACCGGATTATACCGCAAGCGGTGCAAGCTTAGCCACTGACTCAGACCTTATTGGGGAAACCTGTCTCTGCTCTATAGTCCAGAGACAGCTGTCTCTACTAGTACACAAAATGCATTGTGATGCAGGTAGTCAAGATATAGGCCATGATCAGGCTTCCATACCTGATAGCTTGGACGGCAGAGAAATGCACAGTTGACGGGAGATATAGTAATTATGGCCTCACTGACGCTCTGGATGCAGAGTAAAACATATTATACACCTGTCAGATGGCTTCTGTATCATGTTGGTTCAATATGCGACTCGCTGTGTCGCTCCTGCCGTCGTGCGGAACACGGAAGCGGAGGCAAATCCGCGGATCTCGGATGTATATCCGCGGATATACATAGGGTACCCCCTCCAACTCGACCTTAAAGTGGTTACCGACCCGGTATCGTTGATTTGCTTCCGGCCAGCCCCTTGGTCATGTGCCACCTCGCTCCTACGACGGTTGCCACAAATCGAGACGCTCATCTTGCACGGAGAAGACGACACCAATCCGTTCTGGCTGGAATGGGCTATGCCGATCAACATCGAGCTTCTCGTTCCGCGCCTTCATAGTCTGGTCGTCAGGGATGCTGCATTCCAGGCCGAAGATGAAGTCACGCTGTTCATGGCATTTTTGGAGGCTCGAGCTACAGTTCAGGTGGAAGGCAACCCTATCAAGCTCGAGCGATTAGTGTTACAAGATACGGCCTTTCCGCGATGGCTCGCTCCTCGTCTTGAAGCATGCGTTGGAGCCGTCGAAATTGACGGTCAAGTTGTCTAGGTAAGTCTTGCTTTGCCGCGCACAGAATCCTCTGACTGGACCTAAGAGGTGTACTTGGAAATCGGCCGGTCATATCACGCTGGCGAATTCTCGACATGATACGGTCTTGTGGCTCTGTAAATTCTGGCGCAGTGTCTCTATCCGGTAATGCATTCAGAAAGCCTCGTCTTATATTATCGTCTGTCTGCTTGTGTCCTCACGCGGTCTCCTCACCTTCGCTCGATCTCGCACTGCGTCTTGGTGGCGGACAATAATTATCGCGACTCCGAGTCTGACTTACGTACGTTCGGGCTGTCTAGCCGACGCATGAACTGACATTTTGAAGTACGGACGAGAACAAAATAGAACAAGAGAAGAGAAGATAAGTAGATATCTTACAATGCATCATCTGAGTCAGGTTTCGTCTCGCCAGGAGTAGGCCGCGGCGGAGGAGTTCCGTTACTTGGCTGCTTCGGAGGTGTCCCAGCAGTGACGCTTCCAGTCGCATCCCCCTTTGGAATACCCATATCATCATCCGCGATGTCGATATCGATGGATTCCGGCGTGTCTGAGCGGGTACTGTTTGGAAAGACGTTCAGGGTATGCACTGGCAGGGCGCAACGCGTAACCTACATCTTTCGCCGACGTTGCACCCACGGGGTGCGGCGTAACTCGGGTGCAGTAGACAAGGCGCTGCAAAGAAGCTCTCTCAGCGCTCACACAGGCGTATACAGCGGTACGGACACAGTTGTCCTGGGCGCGGCTGATTCGACGCTGTCGAGCGCATCACCGCGATCACACTGCTGACTCGAATGCTCTTGGTTCAACTTGTCACTGACGGAGGATTAGCGCGAACGTCTGGACTTGGGACGCATCGCATACCTCTCAATAGTCTTATCGTAACTAGGTGGTTCGTCTGAAAAACTTCGAACCAAATGAGACGTTTAGAGGCGGAAGAGAAATAACGTCATACGCACACTGTAGTACTAGAGTTGGCGCTCGGATTATAATGATGCTGCGGCTGCGGGAAGAACGGATCGTCGTCGAAAGTAGGCATGACGCAGCTGTTACCGCACGTTAGTCCCCTCTACAGAGTGTCCCATAAAACGAATCGTCTGCTCACCCGCTGAAAAGATTGCCCATTGCGTAGTAGTAGTTGAACGGAGACGGGAAACAAGTGGGAAGTGGGATAAGAAGAAGCGTAAATGATGGGCAACACCGGCGAGACGGCTCCGCTTAAGTAGACCTCGGGATGAATGGGCGCTCAGGGTTTGCACCCGACAGTTCTGTAGAAGATCCAGAAGCACATCGAGCTGAAGGCAGTGGCCCGACTGACGTGTTTGCACCGCCCAAGACGCGCCTACGCGGCGTTGTCGTGTCCAATCGTTGTTCGTGTTACCGGCACAGACGAGCAAAACCTTGCGACGGAGGGAATGAATGTGTGGTACCCATTCAGCTGTGGAGTGTCCGCACGCTTGACAGCGTTTCATGAGCGCGCGATATAGAATAGCATCCAGTCCCGTTGCAGCGACGAAGAAAGGTGTATACCATATTTTTCAGAAAGAGACGGGCGAGGAAGCCCAGGCCATGACCAGAGTTATGCGCGTGTCGAGGATGACGAAGGATTGCGGGGAATGGCAGAGCGAGAGAGCGTCACGCGCCTTGATAACCCGTGGGACAGGGAAGGGAAATACTTGAACGACGGCGCCGCTGAGGATGTTGTGCTGCTACGGATAGGCGCACCATAGTAATATGGAATTGTGGTGTGCAGAATATACGCGGTTGTATACCTCTCGGTATCACTGTGGCAGAGGAACCAATTTTGCATCGCCGACCTGTGTTGCTAAGAAAAGAACATGTACGCAAATTTGAGTGGAGTCTATGCCTGGATCGTGTATTTGTGTTTGTACGTCGGACGGATTTTGGTGCTTCAAAGTTCAAGAGCGTGGTAAGAGGTCAAAAAGCGGAGGCAGCCGACTCCGAACAACCTGTCCCTTCCGTTCTAGCGCTCGATACATAGCTATAGGTCAATGGCTCCTGCTAATATTTGTATCGCTTTACCTCAGAGCGCTCTGACTCAGCGCAGATCCTCCTCCCTCGGCGGATTTCTTCAGCAAGTGGCCAGACAAATTTTTCACGTGGGACCTGGGTCGACGAGCTCACTCTTCCGGGTATCTGGAGCCCTCCGCTCCGTTCGAGAACACTCGATGAGTCGCATTTTCCGCCTTGATGAGCGGACAGCTCATAAGCGACTTGCATTGTGGTTGGTCGGGTTCTTTTCGGAGACGATTCGTAGCGCCAGTACGCTCAGCTACTGGGACGACTTGCCCTTCGCCGCACGACATTCGACTCACTCTAAGAGTCAAGCGTGACCTCGTGAAGTGCAAACTTGGGCCTCGGACTTCCCAGGAGGTCGGTATTACATGCACAGTAAATGGACACTGCCTGCCGTTTATTGAATCCCGGGAACTGCGCCTTCCGCGGTGGATAGCTCCTCGAGCTTTAAAGGCCTATCGACAGCAAGTCCACTCTCCCCATCCCTCTACCCCCACCCCCCGTCTCGTTCACGCAGTCGTCTCCATTTTGTCTCTTACATTCAACCATACCCCCTCCCTTGGAAACACGACACGGTACGCGTCAGATGTCTACTAGCCACCCCTAGCACCCCAGTACGTCTGTAGTCTATGCTGTCGCTGCTTCCCGATCACTTACAGCGACGGTTCCCAGGCGATTTGGTCGCCGTGTTGTTCCAACTTCACAGCCGACTCACCGGGTTCTCTTCGCACAGTTACCGAACCCGAGCGCTTTCCGCTGCTGCGGCGTCTACAGAATTCTGTCTGCACTGCCGCGACGTGCACAGCTCGGGACCACTGCCTTCTTCCTTTCCCGCCTCTGCGGCTTCTCGCCACGTACACGTTCCTCGCTCCACCCCACAGCTCTCTCGCGCGCACACAGATCTGGACGGACTGGGTCCCTGCTTTCTGATGTACAGACTGCGCCTTTGGCATTCCGGTCTGGCCGTGCTGCTCTACTTTCCCGAGTCTCCGTGTCTTTCCGGGGCGGGTTCGTTGCGTTTGTTCTCGTCTCGCACTCGCAGAGCTGGAGCACGAGCTCAGGCACTCGTCCAGAAGGCTAGCACTTCAAGCTCGTACTCGGTCTAGGATCATTATCTACAGGTTACGACTGCACGGGCGTGGCATGTCATTCGCCCCAGGATCGGGAGTGTATATCCGCGGGCCCGAGAACGCTGTGTAATGACAAGCACTGACCTTACCTTCGCTCTAACATGGAGTCCGTATGACTCCCGTTGGATGGTGATTAGTGTCACGACTCCGTCGTGCCGTCCCCATTCCCAACCGAAGGCTTTGGTGGCGACACAGAGATGCCTGGACGAGCAAGTGCACGCCTAATCAGATGGGCACGCAACCGTCTGCCTTTTGGATCTCCCCCGGCGCAGGCTTTACTTCAGGAGGCGGTTTCAGTCGTCGGACATTTCATTTCCCCGTTGCGATCCCGCGCGCCTGGCACTCGGCGGTTGTCGTATAAAAAGCGCGACCACGCTGAACTGCTTCCGACCCGTGCGCTCTGTCTGTCGCCTTGTTCTCCAACCTCGTACACCAGCTATGCGTCCTTCGAACCCGCTTCACCTTCTTCGCCGCGTCGTCGCCCTCGTCACAGGGTACGCGTCGATAGGGCCTGTCCGGCGCGTGTACCTCCTCTGACGCGACGTCGACGTCTATCCAGATGCTTTGTACCCCCGGGCAATGATCAACTAGATGCGACAACCCCGGCCAGTGCCCAGCCCGCCCCGAAAACATTTAGAAACAGTTACGACACTGGTACCACAGCGTGCGTACTCAAGCGGTCCGTCATGCGCTACAAAAGCTGATATTAGCGATGCCACCAGGGCCCCTCCTGATCCCGCTCCGACTGACTCGCCTCCATCAAAGGCAGTCGATACTCTGCTCGCCGTGTACGTGCATGGCCCGTCGAAGCATAGCACTGACCCAGCTGAAACTGAACCCTGCAGACCCGGCGACGTGGGTCGTGACACACCTCGTCCGTCGAGCTCGGACGGACGGGTGGCGGAATATTTCGCGCCACACGACGCGCTCATCACGGCGTGAGTATTCCTCCCTCAGCGGCGCCCGTTCCGTCTGATCCGAGCTCTAGCTCTGCTCCCGATCTGCACGCCCTCCCTTCTCCAAGCGATGCACTAGCGCCCAGTGAAGCAGACGTGAATACCCGAAGCAAAAGGTGCGCTTTCGAACTTTGCGTGCTCGCGTGTTTGACTAACAACGTCTCGTAGCACGGATGCGCTGCCGACGCGGGAGGATTCACTGCCCATCAGCATCGATAGCACCGACTCTGGCATAACGAAAGGTAAAGGCGGCGGACACGTCCAAACGGGAACGACGACCTCGTCTGGGACCATGACGGGCAAGCCTCCTGGTGGAGTGATCAAGCCGTCGAAGCATTAGACTCGCGCATATGGGATTATGAGAGCACGTTCGGGTGTGGCATTGCGTCGAACAGTATGTTTGGGTGTAATAGCCATTGGGTTTCACGAGAAAGACACGTGAGCGTGCATCAACATTCCAAATGCGGAGGTACCAGTGAGCGACCGGAAGTGTGGCACAGAATGCGGTGTGTTCGGCCTGAAACTGATGGTCAGACCACAGCCAGCGCGGAAAAGCAGAACCAGACGCGCGCGGAGAGAAGCCGTGAGGATTACGGCAACGAGATCCGATACAGGAAGCTGAAGGCACGAGAAGATGTCAGGCGAATACAGCTACCGGAGGACGCGCGAAGCCACTCGGGAGGAGCAGCGACATGGAGATGGACAATGGCGGGACCTAGCAGAAAGGTATGGCAAACTGTGACGGCCAGAGGGGAGGGGGGGATAGTCACCGAATGCGCGCCGACCTCGACCCTGCTAGCGCTTGGGTCAGAAAAACTGCCCCATCAGTAATGAGAGCGAATCAGTCGGAGTCGAGGACAAGAAAGGCGGACATTCGTCGTGCACGACGGCGAAAGACAACAACGGCTCGCGCACATTGGATGGGTGCAGCGTGAGCACCCAGACGAGGGGAGTAGCTGACAGGCTTCTCCCGTAGCGCGTGTTACAATGTAGACACTGACCTGGAGGGGGGCGGTAGGCAGAGATGGGACTAGGAACGCTGGGAACGCGGTCGCGGGGCCTTGGAAACGAAGGAGAACGAGTGAGACGGAGAAAGGAGAGTTTTGTGGCGAGCAGACAATAGGGCGATATTGCCAATATATCGTCTCGAACAGCGGTGCGACTAGACTAGAGAACCCTAAGAGAACCCGCATAGGACCAAATGCGCGCGGCTGTGCATGGCCGTTGTCCGTCCGGTGGTCGCCACCGATGTCCAAGGTAGATATGCGCAGTACTGCTCGAAGAATATGTGGGTCCACAGGCCTCGATTCCATGTTGAGTGAGCGACACAGTTTCTCGAGGCCCGCATCAACTGTTGCGCGACGATCCATACAAGCAAATGACCCGAAATAGCAGAGCACACGAACGAAAGCCAATGTCGTAAGTCTTAAAGCGCGTGTATGAGCACCCTACGAGTCCGGTAGAAGGCATAGGGAGGTCCCAGACGAACGGGACACCGGGAAAGCACGGCGCGTGCAGTCGAATTTTGTCCGCCAAGCAATACAACGAGCGCACAGTCGGCGTAGAACACAGCGCAAATGCGGTTGCTGTTCTTTTGTACGTCTGCAGCTCGGAAAATGTGGCGGCGCGAGTCACGGTCAGGACCAAGAGATCTCCATGCGCTCGGCCGAACCCGCTTCTTGCCCTCCCTTTTTTCTGGCGACGGATTGGATCTGGTGCTCGACATCGACCCGCGCGCGCTCCTGGCATACCTAGCATTTTTTTTTGGCTGGACGGGCGTAGTTCTTCTGGCTTTGCGTGGTTGCGGCAAACAGCACGAGACGCTTACTCGACTTCTGCCGCTTCGTTGCTCGCATAAGGGCGCTGAAACGCTTCGGGACACGGAAATGCCGGCCTTGATGGTCTTGAATCTGACCGATCATGCTCATCTGCGTATAAAGGACTGCTGGTTCTGTGAATCAATGGACATCCGACGATGGTCCTGATATCGCCATGCACGCTGCTTTCGGTTACTATAAGCCTTACTCCTAGAGACGCGCTGCCTCACTACGTCTCCGAGGGAAGTTATTGAAAGTGGGTTCCCGTTTGGTACAGATATCTGCGCAGCGTCGGTCGTTGGACCCAGCACCCGCTCACCACGAGTACGTAGACAGTTTTTGTGGGTCGTAAATAGGGATAATGTCTCTCGCTGGTCGTGAACACCGTTACAGCGTTGTCCTTGTGCTCGTCATGTCGTTCACTCCTCGTTTGTTCGTCCAAACGACTGCATGAAGCGCCGTTTAATCCCTCCTCCCCTTGGCGGCCCTGACGGAGGTCTTCCTCCAGTCCCCCTTGTTCCACCCGCCATGTATCCGCCGCTACCGCCTTTAGAAATCCCGTCGTCATCGTCCGCGATGCTGATAGGAATGGATGCGCCCGACAATCCGGTATCGACGCGCGGTGCCCTTCAGCGTACACGTACGAACGGTCAGTTAAGAGCAGCAGGATACTCAGAAGTTACTTACGTCGCGCTTCCAGGTTCGGCGCCTGCTTCGTTCGGGACAGATAGGGTCGGTTCATCGGCAGAAGCGCTGGATCTCGGGATGTCAGCCCGGTGTCCGACCTCGGGGGCGATAAGGCGGGACGCACGCTCTAGGCGCGCTGACGCCGACCGCTTGCTCCTCTTTCGCCGCTGGCGCAGACGTCGCGGGTCTACGAGCTCACGGCGTAAGGTCATGATCACTGGCGCGATCGAGCGCTATGTGAGCGTGCCTGGATTCGACTGCGTGCGCGCCGTTCTCCGGGACCGGCTTCGGCGCAGCGTCTGGTTTCGCCGTCGCCTGGTCGGACGCAGGTGGGTTCCAGCACCTGCGCGTACCTTCAGCAACAGTCTAGGCCTCGCAGTAACTATTGCGCACCGACTGAAATACGAGCCCATGGTCGCCGTCGCGAGAAGAGAAGAGATCTTGTGTTGACAGCGGTGGGTCCACACGCACGCCGCGTCTTTTTCCTCCGAGCAGATGCCCGGATCCAGGCGCCTGCGCGGGTCACACAGCAATCAGTAACACGTGTAAGTTACACGCCGGAGAGCGCAAATCCCACCAACGAGAACGACTTGTGGTCTTTCAGAAGGGAGCAGAGTTACGATTTACCATATATGAGAATGTCCTGAGTCCACGCATCACCGTCGCAGCGACTCGCGCCTGGCGTTGATATGCAACTTATTTCTGCAGAGGGGCCCTCATCAACTATCCCTCCAGATGTCGCATAATACGCACAGCTGGCGCATGTTGCGGCTCTGCGACCATGTCGAAGTGCGTGCTTTGGTACAAGAAGCGTCGAATCGTCGAAGCAGTTCAAACGATCATAACTGCCCGTAGGCAGCAGGTGAAGTTCGTTAGGCATGACAGCCCAGTTACTCAGGAGATGTGAAGCATTCAAAGACGCCGCGAGGACTTGATCGTGAAGTGTTGGTTGGAAGAAGACGGCAGCTGTTTGTCCATGTTGTTGCGCGCCTCTTTCCTCTTCCCACGTCCACGTTCGCCGGAACGCGCGCACACAACCGGTAACAGTGACTCTAATCCATCTGTAGGCCCAGGTACTTCATATATTCGACCTTTGTCTTCTGTTCCTTATACTGATTTTCTTTGGCAGGCCCTACATATCTATATCCCGTCTCTCGCGTGGGCGCTGCTTATGTCGACGCATTGCACCCATACTCTTGAGAACTGTGCGAGGAACATTATCATGCCCTCTGAGGGAATGAAATCTGTTGGCTCGAACGCGTTGCAAGTAGCTGGTTCAGCGATGTCGAGTCTATGCCATACTTGCGCCTTCGTATACGCAATCGTTCGCGTACCGTTCTCGCCGCCTTGCTCGTCGTCGACGTTCGGGACACATCTACTTGACCCATGGACGAAATATGGCCAGAAACGGTTATGCTCATGCGCGGCTGGCTCCAGCGCCTGGATTCGACTCGCCGCGCTCAACCGCCGACAACTATGGACGTCTCCTCCAAATATTCGCGCTGAACTTGCACCACTAGAGGAGGACACTGGCTGGTCTGCTCACGCGCGCATGCGCGTACTGTGCTCCCTTTGGGTTTCCTGTCACGTCCGCGGGCGACTCACCGCCGCATGCGCGAGTTCAGAGGTACCAGGCCATAGAACCAAGCAGACTGCCGAACAGGACGAACAGGAAATTACCTCGTTGACGCGGATGACTGCGAATTGCGACTGCCATGCTGCGTTGATTAATCAGCTTTGCAACGCGCGTGGACGTTGATCATTTTCTCCGGTGACTATCTGTCTGAGGGCTCACGGGCCTTTGATGCGGCTCGGTTCCAGGGATATATTTGTGCTGGAGGATGCGCCTGATAGTTCAGGCCATAACTTTGTAATGTCTCTCCTGAGGTTGGCTGCTGACCTCTGCACTTCCACCGACTTACCCACATCTCCGCATTTCATGTATCCAGTTTAGCGACCGTTTGTCTGTCTGAGGGTCCATGACCGTCTCGGTACCCGGTGCTCGTTTGCTCTTCCAGGATGTGCCTGATACCTCAGGCCGGATATGTGTAATACCTCTCGCGCGGTTGGTCTCTCGTCTGTTCCCTGATCCTTGTGCTCTCTCTCTCCGGCACGCTCATAGGACCCGGAACGCTGTCCGCGTTTGTCTGTTTCCCTGTTCGACATGCATCCGGAGCTCACACCGTCTAATCCTGTTCCTGGCCGTAATGCAGTACTGCACTTGGCGGAACATGGCATCGATACCGTCGTGGAGTTCCTGCGTCTTACAGTGGTTAGCAGCCTCAAATACTCCTTTTCTGTGCTTTGAGACGTTGGTTCTCCTCTTGGCTCATTCGGCGTTCACTGTGTTTCCCATGGTCCGCACTGTCCAGCCTCGGAAGCAATGACAGTCGCATTTGCAGCAAGTATTAATAGCTATACCTCATCCGATTCCTGCGCTCGTGTTACAGCACCAAGACGCACACCGTAATGCCTGAGTGCAACCTGCCTTGCTCTTCACAGGCAGCTATACGCTGTCTCTATTCCATGTGGGAATTTGACAACACTTCACGGCCTAAGCGCCTTCCCGAACCGTAACCCGCACTCCGGCCCTGAGATCCTTTAGCAATTCGCGCACACTCATTGGGTACGAGACACTGGTATCCCTTCCCGCGCGTTTATGGGGAAAGCATCTTCCGGCTCTGCTCCCGGACAACTACCTCATCGAGACGGAGCCCAGTGATTCGGAAGATGTCGCGTGCTTTCCGTGCTGACTTCCATCTCCAACACACTCTATTGGCTAAATGTGTTCCGGCGTCGTCCGTCTTTGTTTCGAGCCGGAAGCAGGCCGGAAGAGACGTTGCTCAACAGTGCATGGTTCGCAGGGTGTACCTGAGCTCACGCGATCTTGGCTTTTCGGCTCAGGGCACATGCATGGCTCTGCATCAGTATGCACATGTTCCGGAACTGTAATGCTGAGCAGAGGATTGGTTCTACCTTCCTGCACGGCTTCATGGCTTTCGCACGCGTCGGCATGCATCACTACCGGCTCGGACTGGAGATGGGTATATAACCTCTCATCGCTGCTGGGGACAACTGCAGCACTCTCAGAGTCGCCAACGAGAACTAGAAGCTCAACGCACTCCTCAATATGATCGCCGCTCCACTCGTCGCTCTTGCTCTCGCCGGCATCGCCGCTGGTATGTGCAGAGCAGTCTCGCTTGGACAGAGCTGAACGTTCCTTAGCTGTCCCTGCTGCCCCACCTCAGCCTACAGCGACGAACCCGCAGTGCAGCTTCTGGCAGGGTGTTCGTGACCGGTTCATTAACGAGATGTGCGTCCCTTCCAGCTCGTGTAGCAATCACTGACAGATGCGTCATAGCTTCCTCGGCGTTTGCGCGCAGGATGTCCAGTACGTTTTGACCTCGATGTTCCCACGAGAACGCGGGAATAACGGTATATATTTCCAGCTCCATGGTTCGCATCTCGTTCCACGACGCGATCGGCTTCTCTTTGCACTCCGACAAGGGCGGAGGCGCCGACGGCTCGATGATCAAGTTCCAGGACGTCGAGCTGAAGTTCCCGGCAAACGAGGGTGTTGACTTCATCGTTTCGTTCCTCCAGCCGTTCGCCGATGACGTCGGGTAAGCACCGCACCGACCTCCATTTGACTTTCTGCTCACATTCGCTCAAGCATCTCTTACGGAGATGCCATCATGTTCGGTACGGCTGTGGGCATGTCCCTCTGCCCCGGTGCCCCGAGACTTCCCGCATTCGTTGGTCGCCCTGATGCGACCCGCCCGGCACCCGACAAGACTGTTCCCGAACCTCAGGATGAGCTCTCCAGTGCGTCCTTTACTCCAGACCTGATTGTCGCTGACATGTACTCCTATCAGCCATCTTCGCGCGCATGGCTGACGCTGGATTCTCCCCGACCGAGCTCGTTCACCTTCTCGCGTCGCACAGTATGGCGTCCCAGGCCGGCGTCGACCCGTCTCCACCTCTTCTCGGCGCGCCGTTCGACTCGACTCCGTTCGACTTCGACTCGCAGGTCTTCCTCGAGGTTATGCTTCGTGCCAACTCCTTCCCCGCTGGTGGCTCTGGTGCCAACCTCGGTACGTTGAACAGTAGTACATAGATCGCTTGCGAAACTCACGCCGCTTCGAAGGCGAGGATATGTCTCCTCTCCCCGGCGAGTTCCGTCTTCTCTCCGACCGTCTCTTCGCCCGCGACAGCCGCACCTCGTGCGCGTGGCAGGAGAACGCACTCAACCAAACCGCGATGGCGTCCAACTTTGCCGCCGCGTTCAAGAAACTTTCGCTCCTCGGCCAGGACGTGACCAAGCTGACTGACTGCTCTGAGCTCATCGGCACCCCGCCGCCGGCCAAGAACGCGCAGGCGTTCTTCCCCGCCGGCACGAGCCACGATCTTATCGAGCAGGCCGTGCGTCCTCATTTCGCATATTCCTTTCGGGAGCCAGAGCTGACACTATTGGGCTACAGTGCGCCACTCAGCTGTTCCCGACTACCCTCTCGACCGTTGCTGGCCGCGCCACCCCCATCCCCGTCGTGTATGTCGCACCGTACCTCACAGTGCAAGCAAATACTTACTCATTCGCCCAGCCAACTTCAGGACTGCCCCACTTGCCCAACGTTCAAGCGCCGTGCATAAATGTTGTCCCTTCCTGTTGTTTCTCTTGGGTTTCGTCATTGGAATACAGTGGTTCAGATACACCTCGAGAAGCGCGATACTGTCAACGCGATCCTCGGATATCCATTAAACTACCTAGTTCCTTGAGCGCTCGACATCCAAGCAGTGCGAACCAACTCGTCCTCCTCCTCCGCTAGCCCTCCAACCTCCACGGACATCGCGTTCTCTAAATAGATACTCGAGCTGTGCGTACGACAGCGACATGATCCAGCTCTGAGTATTCGTTGCCTCATGTCATCGGTTTGCCTGCGTAACTGGACCATCTCGACTTCGCCAGTCATGATGCTCCACAGCTCGCTTAAATGCGTGCTGCATTGCTCGATTGTGACGGTACTGTAAGTCAATTTATTATTACCGCCGGCTGACGGCCGTTACATCGAAAATGCATCACCGCCGACCCAGTGTGACCGTTACGCAGTTACCGTGAGCAGTATCAAAACCCGCATCCCCTACTGATTCCTATCGAGGAGATGTCTCTTGATTGTCTCTGACATGGCCAGTAACGCTCTACAAGGTCTCTCGTTGCATTTAGTAAACCTCTATATGTCTTCCCGGGTATTGTATGCCGCGGAGCGGCCGGAAAATTTGATTCCGGGCACTCTAGCCACCGTCTGGGACTGTTACGCGCATCACCGCAGGCCAGCCGTTACCCGTTACAAAACACATTTATTACCGCCGCCCGAGGGGCCCGTTACGCGTTACGCGGTAATAAAATTTTGACTTACAGTATTACTGACGCCCTGACCGATGTTTTTACTGGCGATGAATTTCGCCGTCCGAACTCTTAAACGCTGAATCTGCGATCGAAGATCATATATGGTGCCCCAAAGTTGTGCGGGGGCCAACGGTGGATCGCAATTCTCTGGCCGAACGTCGTAGGCGTAAACGAGCGCGGCGAAGGCGGGGAATGCACATTCTTCAACCCCGCAAGTCGTGATGCCGAGGTGAAGTCGGCGTTCGCTCGAGAGAAGCGGGTGCAGCAGCTTTGCTACGATGGCGTGAACTCCGGTGAAGAGCAAGCGGTGCGCGACGCGGAGCATCGCGATAAGTTCCTCCTTATCGAACTCGAGCTCGGCGCCCCAGCTGGTAATTCGGTTATGAGTAAATCCAGCGCGTCTGAACGAGTCTTACACGGTATACAGCATTCGCAAAATGTTCGCGAACGCTGGGGCTGAAACCTGCAGCAGAAGGAGCGGTCGTTCCTCTGTCCCGTCCTGACCGCCGGCAGGCAGTGGATTCCCGTCGAGACTGTGCATCCCAGCGAAGAACTCGCTTTCACGGCAGATGAACGACCGCGATACTTTGAACGTTGTCATCTCCGCCTACAAAATTCCATCCAACGATCAGTAGTTGAAAGCGCTGTCGAGGATGACGTACTTGTAAGACCAAGTTACCGTCATCGAACCAGAGTGTGGCATCCCTCTGCGGCGTAGACATGGTGCAGCAGGGGGAAGAGGGCACACGTGTGCATTGCGATGTTTGGCAGCCCGGCGCTGATCCGTAGATTCCGTACTAATCCCGGCAGCGCAAGTGTCGCTGACGAGGCCTGCTTTCACTCGTGTTGAAGCGGCACGGTTAGGGAGCATGTAGCCTGGATATATTGATTCTAGGTCGTACTGAGACAAGATTCGATGTATTCTGTGCCATACAAGGTCAGGAAAGGGCAATCGAGGATCCCCGAAAGTCCTATGAGAGGTCCGATCCCGAGCCTCTGGGTTTCTATGGTCCCAGGTTTTCCTCTCCGTATTGTCCGCTAACCGCCTGACTCCATCCGGAGATGCATCATGGATGTCAAGAAGATTCAGGTCGTGTGCCTGTAGTTGGAGTCAGCGAATTATGTTAGCTTTTGTCGGTCCTGTGTCCGAGAGAGCAGATGACGAGTGCGGCTCATAGTTACTGTTATAAATTTAAGGGCATTGTAAGCAGTTACGGTACACGGAAAACATGTTACTTATAAGACTGTGGTTTCGTGTCCGCTCGGGTCAAATCGCTTAATCGGCTGGGAGTGCGTCGCCGACAGGAACCCTGAATCGACTTCCCCGACGGCGTTCCAGCCAGGATCGACTCGCGAGAGCCAGCGTAGAGCAAATCCGAGCATGTGGTTTTGTACAATCATCTGAACGGACTGGAGAGATTTGGAACCTCAATGTCCACAGGCTTCGACAGTAACCCCACGTTTGGTGATCGGTATGGTCAGCACTTGTGGACAAAAGTCATGACCTGCGCGAATGCTGCGCGAACGCAGCGCGAATCGCGCATCATTCGCGCACCGTTCGCGCTGCGTTCGCGCAGAGATGCACGAATGATGCGCGAATGTGCTAAGTTGCGCGAATGCAGCGCGAACGGTGCGCGAATGATGCGCGAACACAGCGCGAATGATGCGCGAATGCGAAATTTGCATTCGCGCTGCATTCGTGCACCTCACCTCAAATGTAGTGTTGTCAAAACTGGCTTCATTCGCGCAGGTCCCATTCGCGCAACTTATCATCATCAGGCCATTCGCGCATCATTCGCGCAGGTGACATTCCGGCAGCTTATCAATCCTGATTATGTCACTCGCGGAGATTGCCGTAACTCTTGCATACCGTATGCAAGAGTTACGGCAATCTCCGGTTAGCCTCGGAAACACAAATTACGGAGGAACTGAAGTCAAAATGATGGGGATTAAGCCATTAATACGCTTAGAGGGGGGTATGGAGTTGTATTCTGAGACTGTTTAAGAGTAGGGACAGCTAGAAATCTACAACTACGGGACTCATTGTTGTGCGGTCTACAATTGAAGGTAGTAACAGATTTCAGAGCTTACCATCACTAATTGTAGCTATTGAAAGCCTTATATTTTACTTGTAAAAAATTTCTATACCCCCAATTGCTATGAGTGAATAAGGGAGTGGATGGAGCAAGCCTTCGCAACAAGCTGACTAAGCAGCCAGCGTCTGCCGGTGCTGCCGGCCCTCTTATAACCATGATCACGCGAGATAATGATTACCTGTGCGACGTGACATGCGCGAATGATGCGCGAATGGCCTGATGATGATAAGTTGCGCGAATGAGACCTGTGCGAATGAGGTGCGCGAATGATGGGAGCGTTCGCGTATCATTCGCGCAGGTCTGCGGGATTCGCGCAGCGTTCGCGCATCTTTTGTACGAAGACTTTTGTCCACAAGTACCAACCATAGATCGGCGCTCGGCAGGGATAAAAATGTTCTCGATCTCGGCAAGTGGTTGCAACCATGTCCGAATTTCGACTAGCGCGATCGCTGTGTCCATTGGACAGCGGATGATGAGGGCGGACAGAACAGAGAGTGATGCAACCCTCTGGAGTGGAGAGTGAAGCAGAAGCTTTTATACATACGCAGCGGACTATGATATTTGGTCTCATCGGTCCGCGAGTGACGATTGAGTTCGGATTCGGGTACAAGAGAAGCCCACGTGCCGGAAGGCCGGTATAGCGCGTCCCGGGGACATGCCGTTAAGTTCTCGTCCCTGTGCGGGACCCTATTCCTAGTATTCCTTGAACGGTGCTCGTACCGCCCCGCGCTGTGACTTGATGACACCTCGACGCGTACGTGCTGGCTCGGCGGCTCGTGTTCTGTCACCTTCTCCTGCTACCCGCGCCGTTCATTCCTAATAGTTTGCTTTGTGTGCAGGCTACGGACCTCTTGCTGCCACCCTGCAGCTGTGACGACCCGTTCCCATGAGTATGTTCCCTCAAGCTCCATCCCATTCGGCCACGTGGCGCGGCGCGTAGGGCCTGTTGATGGCTTCACGCATTTCCATGTCTGGTGCCCGTGGTCGGACATGCGAAGGGGGTGAAGCGGTCAACGCAGCTCTCCGCATTACGTTGCGTTCGCATTGGACACTCTTCTTCGCTCACCCGGACCGGCCTCTTATTGGCATTGTGGCGCTACCGCATCATCTTTCTTACACCTCTTATGGTCATTTATACGGGCGTTACTCGAGGTATTCATAACAATTCCGGAACTGGGGGTTTAACTGAGACCGAGATCACGCTGTGCGCTCGCTCTCCGAGGCAGAGTTGAAGGCTGTTGTGGACGCGTTGCTCGCCCGCTCCCTCCCTCCGGGCTCATCCAAACCCGCGCTTCTCGGGGTCAAGAAGCTCGCCAACGGCAACCTACGTCTCCGTGCGCTCTCGGAGGACGTCAAGGACTCGCTCGTCAAAGAACCTGGCACGTGGCTGGCCGCGCTGGCTGAGAATGCTCAGTTGGCGCGCGACCTGTACACGGTCGAGGTTCGCGCGGTCCCCTTGGCGTTCCGTCCCAGCGAGGCGCACGCGATTCAAGGTCTCTGCCAGGCCAACGCACACGTCTTCCCAGACGCGTCACACGTCGTGACTATGCGTTGGCTACGCGATCCAAGGGAAACTCACGACAAGCGCACCTCCTCGCTTCTCGTGGTCGTTGACGGCAACCAGGCGTTCTGCAAAGCTATCTACCACGGCGTCGCGATCCACGGCCGTCTCTGCGACGTAAGCCCGTACGTTCCGTCGCCTACCCAGTGTTACTTCTGCCAGGGCTGGAATCATACCGTCACCGCCTGCCCGCGCAAAAAGAAGAACCTAACCATCATCTGCGCTCGTTGCGCGGGACCACACGCAACGAGCGCCTCCTCGTGCCCCCACAGTCCGGCCTGTTCGTCGCGCCGTACGTGCACTCACATCGCTGTGAAGTGCGCGAACTGTGGGGGAAGGCACAAGTCGTTCAGTGTCGACTGTCTGACTCGTCGCCGAGCTGCAGACGAGGTCGCGCGCTCGCCCAAATATGCGCGCGCCCTCTCTGCATACATGTCCTCGCTCGACCGCCCCTGGGACGCGGTCGCGAGCGACGCCCGGCACTCCCTCCCGTTCTCCAGTTTGCCGCGCGCCGGAAGCGCGTGGCGAGACTAGATGTCTTCACGGACGGTGGGGGGTGTGCGGATCAAGACACTCAACGTGGCGAAGCGGCGGACGTGCATTGACTCGCTCTTGTGCGATCCCGCGACCGGCCGCTTCGACGTTTTGTGCCTGCAGGAGGCAAGGGGCTGGCCGGAAGCAAATCAACGATACCGGGTCGGTAACCACTTTAAGGTCGAGTTGGAGGGGGTACCCTATGTATATCCGCGGATATACATCCGAGATCCGCGGATTTGCCTCCGCTTCCGTGTTCCGCACGACGGCAGGAGCGACACAGCGAGTCGCATATTGAACCAACATGATACAGAAGCCATCTGACAGGTGTATAATATGTTTTACTCTGCATCCAGAGCGTCAGTGAGGCCATAATTACTATATCTCCCGTCAACTGTGCATTTCTCTGCCGTCCAAGCTATCAGGTATGGAAGCCTGATCATGGCCTATATCTTGACTACCTGCATCACAATGCATTTTGTGTACTAGTAGAGACAGCTGTCTCTGGACTATAGAGCAGAGACAGGTTTCCCCAATAAGGTCTGAGTCAGTGGCTAAGCTTGCACCGCTTGCGGTATAATCCGGTCTAACGATCCACCAGACCACGGTCCAGCAGTGTACATACCACAGTAACTATACTATTAGTTCCCTCCCTACCGTCTTCAATCTGTATACAACACCAGGCTGAGCCAATAAAGCAGTTCTCAGCACCGGAGATGCGGCAATTACGCCCGTAAGTCCGAGATGCCGAGATGCCGAACGGGTTCCCCGTACACTTTAAGAGGCCCTTCGGGGGGTACCCCTAACATACGGGGTATTCCGGATTTGCTTCCGGCCAGCCCCTTGGCAGGAGGAGCCGGTAGGGTGGGGGGCGAGGGTGCTGGAGAGTTACAAGGATCATTGGGTTCCCATTTTTCCGTCTATCCGTGACCGTCGTTCTAAAGACCAATCCACCCGCAGCGTCATCATGATTCGCACACACATTCCCTCGAGCACATACTCCCAAATTCGCATAGACTCCCTTGACATCACCGCCGTTGCTTTTCGCTTTCCCACTTCTTCTTTCTCCCTTTTCTCTGTTTACAATCCTTGTGACTCGGACGATTCCATTTTACTTTTACACCATTTTCTTTCTACGCATCCTTCTATTCCCTCCCACCTCGTCGTCGAGGGCGACTTCAACAAACACCATCCCCTTTGGTCCGGTCCCCTACCTTCCCACCGTCGCGTCTCTGATGCGGAGGCGCTCCTGACGCTCATGGCAACCTTTGATCTCCAGCTGGCGATCCCGCCTGGTACGGTGACGCACCAGTCGGGGTCGACGCTGGACCTCGTCCTGGTCTCCTCGAGTCTAGCAGAAGCGGTGCTCATGTGCTGTTCTTCTTTTGGACACGGGTCAGATCATGAGGCGGTGGACCTGCAGTTGGACTTTGCGTTCGAGCAGGTGGTCAAGGAGGCAGGGCTACTGTGGTGCGATGTGGACTGGGACGAGTTCCGCAAGGCCTTGAGCGAGGCAATCGCGGCGGCGTCGATTCTAGCTGACACGCGGATCTGGGACAGCCCGGAGGCGTTGGATGAGGCTTATGAGACGCTGCTCGCCATCGTGCAGGATATCATCGACCGCTTGGTTCCTAGAGCTAAGATGTCTCCGTTTTCCAAGCGATGGTGGACCCGAGAGCTGACCGTCATGCGCAAGCATTTACAGCGTCTGCAGCGTCGAGCGAAGAAACAACGAGCAACGGAGGAGGAGAAGGAGGAGGCTCGTGTTCACCGCAAGACATACCACAAGGCGATCAAGTCGGCCAAACTCGACCACTGGAGGGACTGGCTTGAGTCAGCCACGGAGCAGACTGTCTGGATCGCGAACCGGTACGCAGCGCAGGACGGCGCGGGCGGGTCGAACATTGTTCCGACCCTCGTTGACGGCAACGACGTCGCGGAAACGCCGGAGCAGAAGACCGCAATGCTCAGCCGCGTCTTCTTCCCACCGCAACCGCCAGCCACGCTCGACGATATTGACGACTACGAGTACCCCGAGCCGCAACCGTCTGAACCAGTCACACTCGAGGAGCTACTGCGCTACTTTGGCAACATCGGACCGTTCAAGGCGCCTGGACCGTCGCGCTCGCGCAACATCATGCTCGTCAAGTGCGCGGACATCTTCGGGCCCATCTACCGGTGTCTTGTCCAGGCGTCGTTCAGCCTCGGATACCACGTACGCGCGGCGAAGCGATACGGAACCTGCGTACTTCGCAAACCCGGCAAATATGACTACACCAAGCCGGCCTCGTGGCGGCCCATCGCGCTCGAGGACACCGAGGCTAAGCCGCAGGAGGGCGTCGCGGCGCACAGGCTCATCAACGTCGCGGAACGCTGTGGCCTCCTGCCACCGCTGCAGTTTGGCGCGAGACCCGGACGCACGACAACAGACGCCGCGCTGCTCATCACGCAGTATATCCATGACGTGTGGCGGCGCAAGGGCGTCGCGTCCGTGCTGTACCTCGACATAAAGCAGGCCTTCCCGACCGTATGCCACGCCCGCCTCATCCACAACATGCGCAAGCGCCAGGTGCCGGACGATCTCGTACGCTTCGTTTCTAGTGTAGCCGGGGTCCGGTTCACGAACCTCCGAACCCCCGAACCGAACCCGAACCGAACCTAGGTTCGGCCTGGGTTCGGTTCGGGTTCGGTTGCAGTGCCGAACCTGTCTGAACCCGGTTCGAACCGAACCGAACCCCCGAACCTCTCTATATATAGATGGCTCTATAGACATCATATAGACCATATAAATAAGGTTTTGAGCCCAGTAAGTGCTTATGTAATGCATATGATAGCATCCCGGAGTTGCTATTTGTACTTAGCCACATGTATGCTATGACTTTCAAGGCATGCAGTGATACTATAATATGTTCCCACGGTCCTATCACGTCCATGAGTATATGTTTGATAGTCCTACATCGACCCATAAGCAATGTGTGGCATTGGGGACATCAGGTATGGCATTACGGTATCTGAATATAATTTTCATAGTACCCTATGGTATCCCCAGGCCGGTATATATATTTAGCATAAGGTTCGAGGTTCGAACCCCGAACCGAACCCGAACCGAACCGAGGTTCGAGGTTTGATGGTTCGGGACAGGTTCAGGTTCGGGTTCAGGCAAAAGTGCCTCCGAACCGCACCGAACCGAACCCCGGCCACACTATTCGTTTCCAGTTTCCTACGCGGACGCAAGACCAAGCTGCGCCTCGGAGACACCGAGTCGGATTGGATCGACGCAGATTACGGTATACCGCAGGGCTCACCGCTCTCGCCCATCCTATACCTCTTCTATGCGGCAGACTTGCTCGAGATCGTCGACCAGGACGCGCGCAGCATCTTCGCGCGGCAGCTGGTGTCTGGCTTCATTGACGACACCGCCATCGTTGTCTCGTCCAAGGAAGGCGCGGCGCGCAACATCGCACTGCTACGTCCGCTCGTGGAACGCGCTCTAGGCTGGTCGGGTACTCACGCGTGTCGGTTCGACATCGGGAAATTCCACCTCGTGCACCATACTCGCAACAAGCGGCGCGACGTCGGCGCAGCTTTGGTCATCAGCAACGTCGTCATTGAGCCCGAGGAACACGCTCGGTACCTCGGCATCATCCTGGACCGGGAGTTGCGCTGGCACGCGCATGTCGACACCGCGGTCGCGAAGGGCACCGCCGCTGCGCTCGCCATTGGCAGGCTCTCGTCCGGCCGCTTCGGCCTCCCGTATCGCTTTATACGAACGCTGTACGTGTCCGTGGTCAAGCCGAAGCTCGAGTACGGGATCGCGCTCTGGTATACGCCGGTGCAGACGGTCGAGGACAGCACGCGACGACGGGGATCTGTGGGCTTCGCCAACAGGCTCAGCCGTGTTCAGCGCATAGCAGCGAGGCTGGTCACGGGCGCATTCAAGACCGCGCCCACGGACACGCTCGAGTACCTATCGTTCCTCATGCCCATGGATCTGCAGCTCAACGTCTCCGCCTTCAACGCCGCCCTGCGTCTTGCGTCCCTTCCTGCCCACCACCCGCTCTATCCGCAGATGGTACGGTGCCGCGCCCGCGCTCCACGTTACTTCAAGAGCCCGCTGCATAAGCTCTTCATCGCGTTTCCGGAGCTCATGGACGTGGAGACCGTTGACAGCATCCCGCTGGCGACTACATGGACAACACCCTTCCCCGTCGACATCGCGCAGACCCGAGACGAGGGCATACAGCGCGCACACACGCGCGAGAACGGCGCTGCGTTCCTCGTCTACTCGGACGGCTCGGGCGAGGACGGTCAGGTCGGCGCGGCGGCTGTGGCAACTGCGGCAGACGGCACGGAGCTCGTGGAACGCGCGTACTTGGGGACGCTCGACCGTCACACTGTCTTCGAGGCCGAGCTCTTCGGCATCCTACTCGGCCTGCGGATCATCTCCAGGACGCGGGACGTCGACGAGGCGGTCATTTGTCTCGACAACCAGGCGGCCATCACGCGCACCGAGCAACCACGCGCGAAACCCGGTCAACTCATCACAGCCGCCATTCACGATGCATACAGCGCGCTTCTAGAGGAGCGCCCGCGTCTGCACCTGTCGCTCGCGTGGGTACCTGGACACGAAGGTCTTGACGGCAACGAACGCGCAGACGAGCAAGCAAAGCGCGCCGCAGCCCGCGACGACACGGAACACGCTCAGATCGACGGCGAGCTCCTGCCTGACAGCGTCGCCGCGCTCCGCGCCGCGTTCAAGGCGCGCATGCAGCGCGAATGGAAGACGCGGTGGGCGGCGTCGGAGCACGGCGTGCGGTACGCACGTTTCGACACCACCCCGCCATCAGCCAAGGTCTCGCGGGCGTACGGCGACCTCAAGCGTCGCGACGCTGCCTTCCTGACGCAGCTGCGCACGAACCACGTTGCGCTCAACCTCTACCTCCACCGGATAGGCGCGGTCGACTCTCCCTTGTGTGTGCGGTGCGGCGAACCCGAATCGGTCGACCACTTCCTCCTCCGTTGCTCACGGTTTCTTCCTCAACGGCAGACGCTGCGGCGGCAGCTCAAAGGTCAGGTTCTCTCCGCTCGGTCTCTGCTGGGCTCGCGCCAGAACCAGAGCGCTGTGGTGGCTTACATTCATAGCACAGGACGCCTCGAAACTTCGCGCTGGACTGCCTCTCCTTCTTCGCAGTCCCAGCCTTAACTTATTCTTTTCTAACTTCTTCTATTTTACCTCTCGTTTTAGTCCTCTCCACTTTAATTCGCACATCACGTCTCTCCGCGATTTGCAACTCATTACTCGCGCGCGCAACCCTACTTCAAACCATGACCTTGACCGCCATCACTATTAGAATACCTCCCCTACACCGGAACTACTCCCCATCTTGACCTCTCCGTGCGTCCCCCGTTTTACGCCCCATGTAACTCGCGTCCCGCTCGTTGGTCTGGTCACGGTAGCTACATAGGCATGTATGTCTGACAGTTACCTTAAAATTGGATATCATCATCATTAACTGAGACCGTGAGCACATCCCAATGCAGGGTCGTCCTTCACGCGCTGTATCATCGTATTGACCCCGCCTGTCGCGGCTTCAAGTGGCAGGTGTTGTGGCCGCGACGCGACAGCGTATCCGGTCACAACGGGGGGCGCTTTTCCGCCTCATATCCGCCTTCTAGTACTCGCAATCCCGGGTCGGGTTCGTAATGTAGCGCTCTTCGGGACTGCACTGGAAACCGATCGTGATAAATATCGCGCTGTCTCCTGTTCTTCTCCCTAACCTTGTCCTCATCCATTTTCATTCGCCGAGATGGCTGACCCTATGGGTTTAGCCGACCTTGGGCTGCGCGGCTTAGGGAAGGTCTTCAAGGTGTGCTGGTCCGCTCCGAGTGAAATAACGACAAGATGACGACGATCTGGATGTAGCACGGCTCCAGTATTCGCGAACGACACCGAGATCTCAAGACACTTGGCGTAGCGCTAGAGAAGGCACATGACGCTCTCATCACCGCTAAATCCTCTGCGGACCTGTCTGTCGCGCACGAAGAGATCCTCGAGCCGTGAGTAGCTCCATACATGAACTGCGGTATGCTGCGAATCTCATTTGCATCGTGACTAGATTGATAAACGAGACGATCCTATTCTTTGAGACTGTCGACTCTCGGAAACGCGTGAAGTCTTTCGCTGCAAACTACGTTCAACCGGGACGTGACTCCGTCGACGCGCGACGCCTGCTTGAGGCACTCAAGGCTGCCCCCGAACAGATTCAGGTGAGATGGTCGAAGGTCTCGGTCCTGATCTTCGGAGCAGGAACTTACACTTGACTAGGCTAAGACACAGATACGACAGGTTCTGTTAACGCAGGCGCACCTTCAGGAGTTGCCTCAGGTTCTCAAGAACATGTGAGCACATTCATCCCGTGAGCGAAGTAGCAAGTTGGTAAAGAATTATAACTGCCACAGGTGCGAAAAGCAACATAGAGATTTCTCGCAGATGACGGGGGTGATCCTGCTTTGCAACCTTTTCTTTGACAAGGGGGCGAGGAATGCGCCCTGAATTATTGGACAAATAGTTCATGGCGCATTGCCGTGGTACGGTTTGATCGCTGGGCCCTAAGTCAGTGGACGAGCTGTAGCATGCGCATGGTCGAGCGGCGGTGCTTGTGCCCAATGGCGGATGCTCCGCAATCTACGTCGCTATAACCAGCGGCTCCCAGAATGATAAACGAGATGTATATAGATTGGCATATACTAGTACTAATAGCTCCTGACGCAGCCACTTTTTTGGAACGAGTTGCGCGCTATTCACGCACGTGTGATTGACCATTCACCAACTACGGCGAGATGGCGTCCCGTCAAGACTAGCGGCGGGTAAATAGTGGTCTAGATCGTACATGGCTGCGAAGAACTAGCTCTCGCGTCGAAGTTTCATGTCAACGTCGGGACAACCAGGTGAGTGCCAGAAATGTGTGCCTACTACGTTAGCGCTGTATGTACTGATGGAACAGTATCGCTGGCAGACGTTAGACGATAGTATGGTCCACAATTTCCCACGCACCCCTCAACCACTCGCTCTCCATGCATAGTTCCCCGATATTCTCCCACTTCATCACTTTGTCTACCACATCGCTTGTACTCCGCGAGTAGCAGCTGAAACCTTTATCTCGACGAGTCATGGTGGTTGCCTTCAGTTTTTCGAGCCGCATCATCAGCGCTGTCGAGTCACCCTCCTCCGTCATGAGCTTCCACAGCTCGTGGACGTGCTCGCCACAATCTGAAAACGTGGATTCTCCGCAGCGTCGCAACGACGTCGTTGCCAAAGTCGTTGCAGCGCGCACTCTCGCCCGCTGAATCTTTGACCGCAAGTCGTAAATGGTACTCCAGATGTTCGCCGGGACGAGGGGTGGGTCGCTATCCTCCGACGGCCGAGTCTCGTACTTAAGCGCGGCAAAGACTGGCGCAACGCAGAAATCGTGCAAACAGGAAGAAAGGGAAGCTACGGTCCCGTGTGCGAAGAATGAGAGATGCGAGCCTCTAAGGACGACCACCGGCAAACGAAAACTCGCCTCATCGGACAGGGAACATGTCTCTGGCCCCATGTCTTGGCATCTGCCTGTTCGCTTTTCTGCCGAAGAGGACGAGGCCAGGGAAGAACACGAAATGGGAGAAAGACCAAAGTAGCGCGCGAAAAAGGAAAGGAACCAACGGTACACGCGCACAGGATTAGGCACGTCCAAGTTTGCGACGCGCAATGGAAGAACTCGCGCTCGAGATGGGCCGGTGTGTCCATCACGCAGCGCAAGCGAGCATCGGCTACTGGAGTTGAGAGGGGCCTAACAGCACGATTGAACTTGATCAAAGGGGCTGAGTAGCCTGGACGACACAAAGATAACAACCCCTATGACGGACTACTAGTGAGTTGCAAAGTCTCGTCACAGTGCGCCGACTCCCATGAGCGACCGCAAATGCCGACGGCGCTCGAAACCGCACGGCACCTAAGCCGAGGTGGGCGCTCAACGTACACGCGTGGGCGAGAAGCAAGATAGATCGTCTGTTGTTCAAGGGCGCGAGGCGCGAGAATAGCGTTGTGATGCGCGCAAAAAAAATTTTTGGGTAGGAGTGGGAGGCGGGCACGAGATTGGCAGTTGATAAAGGGCGTGACGAGGTGACTGACTGGGTGTACAGCGAGCGTTCCAGCTAGAAGTTGGAGCGAGTAAGAGCGCATGGATCCCGCTTTTCGTCAATGCGCTCTGAGCGTGGGAGCAGAAACGCAGCGCGCCCAAGTACAGGCCCAATATATATGTGTCCTGTGCAGGCTGCATGTAAGCGCGGCGAGAACATTTAGCGCCGTCGTTCAGAGCTGGTAGAGCGTCACGGCGACAGGGAACGGCACTGCCGGACGGGACGAACAAGAGCGAAAGCAAAGAGCGCGAGCGGAGCTTCGGCCCGAATGCGCTCTTTGACCCGTTACCTACCCTCGCCGAGCGCGCGATGTCCAGACGCTTCAGAACAGGACATACCGCTGTGGCAGAAGCCTCCTGACCTGCACTGCTCTCTGCCATCTGCGTCTTTGCTGTCGTCCATCTCGTATGGGACCGTGGGCGGCGTGTCAACAGGTTACCCGCGCGCCAACAGAGCTATCTACGCCTCGGTCACTAACCATATCTCAGGCAGGACCGTGCACCCATTATATGCCGAGGCAGCTCCAGTAGCCTCGTCCACGACGCGATTTGTCACTACACTTGCGACGTCCCTCAGGTCGGTGTTACAGCGAAGTGACAGCAATAATATCCGATCCTAACGTGGCCACATGCTCTACGACGCCACACACTCTCGCATTCATGTGCTACTGTGCGCTCTTCAGCCATGTCAGACGCGCTTCTAGACTCCCGGATGCTCAATATGTCTCGCGGCTCCGCCCATCACATGTGCCCCGCGCACACGCAGCTCTGCACCCGAAACAGTCCTTTCCTAGCTCCACATGAGTCGCTACCTCCTTGCCCTCTCAATCGCGTCACTATTCACGGCCTGCTTCCCATACGAGGTGACGAGGACTGTCGATGACATCGCCTGGCAAGGACTTGGGCCGCGCTTCAACTCGTGGCTCGTCGTCGCGGATGGACCGCCGTATCCGGACTGTATGAACGCTTACATCGTTCTCGGTTGGTCGGCACGCTTGGAATTCAGCTTCACGGGTATGTTTCACGGTTGCCATGTACGTCTGTACATGACGATGTACTAATACCCTTGATTCCAGGAATTGGATTAGCCGTCTGGGCGGCCGCGACCCAAGACGACAAGACGGTGTTCATTCTGAACGGCCAGCAGCGATTGATCACTCCTCCTGCGAAGCCGCAGCTACAGTGCGGGAACGTCGCAGAGTGGACGAGTCTAGATCCGTCGAGCGCGCACAACCTCACGATCACGACACCGGACGATGCTCAAACGATGCCGAGTATATCCTACCTTGTGTGAGCGCATCGGCATGGGGGTGGCACACTTCTCGTTCTGACCGATACGCAGAATTCAAATGCCGGTTAATGGGTCCGAGAGTACAACCGACAGTGCAGGTGCGACATGACATGACATGACATGACACTCATACAGCGAATTGTGGAGTTTACGTTCTCCTGCAGAATCAACACCGAGCATGACTTCATCGCCGGCTTCGAGTCCTTTCCAACATCGCGCCGTTCAAGTTCCCGTCGGCATCATTGCGGGCAGCACAGTTGGCGGTGTCGCATTTCTCGCCGTGCTCTTCGGAGTGGCGTTTTACTTCTGTCGTCGACGTCGGGCTCGTCCAGAGCTCGAGCATGACGCCCATATCCACCCGTGGGGTTCTAGTTCTGACCCTCAGTCAAGCGTATCACCGCACATGTCGGCGCTCAACGTGAAATCTCCACGAATTACACGGATGGTGGGAGACGATGCTGAGACTCGGAGCGAGTTACCGCCGGCGTATGTCGAACCGTCTGTCGTATCAAGTTCCTGAAATTGTCGTTTTGTGGCAATGCGTGTTCCCTGTAGATACTAACTACGACATGTACAACTGTGATGTAGGACGCGCAAAAGGCTTTCGTCTTCATCACCGTTGTGAGCACAGGTGTTTCGGTGTACGGGATGTGAAGCCTGACCACGAATTAGCGTGAGATGGTGATAGTCTACCGCAACAAGTCACAGTACTAATTGAGACTCATACATGGGGAAGACATACCGATGGAACACTCGTATGGAGAGTCATCCGGCGCCACATCCGCGCCTCCGCGGCCCAGCAACTCTTGCATCCTCGCAACAGCGGCACGGATCCTCGAGTCCTCATCCTCTAATATGAGAAGCTGTATCTCCGGCTAGCTCCCAGATTACGGCGGCGTAGGGACGATATCGCTGCTGGGCTGCCCTTTTGAATCGACGCTGCTTGCAAGTTGTTCGACAGGTCCGACTCGGCGGCGAAATAAGAATTTATTATAAGATACTGGCGCATAGTGTGAGATCTCGGATTCAAATGGTCTTTGGCGGTTAGAATGTGGGCCAGCAGTAGATTTGAAGGATACGACCTGGACACAGGTTGTGACTGATTTATAGTTACGTCGTTATCCGCGTCGTTTCCGGGATCGGCGATATAGAAGGACGACTCGTATCAAAGCGATTGCGCTACAAAGCAGGACCGCGGAAACGACGGCAGCGACAATGTTTGCTTGGAGCGAATTGGATCCTGTGCGGTCGCAAGCGACAGCGGATGTACAAGTTGCTGTTGATATCGATGAGAACAAGACCACGGAGTAACATAGTCGCTCACCCGAAGATTCATAATTTCCAACATCCCCATCGTCGTCGAAGACTGTCAGATGATGATCAGCGCCACAAAGGGTCATGTGCATATGTATAAAAGCCCACCCACGCCATGTCCTCCCAGTGCCATCTCGCTCTCATCATCTGCTCAAATCACCACACAGTTGCACACATCGTTCCGTATCCTTTAGTGGTAACGCATCCACACTAGTCGAGGAAGCGATACATGAGCTGTAGGAAACATCTCGTGTGTACAGAATGTTGTTTCGTTGCAAGCTCATGTTCGATGCGAATTCCAAGGAAGGTGGTAGAAAACAGCGAAGAGCCGGCTCCACTGGAACGGACTCCGTCTATCATCCTCTCGATAGTAACCCACCATTCGAGTCCGGAAAGTCAGTGATCACGCGTACGAGGTAATGCGCGTTGCCGGAACGAAGTGGCATGTGACGCAAATCAGAACTCCACGAGAGCGTGAAATGCGGACCGGAGACCGAAGCGAAAGCACAGGACGGGAATAACCAGAGCTGCTATAGAGAGCGCGACGTGTAGAATCCAGCGGCTTTATCATACAGACCGCCGTCATCATCTGCTCTGATATGCCTCCTCGTCATGGACAAGAGGTGGCGACTTGTACAGGTCAACCCGAACAACAACGAATTCAAGTGTGGAAACCGTATTGAATGCAGGCAATTACGCGAGTAATACGACTCAGAGCGAAGAGGGGGTCTTCCGAAGCTCTTAAGGTCACGGACCAAAGATGTTGTCGACAGCCCGTGTGAGACGTACACCAGAGAAACGAGCGTAATGGTCTTCATGCGCGCCAGAGTTGTATACGGCCATCAGATTTTTCGAGGGGATACGGGCGAGTCCCAAATGTAAGCTTTCCAAATCGGCGGTCTAGAGCGATCTTCTGTAGATGCGCACCACATGTCTACGAGCGGGTAATAGTCGGCAGTGGATAGGGCGTTGAGGCGCACGCTGCAGACAATGCGAGCAAGGGACGACCGAGTCAAGAAAATGTCATGGGTACCGAGTAGGGGCCAAGTCAAAGCAGAGCACGAAACGGAGCCACAACACGGTCGTAACTGCCCGGCGGGAGCGCTTAGTTTTAGCGGACGGGACGACGCGTTCAGAGCGCCAAAGCAGACGCGAGCACAGGAACATTGCTAAGAATACGTGACGGGCGAACTGCAATATAATGAGCGGCGGGTCGACGTCGAAAAAAAATGGTGCGGCCGTGCAGGATGGTGGTTGGAAGGAAACGTCGGACCAAATGCGGAGATTCGGCTGATTTCGGTCATGCTCCTACCCCAGCGATTGTCTGAGCACGATCGCCCTCATCCGCAGGCACGGGCGTAGTAGCGAACGGGAGCAATGTCAAAGATCCGAAGTTTAAGCGAAAGTCCAGGCGATGTGCTCAGACAACTCCTGACCCGCGTCTGCCACAGGTTACGATTTCCCCACGTTGGCGCCGTGGGCAATGAGCGTGGCCGTTACGAGGCAAAAACACTCTAGGCGTAGCATCCATGGTCTTTGCGCGCGCTGGCCTCATTCAACAATCGTGCATACCCTTGCAGTTCATCGCCTTTACATACTCATCAAGAACACTATTTCTGCCCAATTCGCCGGTGCAATGGGCTGGAATGTCCCGTATTGGTTCATCACACACCCATCTGGCCTGTCTGTCCGAATGCCTGATGTACTTGTACAGCCAACTAAATCTCTCGCGGGGTAGCTTTGGCTTGCTGCGGTTTAATTACCATCTGAATCTGGTACAAGGCTGTCCAGCCTATCCTGGTCCTCCGATTCAGGACACTACAGTTGCACCGTCTCGTCGTACTACGTGCTTACAAGTCCTATCCATCCGTACGGTGCTCATACACAGGAAGCCACTCTGCAATATTTCCCTGCCGTAGCTCCTGAACCTCGTTCTGCAGTGCGGCAACTGTCTCCCGTAGACGCGCATATTCTGCGGCTTCCACACTCGTCCCAACACATGCTACTGGAGGTGCTTCTGGGATCTGAATGCCGTCCTTGCGGACAGACGCCGTGGTACTTGGTGGTGGCAACGCTCGCGGTTGAGCGAGAGCGGTGGCTCTTCTCCGGAACCGACGGCGAACGAGGACCGTAATGAGGAACGCAAGGAATCCACAAGCGCCAAGCACACAGCCTACAACCAGAGGGATAGGACCTACAGATTATCGAGTTAGTTCTTGCGGGTAAAGGTCCGGACGAGCTCGATGCACCTGGCCGTTTCGGAGGAATACGCTCGGCAGATGGCATTGTCGGTGAGGAGGATGAGGATGTTGAGGTATCCACGACGGTGATAGGTTCGGTGACTCTGAAGCACAGTTGGAAGCCGTTAGACATCGCGAACAGCGGGAATAAGAAGCGACAGCTTACTCTGCATATTCTAACATATATGACTGGATGTATGCATCGCTTGCGACACGAGGTGGGCCAAGAGTCAATGTGTGTGTCGTATTCGGATCCAAATCCTCCCAGGATGCTATAGTGCAATTGAACTGCGAGGTAAGAACAAAAAGAGGGATGGTATCGAAGTCGGCGATGTATGTATCTTCCAGGGAGCTGTTCGAGCCCGATCCGTCGAAGGCGATGCTTAGGAAGCCCCTGAGCTTCAAACCTGTGCCTGCGCCGCGAGTCAGCGTTGTGCATGCGAGGAGGCTAGAACAAGTACCGTTGAAAACCAGCACACTCTTTGTAGCCGCATCAATTCGAGAGACCGCCCCGCAGGCAGAAGTCCCTGATGCCGCCGCAACAGAGACTCCTTGTTCGTGAGTCCATGACGGCGAGTCTGGCAGTATTTTCTTAATATTGACGGTGTCAACATTTCGACACCTTGTCGAGAAGACGAAGAAGAGGAGCAGTAAGGAAATCAAGTGAAGGGGAGTGGGAGTAGGAGGCATATAGAAAAATCAACGACTTCCTCCTATTATAGGAGACCATTGGAGCCGAGCATCTGAAACTGATTGGTTCGTCCGGTCAGATGGGCCGTTCTTTCAGGATATATAGTGTTGGCACGGGTTGCCCGGCCATAACGTACCAGAAACGGAACACAGCCGCTTTCTACCCAGCCCGCGCCTACCCACGGTATTGCGTATCCGTTAGCAAGCCTGACCTTGCACGTACATGGTAAATTCATCCAGAATAGTAGACAGTGTAATCACTAGACCATCGCTACGAGTTACTATTTTATTTGTTTCCCGTCTGCCTAACTTGAAGCGATTGCATCCCCACCCGCTCCGACGATCTGCTGTAAACATATGTCGGAATCAACACACCGTCAAGGGTTGTACTGGTTGTTATATGAACCTAATCACATAACAATGACGGTGTAGGTCCAGGTCTCATAGAACGAGCCATTGCGGTGGATGACCTGGGGAGATGTGTAATGACCGAAGCGGTTCATATACAAAGAGCCAGCCCGCAAGGACGGGGAAATGTCCCTGCAAGATCCAGCTCATCATCTGAAGATAGAGCGATAAGAACACCGGAACGGGAAGCAGGTCGTCAGCGTATGTCCCAGTGCCGAAAAGTGAGGAGCGACGAGATCGTACAGCACATTCCCGGCATTAGGACAGGGTTACTGTGCCGAAGCGAGACTTCGAATGCGTCGTAGGTCGAGTGAGCGCTACATTAGGGCATGTCACAATTAGAGACGTGGTCGCATTGCCCATTCGACGACGAAGCCGGCGTTGGATTTCGTAAGTAACGATAAGACAACTCCCGCATCGCGTCGTTCTTGGGTCCGAATAGACAGCCTGATAAGATGACAGGAGCCGGACGTTGTAACAGGCTCCTCAGAGTGCGTCGGACAGGATCTTGAGCGACTTCAGACGCCTAGTGCGTCCGACGCACACGCCGCCGTGCGGTCACGCAAGGCGAGGGAGGCGCTCAGCGTACAAACGTCGCAAAGTAGCAAGAGAGATCTTGCGGTGGTCAAGCACGCGAGGCGCGAGAACACGTTGGGATGCGCACAGACGACGAAGTTTTGGTGGCGAGCGCGCGCGCGCGAGTGGGAGGCAGTAGCAAAATTGGGCGGACAATGGACGACATGGCGAGTGATGAGCTAAACACAGGACCAGCGCTACAGGTCGACGAGGTTTGGCGCACAAAGAGTAGGATATGCAGGGTCTGTTGGACGGTGCTGAACGCATGCGAGCAGTAACACCGGGCGTTGGCCGCCCGGGCTAAGTACGCGTTTCAGGCAGGCCGGATCTGAGCGCGAGGAGAAGATCTAGCGCCGGTGTTCAGCGCCGGTAGAGCTTTGTGGCGGCGATAGGAGCGCTAACGAAGGAACAGCGAGAGGAAAGAGCGCGAGCGGAGCTTCGGCCGAACGCGCTCGTCCACTACATTGTGCAGCTACCGGATGGCGAGAGGCGTTGACCCCCGCTGTCCGTAGGGGCACGTGCATCTCTAGAATTACTGCGAGGATACAGTCATGGTAGCCAGGGAGTTATATAGCGGCATGGGGGACTGTGCCGTTATCCCGTCTTTTTCCCACTGGGTTTTTTGGGTTTTACCTGGCTGCCTGCCTGATACTATTCTTAGGCCAGTGACTGTTTACTTCGTGGTGATTCTGGAGATGCGGCGACTTCTATTGACACGGGAAAAACTACCGCGCAGGAGGGTTGTTGCACTGGGTGGGAGGGTTGGTATTCCGGAGGATATGTGCTCTGTCTCGGCAATATTATGTCTCGGCATCATGTATCCCTCCGAAGCGGAGGCAGTCTAATGTAGGCCCATCAGCTCCGAATCTACCTACCTACCTACCTGCACCAGCTCTCCTTCTAAATTCTTCCGGGCCAGCGTGTCCGGCATGGGCGGACGCAGGGCGGAGTCGCGCGTTGCGCTTCCGCCGGCTGTATTTACAGCTTGCTCTATATCCGCACCACGAAGTTAGCACTTTGCAACCCTTATCAGAAGCGCGATTCCTCATGGATGCCACCAGAGCGCTATCGCGGTACCGACTACGAACGCCGTCTTCGATACCAAACGTCGTGCTTCTAGTGTTGTCCCCACCGCGTCCCCGAAAGGGCAACTACCAGTTGCGCAATTACGATTCATTGCATACCCCTGTCATGTGCAGCCATAGACTCGCAGCTCGTATAGCTCAAACTATACTCTTTGGAGGCGAGGAGACCTCCCAATCACTCGTCTCGGCCAGCCTCTCTTTGATTCGGCAGTAGTTCTGGAAGCAATTGCATCACTATTCCACTCGCGTCTATCTGCTGCCTAACTTCAGGGTGCCGTATTCGCCGCACGATTGTACCGCCTCGCCACTTTCGAAGAAGCAGTAGCCTCGATTCCATCAGTCCTTCGTAGCCGCTTGCGCTACGTATAAAACGTTCGTGCTACGGGACGAAGCCCCACTACGAGCGTCATGATACTGTCAGACCGTGAGCCGTGAATTTATCTCTCCAAGTTCTTGAGGTTCGCGCTGAAACGACAGATTGCAGTGGGAACGTACTCAGCTCGGCGACCCTGAATTTTCGCCCTCGACGAACGCCCATGGATGAATCTTTGCCCTTACATCCCCATGACGAGACACGACTAGTATTATCAACGCCGTCACCCGGCTTGCCCGCACTCCCCTTCGACCCTCAGGCCTTGCCTCCACTCTCCACCGAGATTCAGAACCAGACACCGCTCGACCCTGCCACCAAGAGTCACTCAGCCCTGGGATCTCAAATACCATCCTACAGCACTACCTCAACGATGGGAGCAAGCTCGCATTCGACAGTGACACCCACTTCGCAGTCGCTCACAACAACCCTTGTAAGCACTTATGGAAAGATGGACTGGACAGCTTCGATTCGGACTGGACAGCTTCGGCGCCGAGTATTCGCCGTCGAACTCGGCCGTCGATTACGTAATCGGACAGGGTTCTGGGAGAAATACATGGTATCTGAGGTGATATTTCTGAGCTCAAAAATCACTTTTCCGTCGAGATCTGTGCGGGGGACGCGTTTTCGGACACTCGGCGTGATAAGTCCGAGCCTTCCGTAACAGATCTGGTCCCGACCGGTCATCTTCAGGCTGCCTTGGAGTACTTCAGTGGTGCCTAAGTCTTATGGTGAGATTATCTACAGTGAACACTTCTACTGGATCTGCAGGGCGAGAACGGAGATACCGGGAAGCGGGGTTCGGGAGTATTGCGGGCTCAGAGTTCAAGACGCGCCCTGAACCTCCTTGTAAGTCATAAACGATCTCTGTTGATGCCTAAATGCCCTCAAGCGTACGAGTACAGTGAAAACAGGAGCTTGTGTCACCGCTATAGAGGTAAGACAAATGGGACCCCATTTGACTTATCGGCAATACAATCCGGTACAGTTGATTCTCCCGGCTTTATTACACCGATCTCATGGACTAAATAGAGTGGGGGAGCATAAATTTATATGCTGTCTGAATAATAGGGGTCTGTGCTTCCGTATCGGGACCAGATCTGTCCGATTACGTAATCGACATCCGAGTTCGACGGCGAATACTCGGCGTCGAAGCTGTCCAGTCCGAATCGAAGCTGTCCAGTCCATCTTTCCATAAGCACTGGCTTTTATTCGAGACCTAGTTGCGTTACTTAATTGAACTTTGCACTTCTCACCATTACAGTCCGGGTCCAGCTCAAGTGAGTGCGTCTGGCTTTGGAGTCGAAAAGCTAATAGCGGCTGTTAGTCCCCACTACATCAACGTCTCACCCTTCAGCAGCGACAGTGGGCGCAGCGGTGTCAGCGACGATCATTGCCGTCATGGCAATAATTGCCACCACGGTATTTGTTCACCGGCGCCGTCGCCGCCGCCGTCTAGAGGCAGAGGAATCAGCCGAAATCAAGGCGTTCCCGAGTACCGACGGCGACGGCGACATCATGTCTCCCTCGGAACGTCCAGCACTGGGACCAACCACATGGACTGTCACGGCAAAGCGAGCACCCGAACCATCCGCGCCGCCGCCAAGCGACATCGTGACCGCGTTACAGGAGGAGAACGCGCTTCTGCGCGCTGTGGTCGCGCAGATCCAGAGCGGACAGGATGGCGAGACGTTGCCGTCCTATGAGTCGCGCTCGGTCGGGTCAGAATCGGATACAAGCCATACGGCTACGATTAGGAGCGTGGAATGAGAGTTTTAATTTGTCAGAAGAACGAGAAATACGAGTGCTCTTGTCAGATATTGGCATCGAACTGGGAGACAAGGGGGAGAAAACATGATCAGATTCAACCACTAAGTCTGCGGATTGATTCAGACGACCTCCCAGAACGCACATAGAGTACCGGGTAGCGTATTAGATTTCCAGGAATATCCTTCGCAACGCCAAGCCGACCGACGTCGACGAACTCTTGATCAACGCCCAAGAGGGAGTGCGATACGCAGATACAAGGTGGAGGAGTACGATAAGCACGGGGACGAGGTACGAGGGTCTATGTCAGCTTGTTAGGATAGTGGTAAGGCGGTCGCGAGATTAACGACGTCGAATGGGCGCAAGAAGAGCAATAAGACGTGGGCCGGCGAGCCGATTTGGAGCATGACTAGCTTCCGTCCGAGAGCTCGTGTCCGATGTACAGAACGCTCGACACGCAGCACTTGATTTTAAAATCATATCCAGTGCGCGAGGGAGAAAACAATGCGGGAGATTGTAGTACGTCGCGCAGAATCCGCAGGCGATGTGACCGGATTTGGAGAGGGTAAATCCCACAGACCCGACGCATAGCACAGCCAGATATCCAAGAGCGACGAGAGGAGTGTGAAGAACTGATACTGAGGGCGCATGAAGGTCAGAGATAGCGATGTGCGCGAAACGGGCGCCGCGCCGTCCTCGCGCAGTCACAGGTCGTGGATAAGAGGGTAAAAGCGCAAGCGCGGCAGACGGGATGAGGCAGCTATAAATGCACGAACAGCGGGCGGCGCGGCGCGTGCGGGGCTGGGAGAAGGCAAGGACGAAATTCGGAGTTTTCGCCCATTTCGGCCCGGTTGCATCCTGCTCTTGACGACCGCGCAAGGAGACTCGTGCTTACTACTTACCTGGTCGCAGCCGCTGAACTCCCTTCTTTCTTTCCACTTGGCCGAGAATACTTATGTGCGAGCCTGGGCAAGCGCCCAGTGGCGGAGGCAGTTGCCCAAGCGCCGGCAAAAAAGCGCCGCTTTCCTTCTGACCAACGCCAGCCAGCCGTCGCGCGGCGCGGTGTAACCTGTGCTCCTCCTTGCTCATCTACTACTGTGACCGCATCGTGCCTCGCTTAAGCTTCACCTTCCTCGCGATCAAGCCTGGCCGTGGCTCGATTGCTATTTGCTCCAAGGACCCCAATGCGTAGGCGACTGCTCAACGACTTATTACCGTCTTCTGAATGTCAGAACTGGATTTATCCGCGAAGTCTTCGCTCAGCGTTCCCGCAGCGTTCAGTGTATCGACGGCAACGTTGCATCTCCCGCTCACCGGTCGCCTTTCGCGCGTTGATGTTCTCGCCTCCTGATCACTGCTCCATGTTATAAGGCTGCTGCGCTCGGAGCATGGTGTTGCAAACGATGGTTGTTACCAAGAAAGGTCAGATACATGTGTAACGATACAAGTGAGTGTGCTAATGGTGTGCGTGTATTGATAAAGGAAAGTATCTCCACTCTCCTTCGATGCGCTTATGCAGCGTCAACGGCCACGATTCGGAACTCAGTGCGGTGTTGCGGGTCGTTACTGTGCGTCGTCAGCTCGCACCACAACATATGCTCGCCCGCTGCTACGTTGGTCGCGACTACCCAGGTACTGGCGACATTCCTGTGGGACGTCAGTATTCGAATAAGTATATGGAACAGCGCGCACAGTTTGGTCGTCCAGTATCCGTCGATGCGCACCGCCTTGTACTCGTCATCGTCGACCCAGCATTTCGCTATCCCGAGCCCGAACGTCGCACTGCGCAATCCCTGGATCCGTACCCGTCCAAGCCCACCCTCGTCGCGAATCGGAACGCTGAACCCGACTTTGGCACCTGGCTCCTTCGCGACAATATACGTCTTCGTCGACCCGCCCGGCGCTGTATGGCTCCAAGTCTTCCATCGTCCGTCGTTCACTGTCGGGATAAGCGGCGTCCGTTGCGAGCGCGTAGACGCGCAGTATGGTTGTAAACGCGGGGGCAGCGGGCTTCCGTATTGCTGGAACATCCGCAACGGCGGGATGGTGTCGTGTTCTGCGACGCGTGGGTGCGATATCCAGAGCTGGCGCTCGAGATGGGACGCGAGCAGGTCTGCGAGTATCTTGTGCCCTCGCGCGTTGATCTGGAAGGACAACTTAGACGTTAACCTTGTTGGTTCTAGTGCATCCCGCGTACGTGTTTCATATCCAACTTTCCGAAGCGGTCGATGCTGAAGTATTCGTTGACCGAATCTGCAGTTGCAAAGATACGGGGCAACAGCGCGTTTCGCAAGCTGATGACGGGAGTATCTGCGTCAACGTACGTCAGAAAATCTTTGACTGTAAATCTCGCTCGAGGGGCTGACCATAGTAGTTCGCAACGCCCATGTGGAGGTCTCCGCCCACAGACAGAGCCGCGAAATCAGCGGACAGCGCGAAGACTTGTAGATGAACCACGGCGGGCGACTTTGGCAGTTCTAGGAGCTGACGAACGAGCCACTCGAACCACTCTGCGTCGGCGTCGCGCCGCTGGTCGTTGATCGCCAGCTCGGTAAGCACTAAATCGACATCCTCGTCGATGTGCTCGCGGAAACACATGCTCCAATACTGAAAATTCGTCAGAACTCTCCGTCCTCGAACCGTGCAACACGCACCCCCGATCCTGTGGCGGGAACAGCCCCGTTGACGAGCGTGAGCGCAGACGCCGGAAACCGTTCGCGCCACCAAGCGCCAAACACCTCTGGCCAGGTCTCATTACGCCGTGGAACACCTTGGCCGAACGTGACGCTCCCGCCGATGATACCGACTTTGACTGGTTGTCCGGCTGCGGCGTCGTGTAGGACGCGGCGCACGCGCGTGTTGAGCCCCTCGTATGCGCGCGAGCGAATAACGAAGTCGTGTCTGTTAGAGACGTCAGAATGTTGTGTGCATCAGCGCCGGTCTCACGGACCCGTAGCGGGCGCACGCATCGTCGAGAGGCGCACATGGTGAATGCGCTGTGGACGGTGAGTGTAATACACTTTGACTTGCGTCTCGTCGATGAGCGCGAGTGTCGTCTTGGTCTGCCATCCGTTGGACGAATGGTGTCAGGGCAGTCGCCAGATCGGCGGACGCCAAGAGATGGTGAACGAGGGTGATAAATAAGCACGAGTTGAGGAGTACAAGGAGCGCGAGTAGCTGGCTCGCGGACCGCTGCGAGCGTCGCAGATACAGATACAGCATCGCAAGGTCAAGGTGGGAGCAAAGGGAGCTGTTTGTGCGGTTCGCTTGTCTAACTTTACTGGATCGGCCGCCGGCTGCAATGCCTCGTCGGACCCACGCCACCAGCTTCCGCTTCCCACGATGATACGACAAAGTTAGCCACCGACGGAAACGCATGTACTTCTTCGCGAGAGTCTCGTATCTTGTTACACTGGTAGGTTTCGCAACTGACCGGCTTTGGCGATTGTCCCCTAATCCAATGAGGTCTGCCCCGATATCTCTCCTTCGTGTCTGAGTGAGAGTCGGAAACAACGACAGCGCTGCAAGATAGTGTACCATGCTGTGATGCAAGAAAGAGGACACCCGGGTTAAACATAGAGGTGTGCGCAATGCGTAGAGGGCCTAAACCAATAAGACTGTGTTTGCATTCGGCGTTCAGGATAGCTAGTCAAACGTGAAGCGTCAACATATGAGCAGATGTAATTAATCTACAAGTTGGACAGTCATTCAGTCTCGACTGGGCGTGACGTTGTGGGTACTATGCTGTAAAGACCGCCCTCGTCATTGGTCGTCATCCGGGAAATTTCCTCATGACACATGGGAGCACAAACTCCGCCCACAGGGCAAAATTATCACAGGCAAAAAAGAGACATATAGCCAAGGGTATAACCAGCAAAAGCCTTGACCAGTGACGAAAAGGCGAGCAAGAAGCGGATCGGTATTTTCCGCATCTTGCTCTCCTAAGTCCTTCAAGTTCACCTTACGCACCCGCGCCGTTCTATGGCGACTTGAGCACGTACTCTGGAACATGCGGATGCACCGTTTCCTGTCTTCCAATATTGGCGCGTGCGTTCAGAACGGGGACTGCCCGTCGATTCATCTTGTCACGCCTGGTCGTTTTGGACGGTCCCGGGTCTGTGCTGCAGCGCATCAGCCACTCGCGCCAGAGCTAGAGCTGTTACGCGTGGCGTTTAAGGTCGCCGCTCCAGTCTACAACAATCGGAACGACCGCTCTCTTGTTTCTTCATCCTCGGACCCACACGCGATACGGACTGCCCAGTAGCTGTCCATTGAGAAGATACGACGTGCGCGCGTACGGCCCCCAAGATTGATAAACTATTGCTCGCTCCGCGCATGCACTTTCACGCAGTAGAGCTCCAGCACGCCAACCCTCGTCGGTCGTATCAACTGCCACTCGCGCGTTCCTCTTACAGCTCAGAACTTCGATCCTTACAATGTTCAAGAGTGGGCATAGCCTTTCGTTGCGCGGATTGTGAGGGTTCTTTATCGGCGACGATCCGTCTTTACGCGGTCGGCTCGCTACCGCCTCAGGACAGCGCAGCCCTCTATCGCAACTATAAAGCGTATGCTTGAAACCCACTGCTTGATTCTCTTCAGCCTGGTCCTGCTCTCGCCGTGGGCGTGCCATCCTGTCGTGACCTCTGCGCACCATGCATGTCGTCGTTATCGTCGCTCTAGTTGCCTTTGCTCGCGCTCTGTTCGTACTTCCTGCGGCTAGCGCCACCTCGACCGTACTCGTCGTGCACTTTCAAAACGGTTCGGTGTTCAGTGCCACCTTGGACGCGGTTCAGACTGGTACCGCGTCCGCGTCTGGCAGTACCAGGGCTGTCGGTCCGAGCCCGTTCATCGCATCTCCGTCAACTGCGCTGCCGACGCATCCACCCAAACAGCCCACAGTGAATTCTGTGGCGTCAGTCCACTCAGCGGTACCGACCGTTCATCAATCGTCGCCGTCCGCTCATCGTTTGACTGTCACTTCGGGTGCAGCATCGGTCCAAGCGTCAACGGCCGTTACTCCGAGTGGGAACGTACTGTCGTTTGTGGATGCAGGCTCCGTGACGGTTGGTATGTACATTTACATAAACACATCTTTTCGTTTCTGGCGTCCTAATACTTGGCAGATGAGAGTACTCGCTCCACGCCGACGTCCAGTGCGGCTGCCATTTCCAGTATATCGGGCGACCACCTTACTCTCGTGCTAATCATAATCGCGGCGTCCTTGGGCATTCTACTGCTCGTCGTCCTCGTCGCGGTTGGTGTAATGGTGTACCGGCGCCGCCGCCGCCTGCGGCAAAATCGCGCAGCACGACCGTATACGTCCGCTTGGTCATCGAATGTGTCCGCTTGGTCATCGGATGTGTCGCCGTCTCAGCACGGGCTGAAGCTCGATACTCGCCGCCTGACAACGGGAGGAAGCGAGAAATCTAGTACGCGAACCGCGTACGACACGGTGTCTGAGCGATGCAAGGGGGACACCGCGTCTTGCTTGACACTTCAGCTAAAATATCCAGGGTTTGCGATTGACTGACTGTAGCTCATCCATGTATGCCTATCCCTACTCCTGGCGGCACTGAGTGTTATAAGTAAACGGGGTTTCCGGCCAACTTCTCGCCGCCGGGGCCGAAATGTTAGGGAATGCGCGCCGGTCCTAATTTCAATTCACGTGAAATGATCCAAACGTTAACACGGCTCTCCCAGAGTTACACTTTCGTCGCAACGCAACACTGGCTAGTTCGTGTCAGAGACAAAAACAGCGCCCAGTGCCTCATTAAGCAGCCTCTCAGGGACGGAAGCAGCACTAACATTCTCATCGAGCGCCAATCCGACATGGCTGGATTACAAGTATATAAGCCTGCAGAAGCCGAGCGTCAGTCCCCTCCCGTGGACATCATCTCTTCGACAATTGAAGAGCGGAGCTCAGAACAGTCTCAAGGCGATTCAATGAGCGAGCGTACGATAACCTTCTATGCGGAGTGATGTACGCTGATCACTTGTTTGTTCGTAGTGTCTAAAGAATGCAACACCATGAGAATGGTGGGGATCTACTGCGTCGCAGCAGGCCTTCTGGCTATTGGAATCACAGTCGGTGTCACTGCCATCTACGAGAAGCGACGCCAGACGGCTCAGAGGACGAGCGAGGAGGAAGAGATTGTTGCATTCGTACAGCAACCGAATGGAGCTATCAGCGCGCAAGTGGTCGCCAACCCGGCTCCGCCTGTCGTCAGTGCGGTAGCGATCACCACGACAGCTACCAGCGCTGCCGGCCCTGAAGGAATTGATCTGGTGGAGGAGAACACGCGTTTGCGCGCCGCAATAGGACAGCTCGAGCGTCAAGTGCGAGAGTTGCGCTATGAGGAGACAGTGACCGAGAGGCGTACTCTGCCATCATACAAGTCGCGGTCTATGCGCTCTTCAGGATCACGTGAACCTGTATCCTTGTTGTTGAACATTTAGTCTGTCAGGTGGGGGGTTTTGGGTATTGGGAATCCGCGCGCTGGTAGTAAACAGTACTTGTCAGGCGAAGCGCGATATAGGACAGGCGCTGCACACAGAGCATTCAAGACAGATTCGAGTACCGTCGTTTTCTAGATGGTCGCGGACGCACAGACACGCGACAAGACTGATCCCTTGGAGAAAATCGCCATCGAGCCACGGCGAGCGGTGCGGGCTGAAGAGGACGCGAAGTGCGATGCATTCGCTGTAGTAGATGACCGAGAGCGAGCATATGTGGGTGCGGGTCAGACTGCGCCGGGCGTCGATTGTTGGTTGGCGCTGGTCAGGAGTAGAAGCGGCGCTTTTCCCGGACGAGCGCTTGGGCAACTGCCTCCGCCACTGGGCGCTTGTCGAGGCTGGCACACAAGTTCAGGACGAAAATACTCACAGCTCCTCAACGGTATAAGGAGTTATTCGTAGCTGAATGAGTACTGTTCGCACTTTTTCCATCGCACGCTGTTACGTGACAGATCGCACGGAATGATAAGTACAGCATCAGTTGGCAGCGTTCTGCGAGCGGAAGAACGTTCCGCCAACAAGCGTGAGCGTGTTCGTTCCAGCGGCATTGACCTCGTCCACAAAGTGCTGGATATCGAAGCCTGCGATGTTACCCGCGTTGAAGTCCGGCGGCGGCGTCACTCCCGGGTGCGCTTGCGCGAAGAGTAAGAATGTGTACCTGCACAGTTCGGCGCGTCAGTATTACCCTTACGACGAAGGCGATGCCGTACTACGAACCGGTGCGGGTCTGAGCCGGCGGGAGGACTGGGGCCGCGGTAGTCACTCAACGCAGCCGTGGTATTCGCCAAGGTGGAGCCGACGACGCTGAAGTTCGGTCCAAGGAAGTGGCGGATCTGAGCGCTCGTAGGCGACTGTGGCGTCGGTGCATCCGGGTCAACTTCAGCAACGAGGAACGTGGTGCTTGGGTCGGCTGGGGAGATACTGAACGTCGGGCGACGTGCGGCTTCTACAACACGACCCAGGGTCAGCACGTAGCAAGGAACGATGGCGGGCGGGTTTCTGGACGTACGGGCAGGGGTGAGCAGAGTCCCCGCAGTAAAAGTAAGCGGCGACCCGTCCGGGTTGGTGAATGTCACAGTCAGGAGAACACTAGGGTCGAACGTGGGGATGACGTCCCCCACGATACCCGCGCTCTCGAACGCCGCCTTAACTGACTCGAGCGTATCCTGCGCAGTTGCCAGAGCCGCAAGAGCGAGAAGAGCAAAGAACGTCCGCATGGTGCTCTGAAGATTTCGAGGACTTTGTGAAAACCTGCTGGGCGACGACGATGCCTTTTATACGATGCTCGGCCACCCGGGAAGTCGTTTACCGATGAATGCGGAATCCGAGGATAATGTTGCGTTGCATGGCGCACCACAGCGTCATTTGACTGCGAGGAAGAGTACGTGCCGGCCGAGTCGCAATTTCAAAGCAGAAGCTTGCCAGAAGAACCTCTGCAGTCGGGAGGGAAAACGCGAGCAATACCGGCACGTATGAGCTCGAGTGCCAAGCCATAGCTCGCAATGAGCACTGCAAGACGCTAAAGTTGTATTACTTGTAAGACAGACTTGCGCTGAGTGCGCAGGCCGCGGAACCGGTTGCGCGACGGATGATGATGGTTCGGGAACAAGAGCGATTCGCGATTTGCACTCCGATATCAATCAGGTCCTATAGGTCTATCTATCGCTGCGGGATAACCGAATGAGGTGGAATTGGCCCTGTTGGGCAAGAATGCGTAATACAGGTTATGTCTCTGAGACTGAGAGGACGCGATTATGTCACAGTTCGGACTCGGGCGTCTATACCAGAAATCAGCGTCAGACCGATCGTAGGATATCTTCCACGAGGCTTACAGTGCGGTTCAGCACCGCTCGTCGCACAGCCCACCATCTACTGTCGAGCAGCACGCCGGTTTCAGAGGGATGGGCTCTGGCCGTGCAAGCGCCGCCATCGACATTGCGTAGAGAACGAGAGCAGTAGCGAAGATCCTGGCATACGGCGGCATGGTAGCAGTAGAACTTAAGGGGATGACTGAAGGTTACGGTACCGGGCGTGCTTTATGTAGTCAGCCGGCCGTGTCATGTAAGTAGTACATCATTCCATGTCATGTCATGTTCAAAACACGATGGTGCCTGAAGGCCTGAAGCCGCGCCGAACGGAGCAGCCAGGTCGATACTTTGGGTGGGCTCCATCAACGCTGTCTTTTGCCCTGGGTATGGTCGAGGCACATGAGACAGCAGACGCTCTATCACCCCGGTCTGAGGCTCATTGAGCACATCTCCGCTTCGTCGGGCTTGACCCACGGGCTCCCTTTTTATAAAATCACCGCCGGGTTCATGTTAATATGGAGGCGGGATAATGTTCCTAGTCGACACTTGCGCAGACGAAGGACAGCAAGCTGCACGCGCTCGCTGTGAATACTGTAAGGCCCCCGTTAAACCCGCTAGAGGTCCGGTCTTGCCCCAGATGAGGCGCGATATGAGTTATGTGATGGCGCAGACTGGTCGATGACAGTCGGTCTGTGGCAGCGATCACGGCTAATAAAAGTGGAAGCGTATGTGTAGACCTCAATCTGTGCGTTGAAACAAGAACCGAGTACGGTCGGTGTGTACATGAATCTGTGCCAGGTCCTCAAGATTCAAGAACACCTAGAGGCAGTATGCATGAGTATACGCTTTGGGCACGGAGAATCGACCCACATACGTTCAATCCTTTGTCGGGAGTAGCGCTCGAATTTTAGCCCTGACGGTCGCATCCGAAGACTGAGGGAGAACCACCGCAACGAGGAGTGCGGGACGATACACAGTTGTTTCAGACATGTCCTGAGCAGCATCGACACGTTTCTGGACGAGCGTAACGACGTCCTCTTGCACACAGTCAGGAGTAAAGGTCGAATATGACATGCCGACCGTCTTCAGCTGTGGACATGGCCAAATGCCATGGTCGAAAGGTCGACCAAGGAAGTTGCACAGCTCGCGAAAGCCCTTGCGCGTGAGTTGCATATTGCAGAAGTTGATAGCCGCGAGCGCTGGACAGGATGACAATCCTTGCATGAAGAGGGCACCGTCCACGTCGAGGTTGTGCTCGAACAAATCGAGCCTCGTCAAAAGTGGCATAGTACCAGATGTTGCAGCAAAATACGCCATACGATCTCTTCCACCGATCCACGAACCGGTGAGGGTGAGGTAACCTACGTTCGGGAATTGGAGATATTGCCCGAGCGACCCTACTGCGTCGTTGCGATAGCCCTTCGCCCGAATATCGAGAATCCTGATCGACGGCCAAGACGTCGACGGTGTGAGGTCTACAACGGTGGGAAGATTCGAGATTCTCAAGTTCCGGAGAGATTGGGCCGCGGCAAGGAGGGATGAGAGATCGCTAACGGTGCAATTTTGCACCTCCGCTGTTAGGAGCTCGGGAACACAAAGCCGAGTCCCTGTAAATGGAAAAGACGCCTTGATATAGCTAAGCATTGGAGTATGGCTGAAAAGTCGGGTACGGTCGACCGTGGGGTGGACTGTCGTTGCACCAAGCCGCAACCCGCGAAGAACGGGCAAATCCGCATGCATAATGTCCAAAATCCCATCCGTATCAAAGACGTGATCGAGATCGAGAAGGAGACTTGTGCATCGCGAAAGGCTGGAAATGAGTGCACCGATGACGGGACCGTCAATCTCCGAATGAGGACGTAAACGCGCAATCTGAATGCACAGGGGTGTTTGGGCTGACCGCTCTATCAGGGTGGACACGTAGTCTAACCATGATCCAGCATTATGGGGCGTCATGAACTTGAGGTTTAGTTTGATACATGCCCACAAGCGAGGACAAGCGAGCGCGGCGAAGCGCCACAGGCGACAGACACTCGCGAGACGAAACGGTGGCGACTGGCGAACACCAAGTTCTGTTGCTGACAGATGAGCGAGTGGAACTGCAGCCAATTCGGGAAGACAGTGCTCGAATATGATCCCTAGAACCTCGAGCGGGACCCGGCGCACAGGGTGGAGGGGCGCACGAGTGACCGAGAGACGGTGCACAGACGTGTTCAAGTCGCGAGCACTTTCAGTAAAGCGCGCTGCATCATCGAGAGCTGCAGTTCGCTCGGGAAATAGAGCCTCCGCCCCTTCATGACGAGCTTTAGCCTCCGCGAACGTAGTTTCAGCGAGCGCTAGCAAGGGGGGCGCCGGAAGCAAATACGGAACCGGATGTATAGGTGGGTGGGTCCCCGAAGGGGCCGCCACAGGATTTTGTGACCTCGGAAACATAGGATCTGAGCGTACTTGAAACATGTTCAAAGGCTGCTGGATGAGACTAAAATGCTACTCTGAGTCTGACTTCTCGTCTTGAAACTGCCGAGTTTGTGTTTGAGTACTTCTCGGGTCCACTGCCCGCTAACACCGACCGGTCTCCGACATCTTAGCTTGCTGCTATGCAGTCAAACTACCATTGATATGCCGCTGTATAGTTCCATATTTATCTTAGACCCTGAGATCTCTTCTACAACAGCCCAATTGGAGATTTTGAATCTTAAACGGCATCAACCGGAAGTATATCCGCGGATCCGGAGATATATCGGAGGCAAATCCGCGGATAGTAGGTGGGTGGGTCCCTCTTTCCCGAGCTGCAGCGAAAGGCGACCCCGGGCCGTCATTTGCTTCCGGCGCCCCCCTTGAGCGCTAGACGGCGCCTTGCAAGGTCGACCTCTGCCTGATCGATATCAGCGCGGGCGAGGATCAATACAGCCTCGGCGCCAGACGCTTCACGGTTCGGTTCGAGGTCGTACGCGGACATCGCGGGCAGGTTCAACGAGGTTGACGCGGTGTGGCGGCCGAAACTGGCAAACGCGAAGGGCAAAAGCGGAGTTTGATGATCAAGCCTGTTGTCGCAATTTCAAAGTTTACTGTAACATCAATCAGAAAACGCGAGTACCTGTGGTACATACTCAGGAGATGGAGGCGAGGACTCCGAATATGTCCCTCAGCACCCTTCATAAATAGAGGACGCTGCAAGAACCAGTTACTATAGTACGGTATTGGTTGTGTAAACTGTCGGATAAAATTGAAGCAACTGACACGGCAAATGATCAGCGCCAACAAGTAACTAGCTGCTCCCAGCGATGACAGCCGCTTCCAAAATTCTCGGACGCGCCAATCCTTCTTGTTTCCCTGTTGAGCCCCTTTAACCCTTGCTCACGGCCCGTCTGCATCACTATTCAGGATTATGCACTTAGACTCACGAACTGTATGTAATTTCATCTCTGATCAGTTCATGACACATGTCTGGTGATCAGAGAACTATCTGGCAGTACAGCGGTACATAGTGAACTACATATCGAGTACAGGACAACTTTGTTCAGTGACCGTTGCCTCAGCGTAAGACGGGAAATAAATATTCTTGTAGATAAAAACCCTCAAGAGGCTTCTCAGTGTCTTCTCAGTGTGCGGCTGCGGTCAATCGAGCGTCGATGCAACGCTGTACATCGCATTCTCTTTCCCGACGCAGATCCATAATCAAATGCTCCTGTGCAGTCCAGACGTACTGGGACTGATCCTGTTCCAATGCGATAGGAAGATTTGTGCCAGTGCTTGACAATTCGTCGAACGCGCGTCCACACTGAGTAGCTGCACGCAGTATGACTACGACCCTCGCAGAAATCGCTCATCTGGTTCTGTCGATTGGCTACTATGGGTGCTTATCGGTCGAGGAGCACGCCCGAGGCGCGTGGCCTCTCGAATTCACCACTCACGATGACTCGCGCAGAGGGCAGAGGGCACCAGGGCTTCAGTGGCAGACTGGCGACAAGTTGGCGACGCGATGTCTCTGCGGAGCTTCGCACACTCCCTGCATGCTGCAGTACGACAGTCATCCGCGTCCAAACAGGTCTCACACTCTTACTGTGCATGCGCTCACAGCAGGCGGTCTCCCTGAAACACTCACTCGCGCGGGACAGCTGCTGTTGCTCACATGAACATCCCCTCTGACTCGGCGGACGGCGCACCATCGTTCTATCATAGCCCTCCTCTCCGTCGCGCGCCCATCGTTCCCCTATACTGCTGCTCCACTGCGCCGAAGACCCCTACGCGCCTCACTCTTTCCTTCATTCTGCTTCCGCCTCGTGTACGACTCGGTAAGATAAGCAAACTGACTCTGACTCGACTTCGTCTTCTGCACCGGGTCGAGACTCGAAGCGCGAACCTCTCCCGATCCCTGCATATCTCCGACACGTGCATCCCACGAGTATGCGCGCGCGTCTCGAGATGGGGGACTCCGAACCCCTTGCCCACTGGTAGCATACACGCGCATACTGGATGACGCGTCGCGTCGCGTAGATCCCTCGTTCAGTCTTCACAGACTCAACATGTCCGCGCATGATGATTATCTTATCGCGCCACACTTCAACTTGCAATGCGATTACGAGAGGGCACACGGCGCACGACCTTCACAGACTCTATCTTATCGTGTTTGGACTTAGATTACGAAACAGCAGAGATCTGTATTCAGCACTGTTCGAAGCGAGACGGATCTGCATAGGTCCATACTGGAAGTCGTGTATCTCCTACAGCATTACGAACTCTTAGTTCTAAACATCCCTGGTCCAATCACGCGCCACTCAAAGAACACAGCACAGAACGTAGAAGCGTCAAAAGATTCATTGTATTCATTCAGTTCATCCAGTCATCACAAGACATCCGGTCGTAACGAAACATCAGCGCAAAGCTACAACAAAGCAGACACAGCAGAGTCGGGAGTCGCATCTATCCATCCAGTACCTGTCCACAACGAAAACGCGCGCGCGCGCACGTACCGTGCCGCGCAACAGCTCCCACACCATCCCACAACGAAAAAAGCGCAACAGCTCCTACACCGAACTGAAAGAAACTCCACGATAGCTTATCGCCAACACCTCCTTGTAGTACTTGAAAGCGGGAAAGGATGATTAAAGGGGAATTGTAGTTGATCGTGCGGGGTATCGTGTATACTTTCTACGTGAGCGCGTCAGGAAACGACAATGGAAGAGCGAAAGAATGAAAGACGTACCTCTCGCGCTCAGCTGCGCGACGGGCGCCGAACACCGTCTGCGCCCAGGCGAACCATGACGGTACTCGGCGCCCTGCTCCATCTCGTTCTACCACACCACTCGGTGACCAGCTGCAAGCGACCAGCGCCCGTCTAGCGTCTCCACCCAGCAGCAGTCTGCGGCCTCGCCCCAACACCACCACTCGCAAGTCCCGCACCCAACGAGAACGTCCGCGCGTGATGCCCATACGCCGTACCAGGCCTCGCCTCCGGTGCGCGTCCCCTCGCGCTCACGTCCCGATCATCTTCAGGCGAGGTAGTAGGTATCCACCTCTGATGCCCACCCCCTCCGCGTTCGGGTGAAACGGGCAGGTGGGAAGTGGTAGCGTTCGCACGCGGGTACGCAGAGTGACCGAGAGCGGCGGGTGTCTGCGAGCGCATGGGACCGGGCGTCATGGCGCGTTGGGTTGGTGTCGGGCCGGGCGTCTGGCTGCGCATCGCGAGGGGTACGGCAGAGGAGGGGGTGCGGAGACCGGAGCCGAGTGCGAGTCCTAGTGGGCGCGGGACGGGGACGGGGGGTGTAGGTGCTGCGAGAGGCGGGGGGAGCGGTGTACCGGCGAGCTTGGACATCTCGAGCTTCATCCTGTGCAGCGTCAGTATCGGCGGGAAACGGGAGGGGTTGGGGTAGGTAGAAACCGAACGGGACAGGACGCGGCTGACAAGCGGTGTTGGACTTGGAAGTGGGCAAGGCAGACGGGCGACTAGGAAGGCCCAGGCATGTGTGGACGAAGAGGGAGCAGTGGTGCGAGCGTGGACAAGAAGATGGCACGGTTCGAAGAGAGGAACAAGGAAGCAGGGGACGAGGACTCACCGATGCATCTCAACCTCCATCCTCCTCCGATCCAACGCGGCGGCGTCGAGCTTCTCCTTGAGGACGGACTCGTTACTGCTCGCGGCCTTCATCGCCTCGCTGCTCCGAAATCCGTTGACGAGGATAGCGCTGAGCAGGTCGCGCGCGATGGACAGGGCCGGGTACTGCGAGTAGACGCGCGTCAGCACAACGCAGGGGAAGGAACACGGAAGGGAAACACAAGACAGGCGAGGAAGTAGAAAGGAAGGCATAACGCACCTCGCGTCCCGGGCGACTCGCGCGTTGTCGCGTCAACCACGCGTCAATCTCCCTCTGCAGACTACTCAGCTCCTCGAACGTACACTTCCTCCTCGCGACCTCTTTCACTTTCGCCTCCAACCGCTTCGCCTTATCCTCCTCTGCGGCGTTATCGTCCAACGCCTCCTCGTCGAGCGGTACAGCACCGAACTTGGAGCCGGGCTGTTGCGCGGGGAAGTAGTTGGGGTAGGGGAGGACGTGCGGGTAGGGCGGAGAGGAGGAGAGGGACTGGTCGATCCGGATGCGGAGGATGGAGTCGGAGGAGAAGGTTTCGCGACACAAGGGGCAGGCGGCGCCGACGCGCGGGGACCACAGTCCTTTCGAGATTTTGCCGAGGCATGGCGCGCAGAATGTGTGACCTGTAGCGCGGGATGCGTGTTCGACGCGCGTGAGTCAGAACCGTGGGACGTGCAGGATGTGGGTGGGACGAGGGCGGGCGGTCGGCGAGTGGCGTCCGGTGCGCGTTAAGTGAATGAAAAAGTTGCAAGAAATCGAGATCAGGTCAAGATCGGACGCGATCTAAGCGTACGTACCGCATGGGATAGCGTGGGGCAAAGATTCCTGGTTGTACGTCTCAGCGCACACGTCGCAGCCGCTCTCAGGGCTCAGCACAAGCATCGCGGTGCGGGTTGGATGTCGCGCGTCGATGGATTATTCCTCGCGTTTATAAGCTGCACGTCAAGGTGCGCGTCGAGCTGGACGTTGACAGAGTCGATCGATTAGGGCGTTGGTCGGTGTCGGCGATGTCGAGGAGGAGGCACTCCGCGTCGACGCTTTTTGAGGAAAGAAGAGGAAAGAAGGAAGATGTGCGCGGCGCTTGAAAAGGCTGCGCATCTTGACGCGAAAAAGTTTTGTTGGGTTGTGTGTAAGTAAGTAGGGCGCAGGGTTAGGGCCATGCGCGCGCGCCGGGGGTGTGAGTCAAGTTCGCGGAGTCTGAGATCCAATCATCTTCCTCCCTTCTTCCAAATCGGGCTTTTCTTTTCCTTTCATCGATCGCAGTTATAGTGGAAAAATCCCTGCGCGATATTCTCCCCAATATTCAGCTTACAGTGAGCAGGAGTCAGCGAGGAGCCTCGACGATTCAGCGTGCCGGCGATGCCCCGAGGATGTCGCGTGTCGCGTCCTCGCTCGATTGGGTGGCCTCTCTACTTCTCTTCCATTTCCCTGACGCGTCTTCTTGAGTGTTTAAACATAAAGTACTTCCGTCCTTAGCCCTCGATTTCCACGCTCTATCTCTTCCGCGGGCCGTCCTCCCTGCATCTTCGTGTCTGTCTTTATGGCCGGCCTCCTGTCCTCACGCTCCTGACCGCCGCTCGCTGTTCTGGCAGGAGACAGTGGTATGCTGACCGTACGCGTGATCTAGCCGAGCGCGTGCGCTGACGGGGAACTGTAACTGTACAGTGGACAGCCGCCGTTCATCTCCCGCCGCGGCCGCTTCATCTCCTCCCCGGCCGCGCGCCTCGGCCGAACGTACTACGCGCTCGTTGGAACACGTGTATCGGCAGCGCGCTGTCGTCGGTGTTCATCACCTTCATCTGAATTGGGGCATCACGTTTCCGAATCCGACTTGCCACAGTGCATCATTTCTGTGTGTCCGGGCTCGACGTCTTTGTGTCATTCGGGGACCCCTTGGCCGTACGGCAGTTCTATACGCGCCCCTCCCTACCCCTGGACCTGTCTTGTGTTCTGTCAACTTTCTCTCTGCCGCCGCGAACCTCGCCGACAGCGACAGCGACACCGCCATCGACGTCCCACCCATCTGGCATGTGAAAAATCGCAATTCAATGCAAAGCGGCGGTGCAGGCACACGCGCCAAGCGCAATTGACGCCTGTCCGCGCCACGTGGACCATGGACCGGATTGCATGACGTTTGGCAGGTCGGATCGCGGAACGAGCTACCGAGCGTAACGACCCTGGATGTATCTTCACTCAGTCACTCCTGAGTCTCCGGCGGTGGCTGCGTGGATCATCCTTTGTCTTATCTGTACTTCTGTTTTTCACTATCACTGCTCCTCTTCATCTCGCTTACACGTCCGCTCCTCATCGAATGGCTACAAACGCTCCACTAGTACTGGCTCCGACTCGAACTCGAAGGGTTACGCACATTATTTACTGAAACCCCGTTTCGCGCTGCCCCTACGCCACGAACACCGTGACGCGTACTGAGTTACCGCGGAAAGAAGCAGCGCATTGGCATCCGTGTTCGTCTCATCGATGGGCTGCGCACATCGGCAGCTAGCAAAACATGCGCACGCGTCTCCGTGCCTCAGGCTCTGGCACGTCCCGGCTCAATCTGTAGAACTGCTGGTCTTCTGCGTCGACTTCGACCGTCAGGCGCACAACACTGGGTTCAGGAGTCGAGTTTCGAATCAGGAGTTCCCAACGGCCGGCTCACGCATTCAGCCTACCGCCTGGGTCCTCTGCCACGTTCAATGCATTCCGTGCCGCGGAGCCACCTGCACTGCCAGGCAAGATAAGCCTTGCCTATCGATCCATCGCGATCTCGACGCATTGGGATTTGGCTTCTACATTCTACATTCTCCGCGGCGGATCGATCCTGACACATAGTGCTTTCTCGATTTCACTGGGGACGAACGTGTGTGCGAAGCGTGAGTGGGTATCGTGTATGACTCACGGCGCGGAGTGAATTGCATTGGATTGCTCGAAGACGCGGGACACGGGATGCCCGATGCGCTAGTTTCGAATGCGCATAACATCATGGTCCTAGCGATGAGACAATAATGCGAAGCTGGAACATCTACTTCCACTGTGGAGCCAAGTATCTTACTGCGAACTCAACCGCAAGACCTTTTCATCAGCGTGTCGAATGGATGGTAAACGCGTATAAGCAGTCGGGAAGCTTCAGGCCAAACTCCTCACCACTCTTCTATGCCGACTCGACCAGGAAGCACTGGGGTCTGGAGTCAGGAGGCGAGAGTCAGGGGCCATGCGGCTATTCACCGCATCACTCCTGCCGGCAGCCTATCCATCGTGATCGCCCATCTCCGTTCGAGTCATTGATTTACTCAGTTTCCAAGTTCTGTGTCTCCGCGGATCGATCCTGACACAGACCGTCAGAGTTCAGCTTCTCGAACGAACGTGTGTGCGAAGCAGGACTTGGTATAGTTTCTGACTCATGCGCGGAGTGAATTGGATTGCTCGAAGGACGAGACGGCTGAACTTGGAGCGAGAATCTACTGTAATTCTGATGTGAGGTACGATTGCGCGCAGACGAGTGAAGTCCAGCTGACTGAGACGGAAATAATACACTTTGGCGGAAATGCCGCGGCATCAGGATCGCATCCCGATGTAGTTATGGGGTGCGGAATCAGTATGGGATCTGACACACGAGACGCGACATCTGACTTCTCGGCATACAGGAGAAGTTCTAGGATTTGAATTGCCGAGGGTCGAGGCTGGACTGAGCAAGCTCCACTGCGGCAGCAAACCGTGACTATCTTGGACGCACTGTCTCGTGCAAGTACGACACGTGTTCAGGCATCTGGACGTTCCGACGACGCTGTACTACAGTCTCCTTACTACTCATGGCAATATTGCGGTCAAGCTCTGAGTTTGCGGAATCTGATTGGGGCGGCATGTCGAGGCAGCAACCCGTTCTCGGCTCGTTCCGCTTCTTTCCCTCTTTCCAGCATGAGTGACCGGTATAACCCCTCGGCGACGCGCTTACTCAGCTGGAACCGTGCGCGCTAGATGGCGTGAACATGGTCCACACACAAGCCAGCCCCAGTTGACGTCCACGCACATCGCACGCGCCAGCTGGCTCGCCGCTCGATGCGCGTCTGGTAAATGCGAACCTGGGCTCATTGATACGCCACTCTGCCGATGCGCCTCGTGCTCGCCCGTTCGCTCTCCTGCTGCCTCGACACGCGGCCGCCGACCACCCGTTCTGCGCACACTGCCTGCCTGTTTTAGCGCGAAATCGCACACGCGCTTACTTTTTTCCCCTCATCGTCAACGTCCTCCTGCAGTACGCAAAATATTTGTACGGGGCCTGGTGGATTTGCGTTCGGCGCAGCCCGTGGACGACGAGGCAGTGAAGCTCGAGGTCACCAAACGCAGTTCAAAGTGGAAGCGCTTAGCAGCCTGCAACTCGAGATCGACCAGTGCCGCCCGACATGTCCGGGACGTGAGGTTCGTGCGGCCGTTCCTTCTGTCTGCTTCATGTTCCCACCTCTACCCCCTCGCGTTATCTTCATCTCGACGCTCCCCGCAGTCCATTTCGCTGGAGCGTGGTCACACGGTGTCCTGGGGGGAGTCGGTAGCTGAATGGTACTGCCTTCTATACGAGGTTGTGTTGTGCGTTCATACCGCTGGTGCCGCCGCGACTATTATCCCCTCCACATTCCATCTTTCTTCGTTTGGAGGTCTCGCGTTAGCACCCCGTCTCCTCCGATTGCTATATTCGCGCAACTGATTTAATTCACGTTTTCTACCCTTCCGTTCGTCCAGTCCGCCTGCCGCGTACCCTTTCTTCGAGTGCTGATGCAGATATCGGCGTACGCAGGTAGACGGATTCGCAACCTCGCGCACACGGTCAGCTCTTGGCTACGTACATCATCGTCCGCCCTAACGCATGTGATGCGCAGTCAAACTCCTAGGCCGACTGCCGGTGCACCACACCCCCTCACGCCCGATCGACCTCCCAAGCGCTCACAACCAACTGCATACCCCCCGCGCGACTGCTACAACGTCCCACTTACCCGTTGCGCTCGAGTGCGGTGGCAGGCTATACCAGCGCTGGACACTAGTCACGTAGAATTGCGATATCAGGTAAGTTCAGCGCGGAAGTCGCGTGGCGCAGCGATTGCGTCACGGTTGGGTGCAGGTCTGCGTGCATGCATGGAGAGGTCGCTGGGTGGAGACTGGCGCTGGACGTTTACGATGACGAGGTGGGGTACTAGCTCAAGATGAAGCGTAGGGCGCCGCTTTGGGGGAGACGGTGCCAGGCGCGCGTACGCGAGAGGTGTGGCATCCTCTGTTCTTCTTCCCTCACGCCCGCGACTGTCATGTCATCCCTCTGCGTTCAATTCTAGTGTTGACGCATCACGCAGAACGTCAACTCATAACTATGCCCCGGCACACATCCGCCGCTCGTTTCACGCCACGAGGATGTAATACGACTCCACGTACGTGATGACCCGCATGATCCTTCTTCTGAATTCCTCCTCGGTGGCTGGCATTGAACTGATGTACCGTGGCGTAATCTCTGCGCTGAACGCGATAAGATCTCGTAATACCGCCACTGCTTGAGGCGCGTGAAGGCTAGACGAGAGATCTACGCGATGCGTCATTTGTATGTACCGAGCGCGTGTTTGCTGGGCAAGGGGTTCGGACACCTCCGAGTCGCGGGCTCGTGGCTCGCACGTGTCGGAGATATAGTCTCGACCCAATGGAGAAGCACGAGTCAGTTCGTTATCCTGCGGAGTCGAACGGCGGAGAAACAGCTCCGTAAATAAGTCAATGAATGAACGGGAGACGCGGAGGGTTCGGACAGTGTGGAGAAGCCGTATAGGCGCGGGACGGTGATAGAAAGAGGGTGTCTCGTTCGTCGACTAGAGAAAAAGATATTCAAATGAGCTCTCAGCTGTCCCGCCTGAGACGATCAGGGAGACGAAAAAGGCCGTTCGTCTGTTTGTACAACTGAAGGCAAAACCCTAGCAGGGCCCGGAATCTACGGGCTCTGGCTGAAGCATTACAGCAGCGTCAGACGTTGCGCTCTACGCTCACTGGCTTGCGTCTTCGGGATTTGGTGATCTATCGTTGCACCGGTCTGAAGTACAGAGTACAGACACCCGAAGGCTAACAACAAGGATAAAGCGCTCCCCAATCGAGTCGCACCGCCGAGTCCGAGGCAGCTGGTACCTGACCGCTGGCATGGCGCGGCGTTTGTGAGTCGTCTTATACCTATTAATCCAACATTGATGTAACCTCTAGCGGGCGGTAACACTGCCTGCAGTACTACTGGCCGCATTTGCAGTCTAATTGCGTGATGTCGGCTGGTTGACTCTACGCATGGGATCGGCAGTAGCACTGCCAGGGCCTCCTGTGCTTGGATGTTGCAGGTTCCCTTGGCACTTCGGTAACACATTGCCGTTGTAACTCACACTGCAGTGTGCGTCGCCCAAGGACATCGTATAGCTGTCAATCTTTCGGCTCCGGTCGGGTATTAAGAGGGACCTCACATTCCACATTCCGCTTCGAATCCCTTCCGAGTCGGTACCTTGTGCACAAGAACACTCTTTTCAGCTTTGATTCGAGCTACCCCATCCTCACCATCAGGCTTAACGATTCGCGCTACCGATGAACTACCAAGCCTTGCTTCACATTCCGGACGAGATATTGATGTGCGAGTCCGTCAATATTTCTTGGAGTGGTGAAATCCCAGATTCGGATATGACGCTCATGATCCAAGGGACCCAAGATCACGGATCTGGCGTGCTCTGGACGACAGACAACTTGGCGATCGTGGGGAGCGGTAACGCAGTGACCTGGCTGGCAAACGTTGCAGGAGGGGTTCAGTACACAGTCTCGCTAGTCAGCGCGGAGGGTGTGGTGGCACTGGAGTACACGTGGATCGATGGTCCGGGTTCGTGTCCTGTTCCGTCGGAAGGTGCTGCAACACGCATTAGTACGCTCGAGGCGTGGACATTACCAACGTCAACCTCCATAGCCTCCACAAGATCCTCTTCCGCTAGCTTTGCCAGTTCAACAGTCATATTCGCCCCAGCGGAAGGTGTGTATGCTATATCGCACTCTTCGACTGTTCACGTCCAAAACCGCAGGCATTTCCCATAGCGAAAGAACACTTATCATAGCAGGTGTTTGCGTCTCAGGCGCTGTCCTTATTCTAACTGTGACGCTGGCCCTCCTTTTGCGACCTTCGAGTCGGCGTCAGACACGAATAGGGGACACAACACACGCGTACCCCATACCCTCTGCCGGTAGCCCATCCCCCTCAAACCGGAAGCGTGAGCTCTTGCAAATGCTCCTGGGTAAAGCAGTACCCGAGAGACGAGGGTCTTCCTTCCAAGAGTCGAGCGAAGGAACAGAGATTGAGCGGCTGCGCGCCGCCTTGGCTCAACTGGAGGAAGAGGCACGTAAGTGGCGCGTGGGTGAGCTGGAAACCCTTCCGTCCTACGACTCTCGTTCTATTGCATCCCACAGTCGACTCTATTTCGTATTTGAACCACACTAGCTCATTCTTTCATAACTACTATACGATAGGTATTTACTACCGCTCGAGAATCCGCGTTACGCTCCAAGACATGACCGCCGACCAGTCGTGACGCGTGACATGTTACTGTATATAGTGCTCTGCCTCGCAACAGTCAAAGATAGCGAGATCAAGCTCATGAACAACGAAATGTTTCCATGATCTCAGTTCACACTGCACCGGAAGGGAGAATTTCCGACTTCTAGAAAATCGCCATCTTATCTGTTCAGCTGCAGAGCACGATATAGTAATCATATCACCGGAAGGGTCTGCGGTGTCTCTGAGAGAGCAAACATTCACACTTACCGCGGAGCGGCGCGGAAAATTTGAGTCCGGTACCCTTCTACCCGTTCTCACCGCTGTGACAGATATTACCGCGAGGTCGTCGTTACGCGTTACAAGAGCACTTTATTACCTTACCGCCGCCACGCTGTGACGCGTTACGCGGTAATAACTACCTGTAGTACAGTACTGTCCGCTCATGGCGCTCGTCCTCTGTTTCCATGCATATGGCGCGGGTTCGCTATTAACCTTTCCGCAAGTACTCCAGTAGCAATAATCCATAAGTTAAGTTATCCTATCCTCGTGAATTCTACACCAAACATCAATCGAACAATTATACGTACCCGTCCGCGAGCTCGAGCGGGAGGGACGGCTTCTACATTTTGTGGTTCACGGGGTTTAGAACCCATTACTCGCGCACGAGAACACCTTCCCGCCTTTCGAGTCGATAATGATACTCTCGATCGACACCTAGCACCACGCATTCGATCAGCACGGGAAAGAAGAAGGGAGAAGGGAGAAGTGAGGAAGACGTACATAAGTACCCGCGACGAGCGTATAAAGTCCGAACAGGATAAGCCCATAATTGAGCACCGTCTCGGCACTGCGGAGCGGGGTACCCCACCTCGCCTCTTTCGTAGCGTGGAGGGAGAGGTACGCCATTCCCCAGAAGATAAATCCGAACCACCCATCTGAAAATCCCCGCTCAGCCTCAACAGCACGGGAGGAGACGGGGTGGACGCACCAAAGAGCGAGCTCATCAAAGCGAGCATGTCGCTAAAGAACGGGATGACCTCTGCGATTACGAAGGCCAATAACCATGTTGCGGCGAGTATTCCGGCCCAGGTCGTCCATCCGAGGGCGGTGTTTTGGGTGCGGTGAGGGGAGGTGGGCGGGAAGATTCTGAAGAAGACGAAGCGCGCGGTTACGGACTGGAGCGAGCGTTAGCGAGACGAGGAGAGCGGCGGAACGGGGGCGGGTAGGAAAGCGAAGGATCGGTGTCAAAGCGCGAGCGTCGGCAGGGACGGAGCAGACATGAAACGATGGCGGCGTGCAGAGTTGCGGGGAAACGCGAGGAAGGGGGCGTGAAGGAGGGGTGGAGCGCGAGCGCGAAGCATGAACGAGGCACGAAGGGATCGGACAAGGACGGATAAACGTACAGCATACAAAGATCCCAAGAACACGATAGTCGGTATCGCGAACGAGAACGCGATCTTGAGGTACGGCGAGCGCAACGATCCAAACGCCGGCGCCGTAATATACTGCTCGCCTAATTCGTTCACGTCAGTGCACGCACGTCCGAGAGTGGGGAGTGAAGAGTGAACACGTACCGACGAAATGATACATCACAGCGCCGCAAAGTGTGAAGATTATGATCTCGGCGATGGTTACTGCCCAGAGCGCTGTGCGGGCGTCGGGCATCAGCCAGCGTGTACACGACGGGACGGGGGGATGGCAGAACGCGCCTTTGGGGAAGTCCTTTGGCTCCTTCATCTCGGCGATAAAGCTCGGGAGCGTGATCTGGCCCACGAACGTATACAGGATATTGAGGAACGCCGACATGCCTGCACGTAAACGCGTCAGCGCGAGGGGGAGTGAACGGAGAACAGAGTACTCACCGGCGACGTATCCCGTCCCCTTGGCCGCTACGACGCGCACGATCGGCTCGCCGAGCGTAAGCGGATCGTATCCCGCCGGTGTACCCTGCACGCCCGCGAAGATGATAGCGAGGAGCACGGCGATGCCCATCGTTGCCGCACTGCGAGAGCGAGACCGTCAGGTCGAGCAATAGTAACGAAGTGACAGGGACTAGGGACAGCGAACGAAGCAGGGAGGGAGAGGAATGCGCACCTGAACGTCCCGAGCCCACTCAACTGCGCCAACGGTCTCGGCAAGCTGAAGCAGAAACAGATGATGGCGGATATGGCGCTGAATGTAACTGTGCAGAGTGCGGAGCCGGTTAAGGTGTTGAGGAGTTTGGCGCCGACGAGGCAGTGGAGACCTGTGGAGGGATTAGCGGACGGTCGAATGTATGGAGGGAAGGGGCCAGGACGGTGGTTGCGTGGAGGGAAAGGAGGGTGGCCGACAAGCAATAGTAACGGACTAAGCGTGGAGGGTCAAGACGCGACGGGGCAGTGAACGAGTGACGCGGACGGCCAGGCGCGGGAGGAAACGAAGACGAAGGCATGGGACAGGCGAAACGAGAGCAGTAGAACGCACCTTGGATGAACGTATTGTTGAGGATGAAGAACACGCTGGTTACGTTGTACGCCGTCTTGCGCCAGCGCTCGCCGAAGGCTTTGGCGAAGAGCTCGCCGCCGATGTCGCACACATCCCTGTCAAGGCGAGCGTATTAGCGCTCGTCCACCACACGCGAAGCTAGAGTGGGTGCTCCTCCACACCACTGCGCGACGTCCAATGCATCTCGACGGCTCGTCACTGCGTGCTCGTCGACGACTCGCTACCGCACACATCGACTCCACGTGCTCGCCAAGACTCGCGCACTCACCGAACTTCCGGATGCTCGAGACAGAACCTCCACAACACCAGACTCGTATACTGCACGCTCGCGGCGGTGGCGATAGTGACGATGATACCGGGTACGAGGCCGAGGACGGAGAAGGACCAGGGGAAGGACATGATGGCGAGGCAGATGTATTCGCTGAAGAGCAGGGCGGCTGTCTGTAGTAAGCGTCAGCGGGGTTTGCGCGACGACGTGAATGACGGCCGGGATGTGGGGCGCGGCGCGGACGCTGTAGACGTCTGTCAACGGCGCCGCGCACCGCCTATACGACCCAATGGCGTCGACGCAGCGCGACCCGCCTAGCTCGACTGCCGCAAGCTGGACACCGCGACGAGCACGGCACCCGAAGGGCGCGCCCAATGCTCAGGAACGCACCTTTTGCCACGAACACGTCCTATACTGGATCGCATTCCCGCTCTCGTCCACGAGCTGCCCGCCAACAACGATCTCGCCGTCCTGGTCATGCGCGTCGCGCACAGACGCGGACCCGCTCTCGACGTCCTTCTCCTTCTCGAGACTGGACTTGCTCATCGTGGCTGTCGGTGGGTGCTTATCGGAGGTGCTCGCTGCTCGCGGTGCAAAAGAACGAGGAGGAGAATCCTGAACGAAAGAGGACAAGGAGCCAAGCCAAGACTGCAGCCGGCTTCGTTATCAGCGCGGGTGTGGGGCTGCATCCAAATGGAAATGATCAGGAAACGCGCAATCGACATGTCCGATGACGCCGTCTTGCGCGTTGATCGCAGCTAATGGCGAAATGACCTCCCGTATGTCCATGCGTCGAGGTACCGCTCGAGTCTTGGACTCCAAAGACCAGGAGAGGGTGCAAGAGGGGGGAAGGAACGGAGAAGAGAGAAACGTGGACCGTTGGCATGACGTTGCGCGGCTCACGGTCGCATTCCGGCATCCTCGTGCCGCGTACGCCGAGCCCCTGGTATCGTGTGCTCAGGCACCCACTTCGCACGCTGGGCTCTCGGGACGGTATGCCGGGTGTACATGTACACTTTGTATAAAAGACTCGGTAGGAAGAGCAAGTTCTGCACCCAATCATCTCCATCGCCCTCGCCATCTGCTACAAAGTATGGCTACACCGCTGCTGTCACCATACTACACAGCTAGTTGGACTCCTCTCTCGTCGTCGTCGGGCACTTTCACACTCTCCGATCGTCATTAGAGGTGTCACCCAGGTTGTATTGGGCTTGCTACAGTCATTTATAAGCCCATTTATCGAACGGACGGGAAGAATAACACAGTGTATCTTTGGCCAGTGGGTGTCCGACCGCTGGCAATGAAATAGAAGACCAATGTCGTTCCGTATGCCGTTTGCCAGTCCTACTCATCCGGCCATTCCGTATAAAACCTCTGGCCAAGTGAGCCGCAGTTCGCACGATCATCCGCTCTCATCATCTGCTCCAAAGGTCGCCTCACCTGAACGGAACGATGGCGCATACCCCATTATAATCCTAGATCGCAGGACTGTGAACACTGTAAGTGGGTGCTAGGTAGTGAAGTCGTCTAAGGTCACACGGCGCGCGCGGGGCTGGCTCAACACCGGCTTTCCTACGCGGTATAAAGATCCCTACATAGTCCTTCGCCTCATCCCATCGCCACTCTCATCATCTGCTACAAATAACCTCTCAGGTTCGCGACAACCTGCCACATTGTCAGTCTCAGTCACAGGAAGATTTCAACTGCCTATAAAAATGGATGCTGCGTAGCTCATGCGGCTGGACAGTCAACCGGGTGCAGGCTGTCCTCTAACATCTAAGAGAAAAGCACCATCCTATCAGGGCGTCCAAGGATCGATATCCCTCAAGCAGAAAATACTGTACTTACACCCACCTGATCACACTCATCATCTGCAATGTACTCGCCCCACAGGCTTTAGGCCGTACATTTATCGTTCAAGTTGCGAGCAGAGGAACGGAACGTTCAATTCATCTGGTTGGTAGTGGGAGGTGCAACGCGCGCTATGCATCAGAGACCATACGAGACACCTAATTGTCGTGCCTGTCCGCTGAACGCGGCTCAGTAGGACATCTCGCATCCGCGGATGTGCCCCGAACTCTAAGAGCCTTCGTCTTATCGTAGCAAAGCAGAAATATCGAGCGTGGAGAATCGATTAGCGTGCCAGTGGAGGTCTAGCACTGCTCCAGTCCAGAGCGCCGACCAACGGAAGGTTCCTAAGAAGCCAAGTAACAACGCCAAGAGTCCGGTCCGCACTCCCAGCACGTCAAGACTCCGGGTATATAAGCAGCCAGTCGAAGAGCAGCTATTTCTTTGCCACACATAGCTTGCCACTCACATCTGATTATCCCGCCTTCATCATCTGCTATTGAGCCTTGATCGGACCGGTACGCAGGGGGACGTGTACAGTCACCTATCTGAAACGCATACTCATTATGACACGGAGTGAGTAGTGCAATGCGAAGAAACAAGCGTGCGGTCTATCGTGCTCCATGTTGACGCAATAGGGACAGCTACTCTATTGTAATAGTTCTCACGCACACGTTGAGAGCGAGTAGAGCAGATCCGGCTTTCTGTCGCAATGGCTTGAGTACGTACTGTATCCGAGTTCGTAAGTCCAGGGATCTTATAAAAAAGACGAGAGCCTACGCCGTACAGGTCATGACATGACTCACCGACTTCGCTCTCGTCATCTGCGTATCGAATGAAACAGACGCGTTGGAAAAGCCCTCATAGCTGCCACATTGGAGGAGTAGCGGGTCTCAGGAGAAAAGCGAGTGTTGCCCGCGTTTATCGTCGTAACAGACACGAATATTCCTCGAGCGCACGTGGAGGCAGGATTACGCTGGAAGAGGCTTGACACCGACTATTAAGCGCTTTCCGGGGAAGTATTGTAATCGAGAGACAGTCTGTCTCGGAAAGGAAGACTAGAAAGTCGAGAAGCGTAGTCCGAGTGGTTGCGCCGTCCAACGCAGAAAGATTCCCTACGCGCGGAACTTGCAACAGGGAAGAGAAGACAGTGAAATGCTGGCTCGAGTTTCAGTGGGCGTAACTGGGAAGGCAATGTTCGAAAGCTTCGTACAAGCACAGAAGGCAATGGATGTTCATCACCTGAAGGTAGGCGCCAGTAGCGAGTGAAGCGGGCGCGAGGAGGAAGCAGGCTCCTGATGAGGTAAACCCGCGTACGCTGTGGTGCAACGCGCACCGGAGCGGCGCCGTACGGTACGATCAACAGCATGCGAAGAGCGCCAGAGGACCCAATATTATGTCGTAGAACGTCTAGTTCCAATCATGGCGGACAGCGCCTGTCGAGGGTGAATGCACCAACCCATACACAGCTTCAAGCGAGATATTGGCCGTGAATAGGTGCCCAGATGCGCTGACCGTCCGGCTCTGAATCTGGTGGACAAAGAGCGCGTTGAACCACTTCAACGCGCACGCTGGACGTTGCAGTAGACCGCATACGGATGAAATCCTGTCGCAATATGATCGCCACGTCCCAGCCAGTGGCGCGAAAGATGACCGGTCGACGTGGACGTGACAGCAGGAAGCAAAGACGGCTCAGGATGCAATAGGTAACTTCCGCATCTTCGCCTCGTTCTTTCAATTCGAGAGCGGCGCGCATCTCGTCATCCGCTACAGCATACTGCACCCTATGGACTCTGCGTCTTCGCCACTCCAATCGCGGCTTGCCGCACTCAGTGCAGCGGTATCCGGTGTCTGTGACGAAATTTTCGCGTCTTCGGCCGATTCGTGCGTCACGCATGGCTCAAATACCTCTTGCCGTGGCTGACGCAGGTCGTGTAACTTCAGGATCCTTGAGGGCCCCGAGCCACTCTGGGATATTTTCAGGAATTCTGTCAGCACCGGGGTCGCAGCCTCCATTCGCCGTCGTAATATTCAGCGCTCGCCGGTTTACTGTATGCCACCCGAATTGTTCGACATGATTCTGGCTCTACTCGACCTCAAAGATCGTATTTCTGTGGCTCGAGTCTGCTCACTGTGGACGGATCGCTCGGCATCGTGCAAGGCCGCACTAGCGTTGCCTACTATCCACGATGAACGTATAACGCCTATCACATCAAAGCGTTTTCAGTCACAGCTCAGGTTGCTTGGGTATCCAGACGTTCAAATTCCAGGTATTTTCCTCGACTATGACGGAACCGACTTCTTCTGCACTGTCGCCTTCATCCACAACCATATGCAGCACATCGAGTTGCTGGATGTCCTGATCATGCTCGAGCAGTCAGGGAGCAACAGACACGCTGCACTCGCACAGTGTTTCTCGACTCCAGCTCCACGTTTGCGCTGGCTTCAAATTTCCTTTGAATCTCACGAGGCGGTGGATAGCCTGCTACGCAATCGCGACTGGTTTGCAGGCTCTGCTCCGAACTTGCGTCGTTGCGACTTCTGGGGTGTGGCATTCTACACACCAGCTTTCGCTTCAGTCCGTGCGGCTTACTTCCTAATTGATTACCGATCGCGTCTTGAGCACATTCGGGTACTTTTGAGCGAGTTCCCTTGTCTCGAGGCTCTGTCTCTGGAAAAAGGGGGACTACCATCTGCTCCGTCAACCTCGCCGCTTCCGGTATCTCCGATGCTCAGCCTCCTATGGTTGGATCAAGCCACCCTCGAAGCCTTCAGCCATGTCGCCTACGACAGTGTTCGACACGTCACCCTGCGGTCCCGATTGCCTATCCCGATCCCGGCAGCCATTCAGCGCATCATTCCTCAGCCTATCTTGACGCTCGATATTTACCCGCAGGCGAGTGGGCGCATTCCCATCGTACAATCAGTCATGCTTCGCACGTCGCACGTGCAGGGCTACACGCGCGTATTCACCTTGTCCGACGTTCGCATCGACGACCCCCTACGCGACATTACTATCTTTGGGGACGCAACCGAGGTTGCATTGCACAACCCGCATCTTCTCCGCGACGCTACGCTTCCGAGTCTACTGTCCCTGCGGCGTCTGACACTCTACGTCTCCTCCGCATTCACAAATGTCTTGCGCGGTTCCGAATTCCCGCACCTACAGGAACTCGTCATAATATTCACGCGTGCGCCAGGCTCGGCCCATCCCTCCTGCCATGCGCAGGACCTCGTACACATCCTCCGGTCGATATATCAAACCGTCCAGCTCGTTATCCGCGGTGCGAACGTCATCGAGCCCGCTCTTAACGACCTTCGAGCGCGTGTTTCTAGTCTTCGTGTCGAGTCGAACGTTCGCGTGCTCGACGCCGAACCTCTGTGGGTCAGCGCCGCTAGGTTCGAAAACATTGGGTCCGGAAACGTGTCTTTCACGGAATAGATCAAGTGCATCGGAGATTCGAAACGTAGGCAGTATACGTAGGACAAGAGTACAAGAGCGCGATCGTCCTCCTCGTGTAAGTTACAATGCGTGTGTTCCCGCAGACTTTAATAGTCCTCTGATAATGACACGAGGCTTACAGTGCGCATCGCGGGCCGCGGAGTGATAGATATATGCGCCGAGAAAGAAAGCTTGCACCCCACTAGGTAGAGAGACATGGTGGCATCGCTCACACTTGAGATCAATACAAGCTACAAGCATTCAACTAGCTGATATATGCAGTACTGTCCATTGTGTAATGCCGCGGGGTAGACGTGTTCCTGGCGCAATCGCTACTCTCCTAGACCACACGCTTCCTCAAAGACGCGCATAAGGCAGCGTATAAACGCCCCAAGCGCAGGGCCCACTTTGCGCAACGTAGTGATAGCCGAGACAAATAAGAAGGTCAGATGTTTCCGCAATGTTTGATACAGCTCTCTACCCCCGCCCTTATCATCTGCTCGTCAGGGAGAAACACCGAACCGGTCACGATTCATCGCAATGCGTTCTTCACTGGCCGCGGGCAAGTGAATTCAACGAGATTCGTTTGAGGATATCACTTGGTGTTCCTGTAACTTAGGACAAGAATATTATGAATATCTCACCGAGAGGATCTCTTTCAATTCTCAAAACAATACACATGATCTCCTCACTAGATTCTCCATACTGGAGGATAATGCGGAATCTGCCTGCGTTTCCAATTGAGATTCCCTTGAGATTCCGTCCCAGCAGAATTTGGGTTATTCTCGTACGAACTTACAGGAACGCACTGTGAAAAACTCCTACGAATCTCGAACAATCCACTCATCCGTGCGCAGTGCCTTGTAACGCACGCTTCTGTGGCAGAGGCGGATACAGCAGGGCGAAACCGCGCGATAGAGAGGTGCCGTGGCACCAAATACCGACGATTGTGAGTGGATCAGCCCGCACGCATCACCTGTCATCCCAATCTCTACGTCCAGATAAATGGTCGTCATCTTTACGGTTCGCGAGGCTATCTCGCTCGGGCTAGAATCGGAATAACCCAGCGTATTCAGCAACAAGTGTGCAGAGCAGCGACCGATATAGAGAGCAAGCACCATGAGGCGTGTGGAAATGCGATAGGGACAGCGAGCACGTATCGCTGGCGTGCGGTCCGAGTCTGTTCGTAACGCGCGAGTGCAAGACTCTTATAAGAACAGCGCAGGCTATGGCAGTCGATCTCACTCCCACATCGCTCTCGTCATCTGCTCGAGAAATGAGACACAGCGCCGTGAAGATCCTCCTATTGACCAGTATGGAACGAATCATAGTACTACGCGACGCATCAACACGGCGGTCGGGGAACCGGTACATCAGGGTACGCAGGAATCGCAGCGGAAACTTCTCGACAGTGAACGGACATGCTCTATAAATCCAGACATACGGTTGTATCCCGTTTCCGCTTCCGTGTACGAGTGGAAAACACGCGATCCTCAACCTGTCCTCAACACACAGACTGGCTCGACGTCTACGCCTAGAGAGCTGCAAGATGTCAGAACGGATAGCCCGAGTTGTCATCGAAAAGTTCCCAAGCCACTGAAATAGCAACATAGACCTGACAGGCGCCGATGCGATGGGCGCTGAGAAAGATGTGCCGTCGACGAATGTCCAGTTTGCAGCTGCAGATCACCGTCTGTAACGAAGGAAAAGCGTATTTCCCGAGGCTGTAGCGAGAACAGGTAATAGCGAGGCAGATACGGCCCAATGCGTATTGCGCGCACACGTCTTAGTGCAACGTAGGCGGAGACAGAGCGGCCGCGAAAAGCTGTGTACGAGGGTCCGGGCCGAGGACGCAGAGTGATCAATGGGGACGAGATAGCAAGACAGATGTATTTGCTGAGCAGAGAGACGGCTTTCTGCGACAGCGCGTGAGTGACCGCAGCAAAACGAGCGCAAGAGGTGAAGGGATTGCGAGCGACGCACGTGCCGCGCGGACGCCGTAGTGCTCGAGCGCAGGACAACGCCAGCGCGAGCGTAAGACAGAGAAACGCCCATTGCCCTGTCGCCAGGCGGAAAACGTCGGACCGCAACGCGGGAGCGATACAACAAGTCCTGGAGTGTGCGCCCAACGTCCACCCACGCACGGTCGGTGTGTAGACACGAGTGCATGCGCGTTTTGCAGAGTATTATGGACCGCTCTTCCACGACCTAGCCATCGTCTTCCTGCGCGTCGCGTCGCAGGCGCATGGGGAACGATTGTGCGAATGAAACGCCTTGTTCGCGGGCGCTGTCGGTTGCGAGGTTTTTTTTTTTCGAGGGCAGAAGCGCGAGAGGAAAGACGGCACGGGATGCGGCAATTTCCGCGTCTCTTGCTCGTTCTCCCACATTCGACGGCCATCGGTCCTTTCGTCGTTCAGAGCAGCGCCATGAACCAGCCGGCGTCGAATCCAGCGCTATCCACGATTGCGGTTGCGGCGCTTAAAGCAGCCGTATCAGCTACGTGCGAGAGCATTTTAGCCTCGTCGCCCGATTTGTGAGTTGCGAGCTTCTTTTCTAAATTTCCACTAACGCAGACCTCGCCATGTAGGCTCTTTGACCATGCTGATGGTTTCTGGGCACCCATAAGGGACGCCGTAGACACGGAGGTCAGCGCATGGATCCGCCGCCACAACGTTGCGCACTCGTCCGGCAACCGATTACCCGCAGAGCTATTTCAGATGGTGCTCGCCCCGCTCAAACTTCAAGACCGGCTCTCGGTGGCTCGCGTCTGTACTACGTGGAAGATTCTGTCACAAAAACCGCATTTGCCAGATCTGGCCATATCGCCAGATCCAGCCAGAAATGGCAACATAGGCGCCATTTCTGGCTGTTTCTGGCGAGAACCTGACAGTTCCCGCACCTCATTTCCTAGTACTGGCTGTTTCTAGGTGCTTCTGAAGACCGCGGGAGGGTGTGGTAATCGTGCAGGAGTAGACATCGGATGGGTTTGCGTGTTCCGTCGGGACTCGGTATTGCCATCCCGCCTACAGAGAATGAAGTATGCAAAGGATCACAGTCAAGCTGTTGTATTACGACAGCGATGCTCTTGAGGAAAGTTTTCTTTGAAGTGTTTCTAGCTGAATGGTACAGCGACGTCATCGATGCGGAGGTGCAGGTCGCCTCAATGCAATCAATGGGCACTGCGCGAGGCTGGTGCACCGAATACTGAGCACATTAGCGTACCGCGAACGATGTCTGTAGGCTTCAAAATCGTGACAATATGCTGTTCGTCGAAGACGCGACAGCCGCGCCAAACAACAGCCGGGTCAAACGCTACGCGGCTTCACTTGGACGGTTTAGAGAGAGTAGGTGCGGCCAACTTGACTGCGCGGCCATTATTCAATTGGGGAGGAAGAGTAGCTGAAGACGCGCAGGGTTGAGCTTTTCGGACCCATCCAGCAGCGTGCAGCGTGCAGTTGAAGCACAGCGCATTATTCCAGGTTCCAGCAACTCGCCCTACGGCAAAAATGGACCAGTCGAAAAGTCTGCCCAGGTAGAAGGCATGACGAAGCCGTGGCGCAGTACGACGAGCAGGATGACGAAGTTGACCAGCTGGAGAACGGCGGGCAGCCAGAGGGAGATAATGCGCTTGAACGTAAAGAGGAAGAGCCCTAGGCACAAAGACTGTCTATATACCAATGAAGCCTTGCTGAATTGCCTATGGGACGGTGATGAGTAGAGGACAAGAGACGGACACGGACACGGCCGGCGGCGGACCCTGCCGCTTCCTGCTTTCGTTCTCTCCTCACGAACGTACGCGCGACCACGCGAGCCGGCAACTCCGCACCATAGCGGGGCGTATTCATGTTAGTAGGTGCGCGTATCGGTCATCTTCTGCGTAGATGCTCACTGCGCACCGCGCTGTGCAGTCACAGTTTGCACGCACGCGTCACCCGTCCATCCTTGCGCACTACAGCGTGCTGGCACGTTCGAGGTCGCGCACATGCGACCTGGCTCTGTGCTTATTTGCACCTGCTGCTATATTCCTATTCACCCGCGGCGGCCTCTAACTCGAAATGCTTGCAATATCAGCATCTTGTACGCACCGCTCCTATCGCTCGTCTCTGGCGCTACGACTAACGACTTAGTATGACATTGCCGACACATCCTTGCGCGGAAGACAATGAGGTGGGTCCGTCAGTAGTCATCTTTGCGCTTGTGCGCTCCTTCCCCGCTGAGTGGCTCGCACGCGGTACGCACGCACCTACGCGCGGCCCATATCCTCACTATCCACATAGGTGATGCGACTTGCTATAGTACGCGTATCTGCGACCTCGCGTCGCGGACGGCGCTCTTGCTTTGGTTCGTACGCTGCGCCGTGCCTTGTATGCCGTGCAGACGTTTATTGGGCTGCAGGTCGCATCCCTTACGATCTCATGCCACCATTCGACCTTTGTGGTGACTGCTGGTGTGGCAGCTCACCGCACATTGCGCTGAGGGGAGTGTTGGCCGCGTGCGGTGACGCTGGAGCCGGCAGCCGGGATGGCATATATTGCCCCACATCCACTCCACCGTCAACTCCACCGTAGCCTAGTCGTTAGCTCGCGCGATTAGACGCGTAATACACACATTTGCGAACTTTGGTTCAAGCCCTCTCAGTGCCAGAACGGAAAGTAAGATATGATAGGTAAGTCACAGTAAGAATTTCAAGTAAGACCACTAGTAAATGTAGAACAGCACCGAAAGTAACAGCGCTTGTACAAGTGTACAAGCGTGGCATTTATCTCTTTCCCTGACGTCTATTGTATGGCCAGTTCTGGCGCTGATGTCCGGGTCTGATGTCATATGGCACGAATGGCACGAATGGCCAGTATACCCTGGGTTCCCAAGTCTCATACCAGACCTGCTCTATCTGTGCCATATCTACCATTCTGGCCAGATCCAGCCAGCTCCCCCTAGATCCAGCACTTGCACTTTTTGTGACATCGCTCTGCGTCGTGCAGTATTATGCCCCTTGCCAAGTTGGACAGCATCACGGCTGCCGAGGCGCGCCGCTTAAATGCCCAACTCAAGTTCCTTGGATCTCCTCGCGTTCAGCTGAGCGTTCTTCTCAATACTTCGAATAACACGTTCTTCCCCTCGGCAACCTTTGTCCGTAAACACCTGTCGCGCGCAGTCGAATTGGATGTCATCGTCCACGGAAACTCTCCCACTCACACCGAGTCGGACATTTTCTTGAAGCTGTTGTCCACCGCCACGCCGCTGCTACACACGCTATCCGTCAGCTTTGATTGCAGCTCGAAGCTTGAGAGCTTTTTGATCAGCTCTCCCTGGTTCGGCGGTTCCGCGCCAAGTCTTCGTCGCTGCCGTTTCTACAAGGCCGCTTTTTACGCACCTGTCTTCTCCTTCGTTCGAGTCGTCTTCTTCCTCGTTGACGACAACTCGCGGCTCGAACATCTTAACGCCGTGTTATACCAGTTTCCACAACTGGAAGAACTCTGCATACGGTGCCATAACCCGCTCGATCGCTCGCGGTCTCGGTTGAAGTCACCACCAGGACTCATGTGCTTGTGGCTGGAAGGTCGTGTTGCACGACTTCTGAAATATCTCGACTCCCGCGCCGTCCCAAGCGTCATCATTCGACAGACCGTCACACCCGAACTTACACGCATGCGCCATCTCGTGCGCGAACCTGTCAAGATACTCGATATTATCCCGTATGAAGACCAGCCGGATCTTGTATTCCGCTCTTTACTGGTTCGCATAACGGAATCGCCCCAGCGCTCGCGTGTTTTGGAGATCGAGATTCCCATCGCCGACGAACTGGTGAATGATCTGCTATTTAGTCACCTCACGACACTTTCGCTGCACGACCCCCATCGTCTACGCGATGTCGAGTTGCCTTCCATGCCTGCCTTAACCCATCTGGCGGTTTACGTCGCCGGCCCATTAGCGGCTCTGCATGACGCATTACAGCCATGGGCCCTGCCGCGCCTTCGCCGACTCGAACTCGTCTTCACGTGCGCCCCAGGCACGAATCACCGCGACTGCCCTGCCGCGGACATTACAAAATTCATTACTCTCAACCTCCAGGCGAAAAGCCGATCCGTCGGCCTAGTAATCCGCGGCGCAAAGGTCATAGAGCCCAGTGTCGCAGAGCTCAGCGCGCACGTGGCCAGCTTGGACGTCGAGTTCCATGTGCGCGTGCCCAATGCTGCCCCTGTGTGGGTCCGTGCTGCTGATTTCGAGAATGTTTGGAACGGTGAAGTTACCTTGCGCGACGCGATGTAGAATGTACGTAGGAAGTTGCAGATGGCGGAACGCTGTCTCTGCGAGCTCTGTCTACCTCTCCGTAGTCGACCTTTGAAGGGTCACTCCCTCAGTCGTGGAACCTTTCCGTCCCTTATGATACTTACATCGGACGCAATCCGAGGTTCGCTGCACTGTATCTACCGTCCTACTCGAGATAGCGGCAGAGAACTGAGAGCCTAAGAAGTCATGCCCTATTTTGAAAGCCCTAACCACCGAGGTGAGTCCCGCTCCTTACCCCGTTTGGTCGAGGCATACATTGGGGCGGACTGTGGGAACGTTGACCGGGTTAATAACCGGACCGGTGACCGTATTTCCAGGGCACATAACAAGACCGTCCTGCATCACCGCTCAGCAGTGTGTAGACATGAAGATGTTGCTCTCGTCATCTGCTACATATCCGCTGTACAATCTGCAAATGATTTTCCCATACTGAGAAATTGGTGTTGCAACCCCCCTGGCGGACTTCAGGTCTAACGGAACATATAGGCTTCAGACACGCCTTGGTCTATCTCAAAGTCTGACACAAGTTAGCTCTAGCGCTACTCTGAGGATAGTGCCGGTGCTCTTTTCGAAGGAGCCCGTCCTCCGTAGCTCGATGACACAGATTAGTCGGAGTGTTCAGTTTGACGACGAGAAGCAGAGCAGAGCGCTGCGCAGTGGCCGTGACCAGTATCTCCATGTCGCGCGTCCGGGCAGAACAGTGCTGTGAAAGAGAGTAGCTATAAAGTAAGACTACCAAGACCATACATGAAAATGAACCATTCTCATGGTCTTGAGCCGCAGCCCTGCGTCCCTCCCTAAAATGCGCACATCACTCGTTGCGTAACAGCTACTCCTTCACTGCGGGTACTATAATGCGAACCTTGTCAATTTAACCCATCTCATGCATGACTCGGAGACGTCGGAATATGCGCAACGGTGGATTTTGAGATGTCAGCATATAAGACGCTTTCACCTTCTCACGTAGTAATACTTCCCATACATAATGGACTCGGACCGAGCTCTGCTTCCCAGGGTATGCGACATACACATCGCATGATTCCCGCCTCGCGACCGGTACTTCGGACTCGGGCATCCATCCAATTCTGATCTATTGCGTTAAAAGGGTATATAAGGTAAAGCTAATCACGGTTGCCTGCACTCAACAGATTCCCTCTCATCATCTGCTACTACCAGCCCGCACAGTATGCTGTCCACGAGTAGGTATGGGTGCACCATGCGCGGCGCGTCAGCAAGTTGACGAGAGCTCCATCTTGTCACTTTCAAGTTACACCTCGATCAGCTCAGGGACTGTACGGGTTTAGCAGGGGTGACGCGTCTCAAACTGTAACATGCAAACAGTGCAGGTCTGCGGGTGTGGGAGATAAGGCGCGGATTTGCAACTGCGAGCAAGAACGGGCGAATTACACGAAGACAAGCGTAACGCCTTTCCCGCTACTCGACGATTCGCAGACGGGTATCACGATATGTAGGCAGGCGCGCTACGCGTACGGGGTAGTGGCCATGAGATCGAGACACAGCCGTGACCGGTCGCGAGAGATCGCTGGACAGGACACAAAGCGCTCACAGTCGTGAACAGAACCGGCGCGATGTCGACGACGCGCGAGCACGGTCGCGAACGACGTGGGCGCCGACGACGGAAGAGCCGATAGGACTGACCAGCACGACTAGTTCGTGCGCGAACTCGTCGCGGCGCCATGCGTGCGAAAGCGCTGCCCGACGGACCGACGATGGACTCAAAGCGCGGCTGATGCTGAGCGATACGACGACGAAAGCGCGCGCGCGTGACGGTGAATGCAAGGCGGTAGATGAGGTAGATGCGCTACTAGCAGCTGGGTGCGGGCGGCGTCCAAGTCCTAGGTTGGGCAACGACGATTAGGTCATCGCCGTAGGTTCACGTGTGCGCGTTGACCAGCCCCTGCGCCTACAACGCGCCATCATTGAACGCCCTGGCGTGCCTAGAGTTGTGCACACGGTTGCGCGTCGAATTCGCGTATGGCCTGATGACGGCGGTGGTAGAAGGGAAAGCGCGCGTCGGCGCTTTGCCGTCCGTGCTTTGCTCGTCTCCGCCCGCCACAACGGTCCGTACTCGGAGGATCGCCCATTACTGAGGTTGGCATCAACCATTTCGTAGGCTTATGAGACTGTCCTTGTGGCGTACTAGTAGCAGTAGGTCACAGAGAAGCTGAACTGTCGTCCCGACCCGTATAGTACTTCGGGCCGATCGTTGGTGAGGAAAAAGGGTATATATGAAGCAAGAATGTCACAATAGTCTACAAGTCCAAGACAGCTCACTCTCATCATCTGCTACTACTAAGTCGCACAGGGTGTCTTTTGGGACATCCGCGTACCCGCGCGATGCGTCAGCTAGCATTCGTACCAAGTCATTGCGAGCTGAACCTTGTCGATTTACGCCTGACGCGACAACTGATTAGTGGGTCGCTTCCAAGCTTTTCGCGCCGTATGCTTTCCGGTGCACAGCGGACGGAGCTCGACACATTGCTGGGGAAATGCACAGGATACGGGTCCGCTGCCTCGTCGTGATTCGCAAAGCGGCGAGTGGAGCGAAAGAGCTGCTAAAGAGACACATAGGGGACATAACACCAAGTCCGCGCAAACTGGTAGAGTGCCTGATACGGATGCGATAGCTCGGACGCCGCTTGCTCCTCGCCGTATCCCTCGGAAGTCAGAGCAAGTCGATAAGGACGGAGCTGACGTCCCGTCCAGTACATCAAACTGTACCGTCCCGTCGGGGTGACGCGTCGCAAAGCATGACAGCCCGAATTGTACAAGCCTCCAGACCAAAGGAGCAGTGTGCAACTGCGTCGTGATAGTGAACAGGAGCAGGTACGAGGGCCATCTAAACGCCGGACTTTATGAAGACTGTCGCGACGCGCCATGCTATTCGATGGAACGCAGAGGGTAATATCGATGGTTCGTCTACGCGTGCGCGTGCCCGTAGCGACCCAGGAAACAAGGCACTTCCGCGAAGGGAAAGGGCGCGCGGGAAAAGACGCACAGCGTGCGCAGTCGTAAAGGAGCACGCGCGTATATACGGAAGAGTTCATGCGACGGGGCAGGTAATACGCGCGTCGTGCGTGCCTGTGTGACCAGAAACCTAACGCGCGGCCGATGCTGAACGATCCGATGACAGACGCGTGCGCGAGGAGTCGACTGTGAGGCGCTATGTGCGTGTCCAGCACGACGGCGTGCGCAGCATCGAAGTCCTAGGTTGCATGCGAACGCGAGGTCCCCGTCGACACCGTCGGTGCACGTGGGCGCGTATGCCACGCGCCTGCGCCTGCCACGCACCAAAGTAGGTGCAGATTGCGCATGCCGTTGTGTGCTGTGACAGGACAGAAAAGTTGCGCGTCTGACTAGATGACGGGGAAGGACAACCAGGAAAGCGCGCGCGCCGGCGCTTTGCCGTCCGCTCCTTTCCTTCTCTGTCCGCCGCCACAACAGCGCGCACGACCGCCAACCGTAGATTTTAAAGCGGCGACTGCCGCATCTTGTCTCCGCATTTCCACTCAGTGCCGCCACACAGTTCTACGCCCGAGCTCTACTCATGGCGCGCGAGGCTTCGCTATCCGCATCGCGTCTTTCATCACTTGAAGCCGTGGTATCAGCCGCATGCGACGATATATACGCCTCGTCGGCCGAATCGTGCGTGGCGTTACCCCTCTTCGCTGCGCTGACTTGACCCTCTGTATATCACAGGCACTTCGAGGATACCGGCGGGCTCTTCAATCTGATTAGAACCGTCGTTGACACCCAGGTCGCTGCGTGGATCCGTCGCCGCAACGCCTTACACTCGCCCGTGTACCGCCTACCATCTAAAGCCTTCCGTGCAGTGTTATACCCGCTTGGAAACGTGGATCGTCTTGCCGTTGCTCGTGTCTGCAAGCAATGGAAGAACTGGTCTGCCTTGTGCAGCGTTCTGCTGCCTTTTCGAGACTACATCACGGACGCTGACTCAAGGCGCTTTAACGCAGAGCTCGCTGCAATGAGACACCCCCCGCTGGAACTCAAGCGCCTATCTCTTGAACTATCCGAGGAGTACTTCCCATCCACGGTCAACTTCACTCTCGAACACATGTGGCACATCGAAACCCTGGATGTTGCACTGCTCGTCGAGAGCGGATCACGTACAAACGATCAACTCGCTACTCTTACCCGCTGTCTCTCCACTCCTGCTTCCCGATTACGCAACCTAAAAATCGGGTTCGAATCCCTCGAAGGACTGGAGCGCTTCCAAGATCGTTGCGACTGGTTTGGTGGGCACGCCCCGAACCTTCGTCGGTGCCAATTCTTTGGGTCCGCCTTTTACAGGACCAGCTTCTCATCACTTCGGACGGCGTCCTTCTGGATGGACGAAAGGACGCGTACTGCAGACATCCACGCTATCTTGAATCAGTTTCCATGTCTTGAGGGTCTGTGCTTGGAGTCCGAGGATTCAATCGGCCTATCGCCAGCTCCCTTCATTGCGTCTTCAAGACTCAAGCACCTGTGGATTGACTCGCATCTTGCGGAGGACCTACGGAATATTGACTTCAGCGGAATCGCCCACATTTTCCTGCGAGGGGAATATGTCTTGCCCATGCCGACTCTACAGCGCCTCATGCCGAACTGCGTCTTAGCACTCGAAGTCTACCCCGAAAAGTTGCGCGTAACGTACGGACGTTCTGAGATTGCAGTCAGAGTCCGCGCGTCGTGTACTCAGCGATCGAGCCGTCCGTTCTCTATGGAACCCCCTCCCGCGCTCAACCAACTTCCTCACGCACCCTTTGCGCACACGACCACGCTCTCGGTGCACAACTTTCTCCTCCTCGAGGGAGTTCTGCTTCCTGATATGCCTGCTCTCGCCTCGCTCACGATCTCATCTCGGTGTTCGAGTTACCAACAGTCCCGTTCAACATCTTTGGTCGATCCGATCTCGCCAATCTACGGGAACTGATCTTAGTGTTTACTCTCCCGCCAGGTGCACCGCTCATTTCGTGCGCCGCGGACGAGATTGTGCCCTTCCTGAGCCTGCTTTCTGACGCTGGCGCTCGACCGCTGGAGCTCGTCATTCGCGGCGTTGACATTGATGCCCCCGGCGCTGCGGAGCTGCGTTCGTTGGTTTCCTGCCTCCGAGTCGAGTCCAACATCCGCATAAACGATGGAGCGCCTTCGTGGGTCCGCGCTGCCTGCTTCGATGATTCTTGGACCGGAAACTTCACTTTCTCCGAGTAATCTACAGTATACATTCGAAATTTGTGCGCCCCATTTCCATATGTCTGTCCGCGCGAAACCTGCTCTCCGTCTGTGTTTCCCTGTTCAATTCGGATCTACTTTATCTTTTCCTCGCCCAGTATACGTCGGAACTTCATGGATGCGTTCCCCAGCGGTGGTTCGCGCTAATGCTCTTATTCCTGCCAACCGCACTGTACCGCGACTCACCTTAACAGCCGCCGAGATACGAACCGCATTTTGGAAGTCCTGACCACTGAGACGAGTCCCAACGCAGTCAGAGTAATCAGATACAGTAAGGGCGGATATCCACAAACCGTGACACCCGTCGGATATCGATACAGTCCTGCTCTAATAACGTCATCTTCGGTGTGGAACTGCGTGTGCGACACGTCGGAGCGGCTTACCGAAACGGCAACCGTACTCGTGACCATAATTCAGAGGCAAAGGAAGACCGCTTATCTCCACATAACACTAGTGCTCTCATCATCTGCTCCAGATCAGCTGTACAGTACATAGTATGCTTCACAAATCGTCGAGAATTTGGTGTCACAGCCGCACTGGCGGACCGGACTTCGGACGCGCCTTGGTCCCTCTGCCTTCGACACAAGTCAGCTCCAGCATTACTCGAAGGGCAGTGCCGGTATTATTTTTTGGGGGGAGCCAGTCTTCCTTAGCTCGGAGAGACGGGGTAGTACAGTGTATGACCACGAGAAGCAGAACAGAGCGCTGTAGTACACAATGGTCCCGACCGGTACCTCGGTTTCGTGCATCCGGTGACGCAGTGCTGTGAAAGAGAGTAGAGTAAAGTAAGAATGCCACTCCAGACTACACGTTAAGACGGATCCATTCTCATCACCTGCTGCTTCTGAGCCGCAGCCCTGCGTCCTGCCCTGGAAGGCGCGTATCACTCGTTGCGTAATAGCTACTCCTTCACTCGGACGAATTGTAATGCGAACCCTGTCAATTTGCCCCGTCCCATGACTCCGAGACGTCGGAATGTGCGCAACGGTGTATTTGAATGAGATGCTTTCACCTTCTCCCGCAGTATGGATTCCCGTATACAGTGGACTCGGACCGAGCTTCGCCTCCTAGGGTATGCGACATCCACATCGCGTGATGCATGCCTCGCGACCGGTACCTCAGATTTGGCATTCAGTTCTGATTGATTGCGTTAAAGGGAGTATATAAGGAACAGCGTCGCCTGCACTCAACGACAAAGTCTCTCTCATCATCTGCTACTACCAAACGTGACAGAACACATTCCAGCTACGAATGGGTGTACCATGCGCGGCACGTCAGAAGGTCGACGATGTGCAGCATCTTGACGTTTTACATCTGCGTCGGCGCGCAGTGCAGCCTCGTCCTCATATGTTACACAGCGGACAGAGATTCGCTTGTTACGCTTTGTGGGATACACAGCGCGGGATGATTGCGCGGTATACGCGAAAAACTGATGAGAACTGGCCCACCCTCCATTACTACCCGCCACGCGCAGGGCTGAGCGCAGGAGGCGCGAGGGAGACTCCTTGGCAGGCCGAAAATGACGCCGATTCTGGGACAAAGTTGGATGGAATAGATGGAGTAACGGCCCTCAGAGCTCCAGATTACACTCTGTACGATGTGTCGGGACAGCATTGGAAACCGCAGTCAGCGGATGAGCTAACGCCATAAAGAGTACGTGTAATCGTGGCGACCGCACATTTGGGTCTGGTTCAGTAGCGGTGACGCGTCGCGAACCGTAACAGTGCGAGATGTCCAAGTTTGCGGGTGCGGGAGAGAAGGTCCACAGTTTGCAACTGCGTTGTGGGAGTGAACGGGAGCGAGAACGGGCGACCAGGAACGCGAGTTGAGCGCTCGAAGACAGGCGGCGCAATGGGTCAACGGTCATGCAATTCGATGATTCGGAGATGGGCATCACAATCTTTCGGCAACCGGGCTACGCGTGGGGGTGGTGACCCAGGAGATTGAGATACGGCCGCGACGGGAAAGAAAACGCTGGACAGGACATAGAGCGCGCACAGTCGTGAACGTGACCGGCGCGGTGACGATGATGAGGGCAGACGGAAGGGCTGATACGAATGGCCAGCACGCCTAGTACGTCCGTGGACGTCGCGGCGTCATGCGGCGAAAGCGCTGCCCGACAGTGCCCGACGAACTGACGATGGACTCAAAGCGCCGCCGACGCTAAACGATACGACAACGGGGCGCGCGACGGTTCTCGTGGCGCGATAGCTGCGCTACTAGCAGCTGGGTGCGCGCGGCGTCCAAGCCCCGCGGACGGTTAGGTCATCGCCATCCAGGGAGCACGTGTGTGCGTTGGCACCAAGATGGGACGCTTTTAGGCGAGCGAATCTGCGCCACTACGCGCTCCGAAAGGACAGAGAAATTGTGTCGGACTAGATGACGGGGAATTTAAAGGCAGACAGGAAAGCGCGCGTGCCGGCGCTTTCCCGTCCGCTTCTTTCCTCTTCCTCGGCTACCACAACGGCACGTACGACCGCCTACGCGCCCGCACGCTCTGTGGTCTATGGCATAGCTGGCTCGCTCAGCTTTGGTAACTTTTGCGCACTCTAAAGAGACCTGGGCGACCCAACGCGCGCGCAGTACGAAAGCGATGGATCACGCCCGTCCTGCCTGGCTCCAGCGCCACATCGACAGTAGTGGAACTGTGTGCTCGCTGTTGTATGACTATCTTAGACGATGTCATGTGGAACATTCGCGCGCATTGCATCTGGGACCCCTCATACGACGCGTTCGTCTCCCCGACCGAGGTCGCGTGCATGACCCGCGACCCTTGGACCCCGTTAGGATGTATCTTACGGTTACCGCTTCAGCGATAGTAAATTTGCCCTCCTTGCGCTCTGTTCCAAGACGACGCACGCGTGCTTGTACGCTGCCACGCTGCTGGCACCGCGTCCGTATCCTTTCGCTCTCTCCGACTGGACGAGTTATATGACTATTTGCGTCCCTCTAGTTCTTGCGCAACATCTTCGTGTCGACCTTTTGTGCATGGGCCGCTGTCCACTTCCCCTCATCGCGTCAAGAGCCCTGTAGCCCCATGCTTTCCCCGCGCAAGTTCTATATCACATTGCCCCATCTCGTCGTAGTTACGCACGCGCGGTGCGATGACTAGAAGTGTGAGCGCGAGCACTTGACTGCTATAATTGCCTGAGATTGGAGCGAATGCTTCACATCGGCGCTTTAGTTCCAGGGCTCATCATTGCCTCGTACAGGCGAGTAGCTGCACCCAATCCAAGCACGGAAGTAGAGGGCGTGATCTGTTTACCGGTTGCCGTAATAGCCATCCTGCGGTACACCCCTACTTTCTGTGCGCCAGGTACACATTTTCGCGCTGTCTTCCGTAGCTCCATAATTTCTTCCGCGTCTTGCTTCGTCATCACCGCAGGCGCTGGAAGTCTCATCGTCTGAGCGATGTTTTACACAGACCGTACGACATTCAGGCCGTCCGCGCAAGGGGAAGTCAGAGCTGGCCGATTCTGGGCCGATTCTGTGCTGATTCGCAACTCGATTCTCGAGACGCGTTGAAACAAGAATCTGATTCTACTCTGACTTCCCCCGATTCTCTGGGGACCGATTCTGGGACGGGAAAGTGAAGTTGGCAGAATCGGGGAGTGAATCCGTCGGAATCGAGGTCGCGCGCCGATTCTCGATTCTAGCCCATTCTGCAGAATCGACCGATTCTCGTGGATTCCTGCCGCAGAATCGGACTCCCAGAATCGAAGCTAAGGTTAGGGTGGAATGAAGGCGGGCCGGGCGCAACTACCCTGAGCAATGAAACGCTCCGTGGTCGAATGGTAATCAAGCCAAAAGGCGGGCAGAAACGAATAGTAGACCACCCTAGGAGAGACTAGACTGACCGTATTCTAGTTTCTGCCTAAGCTTTCTTCAGTCTCCGGGCAAGGGTGAAGTCTGGAAGCTTGTGATAGACATGTCAGCGTATTGCAGATGGCGGCGCTATCGCATTCACCGTTGTATGCAAGCTCGAGTTTCCAATGAAAGTGTCCCGTATTCGATTGGAAGCGCGTCTATAAGTCGTTGTAAGCGTCGTCTGTCTAGTGTATATGGCGACGTAACGCTTACCGTCAACGTTAATGAGGTGACGAGTCGGATGCAGTAGAACGTGTAGACGAGTGCGTTGGTAGTGACTTGGGAGCGG